>CAUYUJ010004398.1:0-17500 GCA_963575745.1 Prorocentrum cordatum
ACAACGAGCTGCTGCGCCAGCCAGCAGGAGCTCACCAACAAGTGTTTCACGGTCTTCTGGCGAGATGGCCACCGACGCTTCAAGGATGACGAGCATGCATCTCCGAGGCTCGACCTCTCAGTGGTCGAACGGCGTCATCGGCGCGGTGTTCGAGATTATCTACAAAACGGGCGCGCCCGAGTCCGTCGCGCGCAAGGGCCGCTCCGTGTTTCTCGCCGCCGTCTCCTGGGGCACGTGGCGCGAGAAGTCCTGCGAGACTTTAGACGTTTTCGAGGAGCACGACCAGAACTGCGAGAAACTGTTCGTTATCTTGCCGAGTTTCCGCCACCATCTCCTCGAGGCAGCCGAGAACAGGGGCGCATTTCTCGGCGACGAGACCGTCGAGAAGCTGAGCAACGCCTCCCACGAAAAGTGCCTCAGAGACGCGCTCGGTGAGCTTCCCCTCGGTCTCCAGACCCTCCACGGCGCTGTGCTCTTTGTGGACAAGCGCCACAACCCTGCGACTTCTTCTCTGGTATTTTGGCGGGTGGGCGCCAAGCGCGCCCAGGAAAAGGTCGACGCTTTCGAAGCGCGCGCGGAGTGACCCGAGGACGTCGAGACGTGTTTCGACTGGGCCAGCGATCATCTTGTCATCGAGTCCCCAGACCCGCGCGTTTGAGCCACCGAGGCCGCGGTCAAGTGGCGCTGGCATATCTAGACACCCGACGACGCTAGGCACGACCACTCGGAGGCCGCGCGCCTCGCCAAGCACGACCAGGACGCCGAGACAGACATCAACAACGCCGACGAGGCCCTGCTCCAGCGCACCATCGGGACCCATTTCCCGAACAACCTCAAGATCGCGACCGAGCGCGCCGAGTTGTCAAGGCGCGCGCGGCGGAGGCGGGCAAGGCCGAGACAGGCAAGGCGGACATGGGGGACAAGGCCTAGGCAGTCGAGCCCGGTCGAGGGCGCGCAGTTTTCTGGCGAGGGGTGTTTCCCGAGAGGGGCGCGCTGCGAGCTGCCCCCCCTCTCTCGCCGAGAAAAAAAACACCCAGGCCGCCGTCGAGCTCGATCCCCCTTCCTCGGACTGAGAGCCTTCGGTTTTGGATCCGAGCATTTTTGAGCACCTTGGGTCCTGGTTCTCAGGATCGCCGAGCTGGGCCACAGGATCTTGGGTCTTCGATTCGAGGATCGAGCCTCGGTGATCGTCGATCGCCCTCGCCGCAGTCGTCGGGCCCAGGCCGAAGTCGACGAGGCTCGGACTGACGATCCTCGATCTTGGATCCGAGCATCCTCGGGCACCTTGGACCCTTGATCCGAGGGTCGCCCAACTTGGACTCGAAGATCTTGTGTCCTCGATCCGGGGGTCGAGGATCGAGCCTTGGCGGCGATCGCCGATCGCCCGCGTCGCCGTCGTCGCGCCCGAGCCGCCATCCACGAAGCTCGACCCTCGATCTTCGGACCGAGGACCCTCGATCTTGGATCCGAGCATCTTCGAGCACCTTGTATCCTGGATCCGAGGGTCGCCCAGCTCGGGTTTGAGGGTCTTGGGCCCTCGTCGCCGTCGTCGGGCCCTGGCCGCCACCGACGAGGCTCGACCCTCGATCCTCGGATCGCGGACCCTCGATCTAGGACCCGAGCACCTTCGGGCACCTTGGATCCTAGATCCCAGGATCGCCCAGCTTAGACTCGAGGATGTTGCGCCCTCGATCCGAGGGTCGAGGGCCACCGTCGCCGTCGTCGGACCCAGGCCGCGAGACGGCAACAATTTCGGAAATCAACAACAGCAACAGCAACAACAATATCCACCAGTTGACGAACAGCAATCAACAACAGCAATATCAACACCGACAACAAGATAATCAACGACAACAACCACCGGCCGCATAGTCAACAACAACAGCAACCAACAGAGCAACCAACAGCAAGCACAACAACAACGTAACCACTGACAGCCTCGATTTACGCACGATTAACCCGATCCCCGAGCCGGGCGGGGTCTCCAGCCAGGCGCGGATGTTTAAGCCAGCGGTCGGGGCGAGGCCCGGGCCGGGCGGGTCTCCGGCCAGGCGCGGACGGCCGAGCCAGCGGTCGCGGCGAGGCGCTTCCGCCCGAGACCCAGATCGAGAAGGGGCGAGGGGGCGCAGGGGGGGCCAAGCCAGCAGCCGCCAGGAGGAGAGTCCCAGGCCGAGGTCCACGCCGAGCCCCTGGACAGCCAGCCCCTGGACGACTGGGCCCAGGCCCCCGCCGGGGACGGCCAGGCCGTCGAGAACAGCCAGGTCGTCAAGGATCAGCCCGAGGACATCGAGCTCCAGGACAAGCAGCTCCAGGACCAGAGCAGCGAGCACTATGAGAGCGAGGTCAAGGGCAGCGAGCCCGAGGGCAATGCCGACGACGCCCGGGCCCAGGCCCTCGTCGAGGGCGCCCAGGCCCAGGCCCCCGCCCAGGACTGTCGAGCCGCTGGGAGCTGCGACCGAGCGCCCAGGCCACGGCGCAGCGGAGACAAGCGAGAACAGCACGAGCAGAAACAATAGCCGGCAAGAACAGCAACAACAACAGCAACAACAACAGGGTGCACCGGCATCAACCAGCACAAGAACAGCACCGGCATCCAACGAGAAGCTATCAACAATACGTTGTCACTAACAAGTTGACGAGAAGCTGACAATCAGTAGCTGCCAAGGTGAAACTCAAAAGAAGCTAACAACACGAAACCACCAACACCAGCACCAACAATATACCAACAACAAGAAACACACGCTCCAGCAAAGTATGGATTGTCGAAGCATTCCTATGGGACCCCCAAAGATCCTTATGGCCTGGACGTCTCAGGGAATGTTATGTTTTCCCGATGGGACCCGATGGATGTCCAAAGGGGGTCCTGTGGAACTCTTGTGGATGCAAGAACACCCGAGGGAATCTGACGGACGTCCTCAGTAACCCGATGGATTTTTTTTCAGGATTCCGATGGGGGTGCCACGGGGTCCGATGGCGGGCTTGGGGGGCCCGACGAATGGCCAAACGAATCGCGTGGACTTGCCATGGAAGTCGATTGATTTCCTGGGACATCCCATGGACCCCCTGCGGAACCCTTCGGACGTCCGAACGGTTCCCATGGATTGCTTCAGAAATCCGAATGGAGGCCCTCAGGAACCCGACGGGTGTCCGAAGGAATCCTATGGATGTCCCGGGGAATCCTATGGAATTCCGTCCTTCGGACGGAGTCTCGAAGGAATCCCACGGCGTCTCAGTTGCCTTCAGGAATCCCATGGACGTCCGATGGAATCCTTTGCCGTTCGCGAGGTGCCCCGAGGATTTCCTCCGGAATCCGATGGAAGGCCCATGGGATCTTGAGGATGTCCAAGGACATCTTATGGGTGTCCTCAGGAATCCGGTAGATATTCTAAGGATTCCTGCGGGTTGCCGAACGAACCCCTATGCATTCTGTAAGGAATCCAGTGGGCAATCCGCGGCCATGCTGGCTCGATCTGTCAAGCCTCCAACTTACGCAGCCCTTCGCCAAGGTCTCGACGGGGCGAGACAGCGTCAGGACGCTGACCGAGCAGTCGAGCTTGTCGGCTCCCTGGGGTCGCGCTGCCTCGCCCGTGGGGCCTCCAAGCTCCCGCGGGAAGCTCAGAGCCTCGCCCTGCGAGAGCAGCGCCTCTGCGACGAGCTTCCACAAAGGACCTCGAAGCCAAGAGTCTCGCGAGGCCGAGCAAGCTGAAAAGGATGTCATGTGCGTTGATATGTTCATCATGTTTCCCGTTATCCCCCCCAATTCTTCCGCCCCCCGCCCTCGCCCTCCCGCCCCGAGCGCGCCCATCCGGGGGCCTCTTTATCGCCGCAAGCGGGCCGCCATGGGCCCCCCGCGCATGTGCCACTGAAAGCCAGTAATAAGACTCGAAGTTCACACATCAAAAAACGCAAGGTCCCGAAGATATTTGTTTTTGAAAAGTGGTGCCGGCGCCCCCCCCATCCGCCCCCCTCCTCCTACCCGCGCCTCCCCCCCCCCGCCCCGAGGAGCGACGAGCGGCTGCGGCCGCGCGCCGAGATCTGGCGAGCACCCTGGGCAAGGCGCCGGGCCCGCCGGACTCCGGGCAAGGCGTCGAGCGAGACTCGGGCCTTGGCGGCAGACCAGAGGGGGGGGCACCGCGCGCTGCAAGGGGGCGCGCGAGCCGCGAGCTGCCCCCGCACTGCGACGAGACGCACTAGCGCAGTCCAAGCTCCAGGTCGCCCCCGGCTGGAGCTCGCGCGCCGGCGAGCACGGCGTCGAGAAGCCCCCCCCCTTGCCCAGCGCCGAGAAGACCACGCGGCACGAGAAGTGTCGCTGGAACTGCGAGACGGTCACGAGATGGCACGGGCTTCGGGCGGCTCTCGAGAAGATGGTGGCCGCGGCGAGGCCCGGCCAGAACGGCCTCCGATAGCGCGGGGGCGAGGGCGCCAGTCTCTCCTGCAACGCGCCGGGGCTGGCCACCCCCGAGCGCCCGCCCGAGAGCGCCCCGCGCCGCGTGAAGCGCTGGCTCAGGCGGGGGCGCGAGCGCGGCCGCGAGATCAGGAGGCGCGCGACCCTGACGCGGGCGCGCTGCGAGCCGGGGTTCGAGCAGGACAAGCAGCCCCACCTGAGACAGGCCAGGGGCAAGAGCTACAGCGCCGAAGCCCACGAGGGTTGTCAAGTGCCTGAAGACCTTTCAGATCAACCACCAGCGCAGGAAGGCCCAGACACCAGACGAAGGCCACGCAGACCAGGGCCACGGCTGGCAGGTTCCTGCGCCCCGCGGCGAAGGGCGGCCTCGAGGACCTCAATCTCTTCGCCGGGGGGGCCGAGACCTTCGCCAGAGAGAGAGAGAGAGAGAGAGAGAAACAAAACAAAGAAAGAAAACGAGAGAGAGAGAGAGTAAGAGAGAGAGAGAGAGAAAACAAAAAAACAACAACAAAAACAACGAGACATACAAAGAGAGAGAGAGAGAGAGATCATATATATATATATATAGAGAGAGAGAGATATATATATATATATAAAAAAAAATAAAAAAAAAAACAAAACAAAAAAAAAAAAAAAAGAAAAAAAAAACGACAAACAGCACATAATGAATACATATGAGAGAAAGAGAAAGAAGAGAGTTGAAGAGAAAGTGAGAGAGAGAAAGAGAGAGAGAGAGAGAGAGAGAGAGAGAGAGAGAGAGGAAGAGAAAGAGAGGGAGAGAGAGAGAGAGAGAGAGAGAGAGAGAGAGAGAGAGCGAGAGAGAGAGAAAGAGAGAGAGAGACAGAGAGATATCCACGCCGCAGGCGCAAAGGAGTGCATCCAGAACCTCCGCCGCAAGCGCCGCGAGACGCAGCGGGTTGCCAGACCTACTCGAGCGCAGGGGGCACGTGCAGGTCCACCCTCATCATCATCTCCGCCGTCGAGGGCTGGTTCGACCCGAGCAGGGGGCCCGAGCCGGGAAGCGCAGCGCGCCCCTCGCCCCCTGCGCCCAGCACCTCCGAGTGAGCGACATGAACCTCGGGGGGGGACCTGGCGGCGAGACGTCACCCGCGAGCGGGGCGACGGAAAGACGGAGCATTTCCGAGCAGGCGAGCTGGCAGGCGCATTGTTCATGGGCTTCGCAACCATCGACGCGCGGGGGCAGCCGAGGGCCTGGGCGGACGAGATTATCGCGAGCTGGGCCATCGACCTCGTCTTGCAGCAACACGGCCAGAGCCTCCTGTTCGCCGGCTGCCTGTCGAGCCAGTGGGCCGAGCCGTCGCGCTCCGAGCGCGGCTCTCGAAACGAGCTTGCGGGGGCCAGGCGCCCGCGCGCGCGGCCTGCTCAAGGCGGCGATCATCAGGGCATCGAGACTGGATCAAGAACGTGAAGGCCGAGTCCGAGAAGAAGTTCAGGTGCCCGACCCACTGGTGGCCCTACGAGCGACTCCGCTGCGCCCCCGAGGCATGCACTTGCTTCCGCGGCCAGCGCAAGGAGGCGGCGTCTCTCCAAGGGCTGCATGGATCCTGATGCCCGTCGCGGGCCTGGAGTCCCGGAGGTGCTCCGTCCAGCCCGTCCGCGGCATCGAGCCGAGGATGGCGAGCGTGCGCCTGGGGTGCATCTAGCGCTGGCGCGAGAACGTGCCGCGGGCCCCCGACTGGAACGCCCTCGACGGCGACTGCTACCGCCTCGAGGACGTGACGATGGACTGCGAGGAGGGCGAGAACCCCTTCCACCTGGAGCTCCGAGACCTGGACCTCGAGCTCACCGACGAGCAGAGGAACGTGCTCAGGCCGCCCGAGGACAGGATTAAAGTGATCCAGTTCGCGCGCGTCCGCGCAGGAATGCACGCGTTTACGTGGGCGGCCAAGTTCTCGGGCCAGCTCCTGGCAAGCTGCGGCGCAAGTGGCAGCGCGGGAAGGCTGGGGCTGGCGGCGAGGCCATGCTCGAGCACCTGGGCCCGGGCACGGCCAAGGCGAAGCTCCCTGGCAGGGCCCCGAAGGCTAAGGCGAGCGTCTCCCAGAAGCTACAGGCCAGGGCGGTCGTCGCCGCCGTCGTCAACCATCATGCACAATCGTAACATCGGGTGCCTGGCCCCGCATGGTAGAGGTTCGTGGGGTGACTGGGAGGGCTCTCTCGGAACGGGAGACGCGATGGGATGTTTGTGGCATGTCTCATTTCGTCCCCATCTATTTGAATGATGGCCCTTTGGGTCAGTATCCCTCATGTTTATTGGTGCTGGTGGCGTGTTAGTGCAGATCTGAGCAGGGCCGCGTCCGCCGCGATCCTATCCTCGGCGCAGCCAGTAAGAGAGGGGCGCCCGCCGTTCGATCGGGGCTGGCGGGAGGTGGCGAGTTTTTCGGGTTCCCGCAGTGCCGCCATTAAGTCGCCCATCTGTCCCCAATCGTGGTGGCGACGACACCTGGCAGTGAGTGTCGGGCGATTTGGTGTCACCACATGATTTGAGGATTCGCATGAGGATCCAAATCGTAGTTTCTTAGGATGCGCTTGCGCGAATGTGAGCGCGCGGGCAAGTAACGCGTGCGCGCGCTTGGCGCAGCCTGGGAAATCCAACGTGGAGCCCCCCGGGGGCGCGGGGCGCCGGCGACGCCTCCGCCCTCCTCCCGCGCGCCCGACCCCCCCCGCAAGCCGACTCCTCCTATCTCGAGGATCTCCCAAATTCTGGCGGGTCCAGGAGGAACAAAGCCCGGTGGTGACCCCGTGTTCCCAAACCCGGCGGTGACGTTTTGGGGATTCCAGGTCACCGCCACTACCTGGCTTGGGGGCTCCCAACCCATGCAGCGGGAACGCGGGGTTGCGATCCAGGGGCAGCGTCGGTCCAGTTTTTCGTGGCCGACGCGCGCACCTACAAGGGATCGCGAATCGCGAAGACCTCGATCCGCGCGTGTTGCGCTCGCCCACCCCCCCCCGTCTCTCCCTGTCCCTTCCGTTTTTCTGTGCTCACCCTCGGGGGGCGACAGGCGACAAGATGATCGCGTCTCTCGCGGGTCTAGTGACACCGCGAGCACAAAGAGAAGCCGGCCAAAAAGGGAAGCCGCTGGAGCAACAATTCTGCGTCACTGCTGACGAACAAGTGTCTTGTCTGCCGCGGCTGGCTCTTCTTCACGCCCGGATCACGGGCTGCCTCCGGAAGGGGCTCGTGCTTCCGCAGGCGCCACCCGTAATCGGTCCGGGCCCCGATTCAGCCCTGCTATTCTTGGCATCGTTCGGACGTGTGCATGTTGTCTCGGCGAGTACCATCGAGGATCCTTGTGGGCCACCTTGCGAACACAAACACGCACGAAATCAACAGACGCATGGAGAATGGACCTCCGAGCGATGGCGAGTACTCCTCCTCCTGCCGGAAGGCGGTGCAGCACAGGGCCCAGCTTGTTCCTGCGAGGCGAGTGATCCAGAGTGTCGGGCGACGAAATCTATACATATCCACTGCTCCCTCACCATGCCCATCTTGAACCCAGGAGCTGTGTATGCGCCCTCATGGCCAAGCCAGGAGGGCGTGGCGTATACACCGCTGCGGGGTTGAGGATGGGCCTGGCCAGGGAGCAGTGGATATGTATAGATTTCGTCGCCCTAGAGTGACGCGTCGTGCCGACCAGTTCCTCATGCTGCGGGCGATCCAGCCCCAACCCCCGCAACACCAGCGAGGCAGCGCGGGTCATCGTCGCAATTCCGCCGGGAGGCCCGACATCGTGAAGAGGCCACGGCGTCGGGAAGCAGCACAAAACCAGAGCCCTCGAGCCCGCCCTCTCGCGGCACTCCCTGGGCCGGATCGGTCCACGAGAGCGCCGAAATATCGTCGATGCATCGACGATACGGCTCGATATGGAGCCCGATTTGCTCTACGCCGAGGTCGCCGATGCATTGCCGACGCCGCCGATGCATCGCCGATGCATCGACGATGTATCCGCGATACATCGGCAATGCGGTGCAATCCTCCGACCCCTACTCGGACCCCACCCGGGAGGCCTCTAGACATGGGGCCAACGTGCCCACACTCTGTTCTAATTCTCCGCGGTGTATAGACCCGATGGTGTGCTGAGGCCTGGTCATTCTTGACGGAGGGCGTGAAGTTCCGTGCGGGGCGGCTGTACGAGACCTTCTGGAACTCCCAGCCGGCTGCTCGGATGATGCGTCCGGCTCGATTCGTTGGCGGTATGTTGGGCGCCTGTGGGTGTTTCAGGAGGAGTGGGATGTGAATGTGCAAGAGGAGGTGGAGGAGGAGGAGACAGAGGAGACAGAGGAGACACAGGAGGAGGAGGAGGAGGAGGAGGAGACAGAGGAGACGGAAGAGACAGAGGAGACAGGAGACAGGAGAGAGGAAGAGGAGGAGGAGGAGGAGGAGTTGGAGTCAGAGGGGACAGAAGGAGGAGACAGGAGGAGGAGGAGGTGCAGCAGGAGGAGGAGGGGGAGGGGGAGCAGGAGGAGTCTCGCGGTCTGGGCTCCTCGGCCGCGGCCCCATGGGCACAGGGCGGTGGCGCGCGAGGGCCTAGCGCGGAGCGCAAGTCTGTGCACGGCTTCGCGTGTCCATCGGATGGCGTCGCGGCGGCTGCCCATGCCGCAACGGCATGGGTGCGGATGTTCCCGTGGCGTCCAGCGTCGAGAGCGCGCACGTCTCCAGCGATGTCCAATCCCCCCCCCGATCGGGCTTCTTCTCTGCCGTCTGCATGCGTGGGGGCCCCCCATGAGAGCCCCTTGGCCTTCTGATGTTCCAACCTACTTTAGCCTGAACCACCAGGAAGAATTTCGAGCACCGAGACAGAACCGAAACTCGAGGATTTGCACGTGTTGGGCTCTGGGAGACACTCGTTCGACACTGTTTCGACCCTTGTTCGACACTTTTCCGGGTGCTCGAAGTTATTTCTGGGATGTGGTCCTTAAGTACGATGGGAGCAACATGACCTTGGCCCTCGCCGTGACGGCCGGGTCCGACAGAACGTGGTCCGCCACCCCGCCAAGATGAGCCTGACGCGTTTGGCGCCCCCGGAAAGGTCGCCTTGTCCCCCCGACGTTGGGAAGGCGAGCGGGCAGCATGCTGCTAATTCGCTTTTTTCTCAGCTTCGGGGGACCGCGATTTCTCCGAGGGGGCCACCCGTGGTGACTCAATTCTGAGCTGTTTGCGATTCCCTGCCCGCGCACTCAGCGAACAGCGTCTCGCTGCTGGCGTGCGTGGTCTAGTCTATCTGCGCTGGCGTTGCTTGACATAGCCTGGTTGCGCGCGGTGGAATCCAGAGTGCTCGGGAGTAGTTCCGAGGCCTCTGGATGTATTCATAACCACCGCCTGGAAGATCGACTTTCGGGAACCGCGGCAGACGCTTGGTATGTATATGGATGCGCATATATATATATATACATTTATGCACACGTATGCGTGTATAGATATATGTATCGTCTGGTGCTTGGGGCGAACATCTATAATTTTATATGTAGACATGTATGCCTACATGTATATATATATATATATATCCACATCCACCGCCCGCCAGGGTCCAACGACGTCGGCTTCCCGCCTCGCAGTAGTGCCATTCGCCCCGATATGAATGTGTTCGTATATGGTTGATATGAAGCCTCTTTCCATGTTGTTGGGCATATCCCATTGTGCAACGTCGGCAGTCGATAGAAGTGCGGTTACTCAAGTGTCGTTATACCGTCCCTCACTTACCGATTTCTGCTAGACGTTCGCATTATCATTTGTATTCGTACGTGTGTTCTGTTTATCGCCATCGAAATGCACATTATCCTCTTACCCTCACGCCTCGTGCTCCCTCTTCCTCCGTCCCCCTTTCCCGAGCTTCCTCGTTTATGTCTTCCCTCTGCCCCCATATGTCCGCAGTCCGTGGGGCGGACTTGCAGACACACGAGTGGCTTATTCTCTCTGTGTTTGGTCTGTGTTGCTTTTGTTTCCGTTGCCGCTCGGTCTATTCGTATGGGGTTTTGTTTGGGTTGATTGATGTGTGTGGCCTTGCTCGATATTGCATGGGCAGCTTGAGATTAGATGTTCCTTCTGCGTGGTCTGACACGGTCCGTTGCGATCTCGCATCGATGAGAAGACCTTGAGGAAGAGTGATCGGGAGGAGCGGTCGAAAGAGCGGGCATTATCATCGATAAGTTGTCGGACCCTGCTCGGCCGTCATATGGGATCGTATGCTTTCTGGAAGGTTTTTCGGTGGATGCGGACTCCTCCCGGGGGCCTCTGGGGAACGTTTGTGCTGCTTCCTTGGCGCCTCGTAAAGCCCTCCTCCGCCGCCGTAGCGACCTGTTGCTCACTCTTGGGCGCTTTTCGTGGGCGTGGGGTCTGTTTAGGGGCCTCCTGGAACGGTTGGCGTCGCGCCAGTGTAAGTGTTGGATTGCTGAACAAGCTTCCCAATGCCGAAGAACAGAAAGCGCACGCACGCACGCAAGAAGCCGCGCCTAGACGGCGCATCGGCAAAACAAGTCAATCTGAGACGAAGGCCATGGGAAAAATACAAAAAAGTTCAATCCCGAATGCAAGCGCGCCGGGGCGCAGACACTGAGCGTAGGTCAGCGCTGGGCGGCGGAAGACATTACATAATTTCTCGGAGTTCCGCACGCATGTCCTGGCTCTGCACTGGGGCCCCCATGGCGGCGTCTCCAAGGGCCGCCCCCTGGCGCGCTCCGCGCGCCCGGAAGAGGCCCTCCAGCGCCGATGCATGCAGCGGGCGCGGAGTTCCGCACGCATGTCCTGGCTCTGCACTGGGGCCCCCTGGCGGCGTCTCCAAGGGCCGCCCCTGGCGCGCTCCGCGCGCCCGGAAGAGGCCCTCCAGCGCCGACTCATGCAGCGGGCGCGGAGTTCCGACTGTCCACAGTCCAATCCGCACAGTGAGGAGGAGCCACTCTCAGAGGACCCTCCATCTTCTCCTCCTGTTACTCCTACTCCTCCTCCTCCTCCTCCTCCTCCTCCTCCTCCTCCTCCTCCTGTCCACAGTCAATCCGCCATAGCAAGGATGACCCTTGCCTCCTTCCCCTGCTGCCCATCCTTGGCCGCTCTCGCTGACCGCGCCCCGCCCGCAGAGTGTCGGCATGGCCTTCCAAGGCGCTTGCCCCTTCTTGTGCGTGCTGATGTTACAGGTTGATGTTGTGTTTCTGCGTGTCTGCGATTTCTCTGTCCATGACGGACACGGGGAGGACGTCTCAGGCTGGACGTCTGGCCCGCCCGAGCCGAGTGGTGCGACAGGGAGGAGGAGGATAAGGAGGGGGAGGAGGAAAAATTGAGGAATGGAGGGATGGACTCGCCAGCGAGCCCGCCTGTGACACGTGCTCGGCCGACGGAACGACGACGGCGGCCGCAGCCCTCGGCGAAGCCTCGTCGCCCTCATCCAACCATGTATGTCTGCTTCATGTTGCTTCTCTTGCTTCTCCTCCTCCTCCTCCTCTGCTGATGCTGCTGATGCTGATGGCTCAACATCCTCCTACCTAATCACCTCATAATACTCCTCGACCTGCTCATACTCTCCTCTCTCCTCCATCCTTGCCTCCTCCTCATCCGCCTTTCCTCCTCCTCCTTCCTCTCCCTCCTCTCCCTCCTCCTCCTCCTCCTCCTCCTCCTCCTCCTCCTCCTCCTCCTCCTCCTCCTCATCCTCTCCCTGCGCTAGCGGGGATGTGCGCGCGAGATGTCGCGATGTGTTCTAAAGCTTGGGAACACTGGCACGTCCTTGGCCTGTGTGCCTCTGCGGATTGGTACGCGAGGCTGAGATGTGGGTTGAAGGATGTTCTGGGCCGAATTCTGAGGAAGTCTCCAGCCTCTTCCTTTTTCTTCCACCACCTGTCCTCTGCACTTCGTCCTAGGCTCAAGGCTCAAGCTTGTATATCACGATTGTGTTCGTTTTTCGGTTTCAATCGAGCTCCTGGTGTTTCTTGGAGCTCATACGAGTTCTTGGGCTTATAAAACCGATGCTTGCGATCTATTATGTAACAACATCAAGACGGCGATCTCTGACAGAGATCGCCGTCCCCTCTGGGGAGCCCAGAGCGGCCTCCGGCACCGTTTCCGGACGGATCCGCTGGATCCGCTGGATCCGCTGGATCCGCTGGATCCGGTGACGAATCCCAAACCGGCGCCCTCGCCTGAGACATCCTCACAAAACGGGCCCCGGGGGGGATGCCCAGAGGAGCCCAGAGCGGCCTCAGGCACCGTTTCCGGACGGATCCGCTGGATCCGCTGCTCTTTTGATATTTTCTTTTGGGAGTTTTTGTGGATCCGGTGGCGAAGACCAAACCGGAGCCCCGCCTGAGACATCCTCACAAAACGGGACCAGGGGGGAGCCAGAGGAGCCAGGATGCGGCCTCCGCACCGTTCCGGACAGGATACGTGCGATCCGGTGGATCCGCTGCGATATCGATATCCGGTGACGAATCCAAAACCGGCGCCCTCGCCTGAGACATCCTCACAAAACGGGCCCCGGGGGGGATGCCCAGAGGAGTCCAGAGCGGCCTCCGGCACCGTTTCCGGACGGATCCGTGGATCCTCTGGACTCCGCTGGATCCGATGGATCCGGTGACGAATCCCAAAACCGGCGCCCTCGCTGAGACATCTCCACAACACGGGCCCGGGGGGGATGCCAGAGGAGCCCAGAGCGGCCTCCGCACCGTTTCCGAACGGATCCGCTGGATCCGAGGATCCGCTAGATCCGGTGACGAATCCAAAACCGGCGCCCTCGCCTGAGACATCCTCACAAAACGGGCCCCGGGGGGGATGCCCAGAGGAGTCCAGAGCGGCCTCCGGCACCGTTTCCGGACGGATCCGCTGGATCCGCTGGATCCGCTGGATCCGGCGACGAATCCCAAACCGGCGCCCTCGCCTGAGACATCCTCACAAAACGGGCCCCGGGGGGGATGCCCAGAGGAGCCCAGAGCGGCCTCCGGCACCGTTTCCGGACGGATCCGCTGGATCCGCTGGATCCGGTGACGAAGCCCAAACCGGCGCCCTCGCCTGAGACATCCTCACAAAACGGGCCCCGGGGGGGATGCCCAGAGGAGCCCAGAGCGGCCTCCAGCACCGTTTCCGGACGGACGACCTGACTGCATAACACGCCTGGATATGCCGACGGGGGCGAAGGAGGAGGAGGAGGAGGAGGAGGAGGAGGAGGAGGAGGAGGAGGAGGAGGAGGAGGAGGAGGAGGAGGAAGGATGGCAGTTTTTTGTTTTGGTGGGAGGGGATTTGTGGTGATGGAGGAGGAGGAGGAGGAGGAGGAGGAGGAGGAGGAGGGGGAGGGGGCAGGCGAGGGAGCCCCGGCCCTGGGGGAGGGGCCCTGAGGGAGCCCTGATGGGCTTCGGGCACCATGGAGAGGTCCTGTGGGGCGGCCGCCCCTTCTTCTCTCGGTCGTTTCCCTCTCGCCCAGAAGCGCGCGCCCCTTCTTCTATATATACAGAAACTCCCGATCAACCGCAGAGCGGCGGATGTTATTAATTTTTAGTGGTTCGGGGGCCTCTTGGATACGTTGGGATCTCGTGAAGAGCCTTTCGGGGGCCTGCCCGAGGCAGTTTGGAGGCCTCTTTTGGGCCTGCTGGGGTCCTGTTGGGGCCTCTTTTGGGCCTCTTGTGGGTCTCTTGGGGGCCTTTTGGGGCCCCTTGAGGGCCTCTTGGGGGCTCCCATGGGCGTCCTGGGGCGGAAAGCTAGATTTTCGGTTCGTGGTTCCCCTCTTGGGCTCCTCTAGGGGCTGTCTTGGGGCGCTCTTGGGCTGTCTTGGGCCCCTCTAGGGGTCCTCTTGGGGCCCTCTTGGGCTGTCTTGGGGCCTTCTCGGGGGCCTCGTAGGCCGTCTTGGGGCGGCCTTATGGGGCCTCTTGGGCCGTGTTCGAGCGTCGGGGGCCCGAAAAGGCGAAAAAGCCAGAAACCTTTAAAGACCGCGGTAAATCAACGATGTTGGCCTATTGGGGACCTCTTGGGAGGCTTCTTCGAAGCCTCTTGGGGTGTCTTGGAGGCATCTTGGGCCCTCTGGAGGCCATCGTGGGCGTCTTGGGACGATGTTTCGTCGACTCCTGGCCCCCTGCGACCGTCTTGGAGGTCTCTTGGGGCCCTCTTGGCCTGTTTGTGGCCCTCGACGCCCCCATAGCGGGATTTCTGGAGCAAAGTACCCCCACAGGCTAGCCCAGATAGACCTCGGGCCGACCTGGCTGGCCTGGATAGACCCCCCGGCTGGCCCAGATAGACTCCCCCCTCCAAGTCAAATGGACCATGCTCCTGGGGGAGGGGTTTGGGGAGGGCGAAGCCTCTCACACGCGGATGAACCCCAAGGGGTCGGCGGATTCACAACGCCGTGTCCCAGCACCTGTAGAGGACAACACCCGGAAATGCGCACAGCCCCCCGCGGGGAAAATTTGATCAAAGACCTGGGCCTAACACACGTAGTGAATGGCCTTGTCATCCAGGCGGCTTGGACAGCCAAGGCGAGACGGAAAACAGGCAGTGCGTCAGATGCCACTGGACATTGCGCCTGTCGCCTCGGTCCAGCCCGCCACCGTGCCTGGACCAGTCGGTGTGAGTAGGTTTGTACCCGGTCTTTGCCACTTGGGTCAGGCGCTTCTTTGGTGAATACCGGGGTCTCTGGGAATGCCTCTGGGGGGCCTCTTCTGGAGCAGCTGGGCAGTTTAGGGGCTGGGGGTCTGTTTGGGGCCTGTTTGGGTCCTCTTCGGGAGGCTTGGTGACCTTTTTAGGGTCTCTTGGGCTGTCATGGTGCTCTCTTGGGCCATATTCGTGCTCGCTTGGGGGCCTCTTTAGTTATCTGAGGGGCGATTATGGAACAGCATACTGTGTGATCGTTGCACTGGCACCATCCCTCCTGGAGCGGTTCGCTTCTTTTCTTCTGGCTTGCCCGTTCTTGCGCTGTGCTTCCATGCTCCGTCTGGATCGCGCCCGCCGTGATTCGGGGGCTGGGGGGGCATTCTTTTTCCTGGCGTGTGGTCTTCTTTCCCGCGGGCGGCCGCAGCGAAACCAACCAAAAAACAATGCCTCGTGTCTTTCGATCTCTTCAGTCGCTGTCCTTGTCCCCGCTCCCCTCCCGTATGTGCCCGAGTATACTTTGGGGCGCACGGTTGCTTCTGCCACGCCTGGGCATGCGTCCCACATTGCCTGAAAGGGGACGTTGCTGATTGCATGCCGTGCGAGTGGCGCTGCGTATTGGGCGAGATGGGCAGATGCATCGCCAGAAACTCGTTAGTTTTTTTGAGGGTTGGCGGAGTGGGCAGGCAGGAAGGGGGCCGTCGAAGTGCAGCAGGCTTGCGCCGACCAGCGACCTCGCGGAGGCGCGCGGCCACTTGACACCAAGGCAAACGAGGTGTTGCTGCGTGAGTGCAAGCACGGATGGCAAGAACAGGCGTGGAAACTAGCGGCGCACAGCACTCGAGCCAGTACTACTGTGATGTTTCTTTCACCAGCTGGGGCACGGTGGAACGCGGCCTTACCATGAACATCTCCCAGGCCCGCTTTCGCATGGGGCCGCTTGCTGCAATTTTGCCTCCTAGTCTGGCTGGCTGGCTTGCCTGCCTGCCTGCCTGCCTGCTGGCTGGCTGGCTGGCTGGCTGGCTGGCTGGCGGGCGTGTTTGCTTGCTTGCAGCGATATGGCTCCTCTTCAGGGCTTCTTTGAACTGCGGTTTGTTCTATGACGCCCGTGTTGTGAAGTCGGCGGTTTCTCTTGCCGTGCGCAGGCCGTCTGGGCAGCGCGGTCGGCGACCGCAGCTAGCGCGTCTTTGCCAGCAGATGGCAAGCCCCACCTTGCATCGGGGCCCTCCTTCTGTGATGCGGGGCACGCGCGGTCGCCGTTTTGCGATTGGCCGCCGCAGTTCGCCTCCGTTTTGGGGTGAGCCGCCGCTGTGATAGCCCGAGTCGCTACTTCCTCCACCCAGTGTCCCAAACGCGGCTCGCTGGTGCGCCTCTGGTTGTCCAGGTGGTCGCGTCAAAGCGTGTCCGCACAAAGATGCGTCAAGCAGCTGCTGGCAGCCGCGCCTCCGCAGAGGGAGGAGTGGGGGAGAGGGAGAACCCTCCTTCTGCCGGACTTCGTGAGTGCACGCTGTGCTGATCTGGCGTGCGTGTGTGTTTTACTCAGGTGCTCAGGTGTCCCACCTAGTAGCACAAGTGGCAGAGAAAGCGTCGACCGTGGCCGTCCCGCCTAGTCGTGCCCCTCACTGGTGTTGGCAGGACGTCGGGGTTGCCACTGACATCCCCACGAGGTCTCGCTGGGGCCCCAGACCTGCCGAAGGGTTTTGAATGCTGGGGCCGCGCTCGAGCATCGCCGGGCTTGACAGGGGATGGCAACACCTGCGCGCAGCAGTCTGCCTCCGTGACGGCTGGGTGGCCGCCCAGTCGGCCTGGGTCTGACCAGCCGGCCCCTGGTTGGAAGCGTCCCCCTTGCGGAGGCCCCGCGATCCGTGGCATGCCGACGTCGGCTGCTTCTGGCAGCCGGTGGGGGGGCCTGCACGACCGCAGGCCGCTGGAAGCTTATCTGGGGGTCACGAAGTGAAGCGCCTGCTCGCACGGGCGCCTCCTGGGGGCGGCCGCGGGCGGTCCCGATGATTCAACACCTCCGGCTCCTGTCCATGTCGTATGCTTGGGCACAGGTCCAGGCTGCCCTGTGAGTGGCACGCCACGCGGAAAAGATCTCAGCTTACTGTCGGCCTGGGATACTTGGCGGGGTTTTCGACACCTGTTCTTTGCTTCTTGCGAGTATGATGCTAGCGCCATTCTGGGATGTGTATTGTGCAATTTGTTGTTGTTGTTGTTGTTGTTGTTGTTGTTGTTGTTGTTGTTGTTGTTGCTGTTGCTGTTGTTGTTGTTGCTGTTGTTGTTGTTGTTGTTGTTGTTGTTGTTGTTGTTGTTGTTGTTGTTGTTGTTGTTGCTGCTGCTGCTGCTGCTGTGCTGCTGCTGTTTTGTGTTGTTGTTGTTCTTTTGGTTGAACTCTCATTCTTGAAGAATAATTATTGTTGATCCCCCCCACCGGTGCACATTGATTTTTTTCGATTGAAGTGCCACCCCCGGGGCTCGCACCTTGTTTTTCTCAAGGAAAGTCTTCCTGCTCAAACTGTGCC
>CAUYUJ010004398.1:22500-60000 GCA_963575745.1 Prorocentrum cordatum
AATTTCTACCCGCGCGCGCTGTCCGAATCCTAAAAAAACCAATGGTTTTCCAACATTATGTTACATGAGCTCGCGCGAGCTACTTTCGCACGCTCTTGCAACGGGGTTCGCGCGCCTGCCAGGGGCCACAATCCCTTGCGGTTGCGCCATAGGTTGCGCCCTCGGCCGCGAGAATAAAACGCCATGTGTTGGAACAGGGTATTAAGTCGTAGACGAAGCTATTTCCACAAGATGTTACACAAGAAGTATTTTGGTAACCCAGCGCAGAGGTAGAGCCCAAGACGTCCGCACGCCACGAAGTGAAGTGTCCCAACGTCATAGGGCGGAAAGCTGGGTGTGGGTGGTCTCGAAGAGTCGTTTGGATATTTGGTAGAGCTTGAACGGCCCCCCCACGAAGTGGGGGTATTGGCTGGTGTCGCAAGAAAACCCTGGCACTGGGGAGAACACTGAGCGTTCGGGTAAAATGATTGTTGTTGTTGGTGTTGTTGTTGTTGTTGTTGTTGTTGTTGTTGTTGTTGTTGTTGTTGTTGTTGTTGTTGTTGTTGTTGTTGTTGTTGTTGTTGTTGTTATTTGTTGTCGTTGTTGCTGCTGCTGCTGCTGCTGCTGTTGTTGTTGTTGTTGTTGTTGTTGTTGTTGTTGGTGTTGTGTTGTTGTTGTTGTTGTTGTTGTTGTGTAGTTGAACATTATTACATCGAAAGAATAATTATTGTTGGGGCCCCTGGTGCGCGGCCCCCTCGCCGCGCCTAGGCCGCAGCCATGTTTTCATCATTTTCGTGAGGAAGTCTCCGGCAAAACGGGTTGGTCCGGATCCGGTTGTTTTGTTACGGGCGGTTTTCCCTTGCAAAAAATAAAGCAAAGTGGACATTTCTTGTTCTAACATACCAAACTTCAAGAATCCCTTGCAAAAAATGGGTAAAGTGGACATCGCGCGCGCAAGACGAAATCCTTCCAAAACCTTAGTGTTCGTAGCGATTTTAACATAAAAACATAAAAAAACCAATGGTTTTTCAAAAAAAAAATGTCAAAATTTCATCCCGCGCGCTCTTGCGGATTTGTAGGAAACCCAACACTTTTTAAACATTTCTGTCAAACGGGCTTTGCGAGCAACTTTTTCAACTTCTGCAACAAAGGTTACGCGCCTGCCAGGGCCATCATCCCTGTCAAATAATACCATGCGGGACACATTCGTTTTTTCTTCGCGCGCGCACGCTGAAATCTTCAAAAACCATTGGGTTTCTTAGGAATTTTAGCACCGCGCAACATAAAATCATACGAATCGCACCGTAGGTCCTCGAAAAACATCTGTACGAGTTTTCAAAATTTCTACCCGCGCGCGCTGTCCGAATCCTAAAAAACCAATGGTTTTTCAACATTTATGTTACATGAGCTCGCGCGAGCTACTCAAGCTCTTTCAACGGCGTTCGCGCGCCTGCCAGGGGCCACAATCCCTTGCAAAACATACCATGCGGGACACATGCGCGCGTGTCGCGTCGTCGTCGTCGTCGTCGTCGTCGTCGTCGTCGTCGTCGTCGTCGTCGTCGTCGGCATGTTACCACAACAAGTCCGTGTGTCACAAACAAGTCACTGTACCCATGCGCCAGTGTAGTAGCCACGGTCGTCCGCAGGCCACGAAGTTAAGTGTCCGAACGTCATAGGGCGGGAAGCTGGGTGTGGGTGGTGGCGAAGAGTCGTTTGGAAATGTGGTAGAGCTTGAAAACGGCCCCCACAAAGTGGGGGCATGCGGCCTCCTATGAAAACCCTGGCACTGGTGAGAACGGAGTGTCCCCACGTGCTAGTAATTGTTGTGTTGTTGTTGTGTTGTTGTTGTGTGTTGGTTGTTGTCTGTTTTTGTCGTTGTCTTGGTCTGTTGCTGTTGCTGTTGATGTTGCTGTTGCTGTGGTGTTGTTGTTGTTGTTGTGTTGTGTTGTTGTTGTTGTGGTTGGGTTGTGGTTGCCTTGTGGTGGTTGTTGTTGTGTTGTTGAACATTATTAATCTAAAGAATAATTATTGTTGGGCCCCCTGGTGCGCGCCCCCCCTGCGCCGCCTAGGCCGCAGCTACATTTTCATCATTTTCGTGAGGAAGCCTCAGAAAAGAGGGTGCGTACAGGATCCGGTTGTTTTGTTGTAATCCGCTTTCCCTTGCAAAAAACAATAGAAAATGACATTTCTTGTTCTAATATAATCAAATTTCAAGAATCCCTTGCAAAAATTAAGGTAAAGTGGACATTCGCGCGCGCAAGACGAAATCCTTCCAAAACCTTAGTGTTCGCAGCGATTTTAACATAAAACATCAAAAAACCAATGGTTTTACAAACATTGTCAACTCTCATCCGCGCGCTCTTGCGATTGTGGATGTGTATCATGTACCATATGCATCATATGCAACAGATGTTCTGTGGAAGGCTTAACAACTTCTGTGGTTAACAAGGCTTAACAACTTCTGTGGGTGTACGAACGTAGGCTTAACAACTTCTGTGGGTGTGTACTCCACGCCAGTGTAGTAGCCACGGTCGTCCGCAGGCCACGGAGTGAAGTGTCCGAACGTCATAGGGCGGGAAGCTGGGTGTGGGTGGTGGCGAAGAGTCGTGGGGATATTTGGTAGAGCTTGCACTGCCCCCCCACAAATTGGGGGTTTTTGGCTTGGCGTCGCATGGAAACCCTGCAATGGGGAGAACAATGAGCGTTCGGGTAAAGTTGATGTTGTTGTTGTTGTTGTTGTTGTTGTTGTTGTTGTTGTGTTGTTGTTGTTGTTGAATATTATTACTCTAATGAAAGATTATTGTTGAGACCCTGGTGCGCGACCCCCCTCCAAAACTAGGCCGCAGCCTCATTTCCTTCATTTTCTAGCGAAAGCTTCAGAAAAGTGGATTGTGTCCGGATCCGGTTGTTTTGTTGTAATCCGTTTTCCCTTGCAAAAAACACTATAAAATGAAAATTCTTGTTGTTACTTGATCAACTTGCAAGAATCTTGCAAAAAATAAGGTAAAGTGGACATTCGTGCGCGCAAGACGAAATCCTTCCAAAACCTTAGGTTTCGTAACGATTTTAACATAAAAACATCAAAAACCCAATGGTTTTTTAAGAAAAAATTGTCAAAATGTCCTTCCGCGCGCGCTGTCCGAATCCCACAAAACCAATGGTTTTTCAACATTTATGTTACATGAGCTCGCGCGAGCTACTTTTTCTTGTTCTAACATAATCAAATTTCAATAATCCCTTGCAAAAAATAAGGTAAAGTGGACATTCGCGCGCGCAAGACGAAATCCTTCCAGAACCTTAGGTTTCGTAACGATTTCAACATAAAAACATCAAAAACCCAATGGTTTTTCAAAAAAAAATGTCCAAATTTCATCCCGCGCGCGCTGTCCGACTCCCACAAAACCAATGGTTTTTCAACATTTATGTTACATGTAACATAATCAAATTTCAATACTCCCTTGCAAAAAAAAGTAAAGTGGACATTCGCGCGCGCAAGACCAACAAAAAACACGACGATCTCAGGAACTTGCCCCAAAAATGTGACCAACTCCGCTCTCTCTGTCTCTCTCTCTCTGTCTGCTCTCTGTCTCTCTCTCTGTCTGTCTGTGTCATGTATTGTATGTCACAATTGCAGGATGCTGGGCACACGCGCGCCCCGAATAAGTGACCAAGTTCTGTGGGTGTGTACCCCACGCCAGTGTAGTAGCCACGGTCGTCCGCACGCCACGAAGTGAAGTGTCCCAACGTCATAGGGCGGGAAGCTGGGTTTGGGTGGTCGCGAAGAGTCGTTTGGATATTTGGTAGAGCTTGAACTGCCCCCCCACGAAGTGGGGGTATTGTCTCGCGTCGCATGAAAACCCTGGCACTGGTGAGAACACTGAGCGTTCGGGTAAAATGATTGTTGTTGTTGTTGTTGTTGTTGTTGTACATTATTAATTCTAAAGAATAATTATTGTTGGGACCCCTGGTGCGCGCCCCCCCCGCCGCGCCTAGGCCGCAGCCTCATTTTCATATTTTTCGTGAGGAAGCGGCAAAACGATGTGATCCAGATCCGGTTGTTTTGTTGACGCCCGCTTTCCCGGTCAAAAAACAATATAAAATGACATGTCTTGTTCTAACATAACCAAACTTCAAGAATCTATTGCAAAAAATGACACGAAGTGCACATTCGCGCGCGCAAGACGAAATCCTTCCAAAACCTTAGTTTTCGTAACGATTTTAACATAAAAACATAAAAAAAAAACCAATGGTTTTTCAAAAAAAAAGTTTCAAACATTCATCCCGCGCGCTCTTGCGGATTCGTAGGAAACCCAACACTTTTTAAACATTTCTGTCAAACGGGCTTTTGCGAGCAACTTTTTCGAACTTCTGCAACAACGGTTGCGCACCTGCCAGGGCCATCATCCCTGTCAAATAATACCATGCGGGACACATTCGTTTTTTCTTCGCGCGCGCACGCCGTCGTCGTCGGCCGCGGGGCCCTGAATAGTAGCCACGGTCGTCCGCATGCCACGAAGTGAAGTGTCCGAACGTCATAGGGCGGGAAGCTGGGTGTGGGTGGTGGCGAAGAGTCGTTTGGAAATTTGGTAGAGCTTGAACCGGCCCCCCCACAAAGTGGGGGTATTGCCCGCCTCCTATGAAAACCCTGGCACTGGTGAGAACGGAGTATCCCCACGTGCTAGTAATTGTTGTTGTTGTTGAACATTATTAATTCTAAAGAATAATTATTGTTGGGACCCCTGGTGCACGGCCCCCCTGCGCCGCCTAGGCCGCAGCTACATTTTCATCATTTTCGTGAGGAAGCCTCAGAAAAGAGGGTGTGTACAGGATCCGGTTGTTTTGTTGTAATCCGCTTTCCCTTGCAAAAAACAATAAAAAAGACATTTCTTGTTCTAATATAATCAAATTTCAAGAATCCCTTGCAAAAAATAAGGTAAAGTGGACATTCGCGCGCGCAAGACGAAATCCTTCCAAAACCTTAGTGTTCGCAGCGATTTTAACATAAAAACATCAAAAAAACCAATGGTTTTTCAACAAAAAAATTGTCAAAATCTCATCCCGCGCGCTCTTGCGGATTCGTAGGAAACCCAACACTTTTTAAAACATTTCTGTCAAACGGGCTTTTGCGAGCAACTTTTTCGAACTTCTGCGACAACGGTGCGCACCTGCCAGGGCCATCATCCCTGTCAAATAATCACAGTGTATCATGTACCATATGCATCATATTCAACAGATGTTCTGTGGAAGGCTTAACAACTTCTGTGGGTTAACAAGGCTTAACAACTTCTGTGGGTGTACGAACGTAGGCTTAACAACTTCTGTGGGTGTGTACTCCACGCCAGTGTAGTAGCCACGGTCGTCCGCAGGCCTCGAAGTGAAGTGTCCGAACGTCATAGGGCGGGAAGCTGGGTGTGGGTGGTGGCGAAGAGTCGTGTGGATATTTGGTAGAGCTTGCACTGCCCCCCCACAAAGTGGGGGTATTGGCTGGCGTCGCATGAAAACCCTGGCACTGGTGAGAACACTGAGCGTTCGGGTAAAGTAATTGTTGTTGTTGTTGTTGTTGTTGTTGTTGTTGTTGTTGTTGTTGTTGTTGTTGTTGTTGTTGTTTTGTTGTTTTGTTGTTTTGTTGTTTGTTGTTTGTTGTTTGTTGTTTGTTGTTTGTTGTTTGTGTTTGTTGTTGGTTGTTGTTTGTTGTTGTTGCTGTTGCTGTTGCTTTGCTGTTGTTGTTGTTGAACATATAAATATCAAAAGAATAATTATATGTTGGGCCCCTGGTGCGCTGCCCCCACCCGCCCGCCTAGGCCGGCAGCTACATTTTCATCATTTTCGGAGAAGTCTCAGGCAAAACGTGGGTGTCCCGATCCGGTTGTTGTTGTTACGATCGCTTTCCCTTGCAAAAAATAAGGCAAATTTACATTTCTTGTTCTAACATACCAAACTTCAAAGATCCCTTGCAAAAAACGACACGAAGTGCACATTACATATCGCGCGCAGGCAAGACGAAATCCTTACCAAACCCTTTCCTTCGTAACGTTTTTTCACAAAAAACATTAAAAAAAAACAAAACCCAATGGTTTTTCAAAACAGGGTTTCAAAATACACACGCGCTGCTCTGCGATTTCTTAGGAAACCCAATACTTTTTCAACATTTCTGTCGAACGGGCTCTTGCGAGCAACTTTTTCACGTGCTTCGAACTTCTGCAACAAAGGTTGCGCGCCTGCCAGGGCCATCATCCCTGTCAAATAATACCATGTGGGACACATTCGTTTTTTCTTCGCGCGCGCACGCCGAAATCTTCAAAAACCATTGGGTTCTTAGGAATTTAGCACGAAGCGCAACATAACAATCATAACGAACGCAACCGTAGGTCCTCGAAAAACAATTGTACGAATTTTCAAAAAATTTTTTTTTCTACCCGTGCGCGCTGTCCGAATCCAAAAAAACCCATGCCCCATGTAAGTAGCCTACGGTCGTCGTCCGCATGCCACGAAGTGAAGTGTCCGAACGTCATAGGGCGGGAAGCTGGGTGTGGGTGGTGGCGAAGAGTCGTTTGGAAATTTGGTAGAGCTTGAACCGGCCCCCCCACAAAGTGGGGGTATTGCGGGCGTCGTATGAAAACCCTGGCACTGGTGAGAACGGAGTGTCCCCACGTGCTAGTAATTGTTGTTGTTGTTGTTGTTGTTGTTGTTGTTGTTGTTGTTGTTGTTGTTATTGTTGTTGTGTGTGTGTGTGTTGTTGTTGTTGTTGTTGTTGCTGTTGTTGTTGTTGTTGTTGTTGTTGTTGTTGTGTTTGTTGTTTGTTGTTTGTTGTTTGTTGTTTGTTGTTTGTTGTTTGTTGTTTGTTGTTTGTTGTTTGTTGTTTGTTGTTTGTTGTTTGTTGTTTGTTGTTTGTTGTTTGTTGTTTGTTGTTTGTTGTTTGTTGCTGCTGCTGCTGCTGCTGTTGAAGTTTCTTTCTGAAGAATACTTATTGTTGATCCCCCCCACCGGTGCATCTTGTTTTCTCAATCAAAGTGTGCCCCTCGACGCTCGCACTATGTTTTTTGTCAGGGAAAGTCTTCCTGCTCAAACTGGGCCCCTGGCCCCTGGGTTACAACAACAACGGCTCCCGCTTGAGACTTCCTCACAATTTAGCCAGGACCCCCGCTCCCGCCCGAGACTTTCTCGCATTTTATCTAGGAATCGCGCTCTCGCTTGGGACTTCCTTACAATTTATTCAGGAATCGCTCTCCCGGCGCTCTGGAGTCGCGCTCTCGCTGGAGACTGGCTTGCAACTTATTGAAGAATGGCCTTGCGTGGGAATTTCTTGCAATTTGCCCACGCGCCGCGCTCCCGACACCCAGGCACCCAGGAGTCGCGCCTGTTGTGGCCCCATGCCCCGCTGTCGCCATTTGTGTCCCCTTCTCTGTCCTACGTGGCCCAGTTGCTAAACTCCGTGGCCCCATAGTTGCCTTTTGTGGCCCCGCATTATGTGCACTTCGTGGCCCCCGCTCGTTCGCGCCCGTCGTGGCCCCATACGCATTCTCTTCGTGTCCCCGCTGTCGACCTTCGTGGCCTACTTCGTGCCGTTCGTGGCCCTGCTGTCGTTCTCTCTCGCTCTCGCTTTCGCTCGTCGTCGCCGTCGTCGTCGTCGTCGTCGTCGTCGTCGTCGTCGTCGTCGTCGCCGTCGTCTTCGACGTCGTTGTCGTCGTCGTCGTCGTCGTCGTCGTCGTCGTCGTGGTCGGTCCCCTGTCCGTCCCTCTTGGGGTCGGGTCGACGGTCCGCGGCCGCCCCGCCGATCAGCGCTGCCGCTGGCCAGGCCGACGGTCCGCGGCCGCCCCGCCGCTTGCCGGGGCCCGGCCTGCAGGGAAGAAAGGTATATCCCCCAAAAGGGGCTCGATCGAAGACGAAGAGGGAGGGAATCGAGGGTTTGGGAAACACGCGTTATGGGACACTCGAGCATATCAGGCCGATCGGTCCTAACATTATTGTTGTTGTTGTTGTTGTTGTTGTTGTTGTGGTTGTGGTTGTGGTTGTTGTTGTTGTGGTTGTTGTTGTTGTTGTTGTTGTGATTGTTGTTGTTGGTATTGCTGTTGTTGCTGTTGCTGTTGCTGTTGCTCTTGTTGTTGTTGTTGCTGCTGTTGCTGTTGCTGTTGCTGTTGCTGTTGCTGTTGTTGTTGTGGTTGTTGTTGTTGTTGCTGTTGTTGTTGTTGTGGTTGTGGTTGTTGTTGTTGTGGTTGTTGTTGTGGTTGTTGTTGTTGTTGTTGTTGTTGTGGTTGTTGTCGTTGTTGTTGTCGTCGTCGTCGTCGTCGTCGTCGTTGTTGTTGTTGTTGTTGTTGTCGTCGTCGTCGTCGTCGTCGTCGTCGTCGTCGTCGTCGTCGTCGTTGTTGTTGTTGTTGTTGTTGTTGTTGTTGTGGTTGTTGTAATGTTGTTGTGTTGTTGTTGTTGTTGTTGTTGTTGTTGTTGTTGTTGTTGTTGTTGTTGTTGTTGTTGTTGTTGAACATTATTAATTCTAAAGAATAATTATTGTTGGGCCCCCTGGTGCGCGCCCCCCCTGCGCCGCCTAGGCCGCAGCTACATTTTCATCATTTTCGTGAGGAAGCCTCAGGTAATTCGATGTGATCCAGATCCGGTTGTTTTGTTGTAATCCGTTTTCCCTTGCAAAAAACACTATAAAATGACATTTCTTGTTCTAATATAATCAAATTTCAAGAATCCCTTGCAAAAAATAAGGTAAAGTGGACATTCGCGCGCGCAAGACGAAATCCTTCCAAAAGCTTAGTGTTCGGAGCGATTTTAACATAAAAACATCAAAAAACCAATGGTTTTTCAACAAAAAAATGTCAAAATCTCATCCCGCGCGCTCTTGCGGATTCGTAGGAAACCCAACACTTTTTAAACATTTCTGTCAAACGGGCTTTTGCGAGCAACTTTTTCGAACTTCTGCGACAACGGTTGCGCACCTGCCAGGGCCATCATCCCTGTCAAATAATACCATGCGGGACACATTCGTTTTTTCTTCGCGCGCGCACGCCGTCGTCGTCGGCCGCGGGGCCCTGAATAGTAGCCACGGTCGTCCGCATGCCACGAAGTGAAGTGTCCGAACGTCATAGGGCGGGAAGCTGGGTGTGGGTGGTGGCGAAGAGTCGTTTGGAAATTTGGTAGAGCTTGAACCGGCCCCCCCACAAAGTGGGGGTATTGCCCGCCTCCTATGAAAACCCTGGCACTGGTGAGAACGGAGTGTCCCCAGTCTTAAATGATTGTTGTTGTTGTTGTTGTTGTTGTTGTTGTTGTTGTTGTTGTTGTTGTTGTTGTTGTTGTGGTTGAGTTTTTTCTGATGATTACTTATTGTCGATCCCCCCCGTTCGGTGCACAGTGTTTTTTCTCGATTGAAGTGTCCTTCCCGGGGCTCGCACCCTGTTTTTTATCAGAGAGAGTCTTGATGGTCAAACTGGGCCCCTGGCCCCTGGGTTACAACAACAACGGCTCCCGCTTGAGACTTCCTCACAATTTGGCCAGGACCCTCGCTCCCGCCCCAGGCTTCCTTGCATTTTATTCAGGGATCGCGCTCTCGCTTGGGCCTTGCCTGCAATTTGTTCAGGAATCGCTCTCGCGGCGCTCTGGAGTCGCGCGCTCGCTGGAGACTTGCTTGTAATATATTGAAGAATAGCGTCATTGCGGTGGAAATTCTGATAATTTATTTCAGCGCCGCGCTCCCGACACCCAGGCACCCAGGAGTCGCGCTCATGTTTAGGACTCCTTCACAGACTGCCTAAGAATCGAAATCTCGCTGCCCTTCGTGGCCCCGTTGCAGCCCTTCGTGGCCCCCTCGCTTTGTTTCGTGGCCCCTTTGCAGCCCTTCGTGGCCCCCTCGCTGCCTTTCGCGGCCCCGTTGCAGCCCCTCGTGGCCTCCTCGCTGCCCTTCGTGGCCTCGTTGCAGCGCTTCGTGGCCCCCTCGTTTTGTTTCGCGGCCCCGTTGCAGCCCTTCGTGGCCCCCTCGCTGCCCTTCGCGGCTCCGTTGTAGCCCCTCGTGGCCTCCTCGCTGCCCTTCGTGGCCCTCTCGCTGCCCTTCGTGGCCCCCTCGCTGCCCGTCGTGGCCTCATATTTGTGTGCCCTTCGTGGCACCCGCTCGTTCGCGCCCGTGGTGGCTCCATATGCCTGCCCTTCGTGGCCCCGCTGTCGCCCTTCGTGGCACCCACGCTGCCGTTCGTGGCCCCGTTGCTGCCCGCAGTGGCCCCGTCCATGCCCTCCGCGACCCAGTATACGTATGCCCTTCGTGGCCCCCGTTCGTTCGCGCCCGCTGTGGTCCCATGTGCATGCCATTCGTAGGCCCGCTGTCGCCTTTCGTGGACCCCTCACTGTCCTACGAGGCCCAGTTGCTACCTTCAGGTCTCGTCGTTGCCTTCTCCCGCCTGATCTGTCCGTCGTGGCCCCCGATCGTTCGCGCCCGTCGTGGCCCCATGCGCTTGCCCTGCGTGGCCCCCTTGTCGTCCTTCGTGGCCTCCTTCCTGCCGTTCGTGGCCCCGCTGTCGCCCTTCGTGGCGCCCTCGCTGCCGTTCGTGGCTCCGTTGCTGCCCTCAGTGGCCCCGCCCTTGCCGTTCGCGACCCAGTATACGTATGCCCTTCGTGGCTCCCGTTCGTTCGCGCCCGCTGTGGTCCCATGTGCGTGCCCTTCGTGGCTCCGCTGGCCGCGGCGCCTCGTCTCGCTCCTGGCGCGGCCGCGCTGCGGGGCCTCCCCGGCCGCTCCGAGAGTCGCGGGCGTTCTAGCCCCACCCTCACTCGGGGCCCGCTCTGGCGTGCCTCCCTGAGCCCCTGGCTCCGTCAGCTGCGGGCGCGCGCCGTCCCAGACCTCTTGGCCAGGTGGGGCAAGCAAAGCCATCGCGTGTGGCTGCGACCCTAGCGCTCTCGGCCTCATAGTTTTTTTTTTTGTTTGTTTCTCTTCTTCTTCCCCCCCCCCCAGTCCCAGTCCAAGTCCCTGGCCGAGTCCGCAGCGAAAGGGGTCGCTGCACCCGGCTCCCTCCGGCTGGCCCCCTGGCTGGGCTGCCGACGCCCGCGGTCGCCTCAGGCGACCCGACGGGCCCGCCGGCCACCGCGCGGTCTTCGCGCCGCCCGCCGCCCGCCGCCCGCCGCCCGCCCGGCCGAGCCGCCCTGCGTGCCTCGGCCTCCAGAGGCTTCCGGAGGAGTCCCGAAGCCGCGGAAGCTCTCGAGGCCCTGGCCCGGCCGGCTCCCCTCCGCGCCCGGGCAAGGCCGCCCGCGAAGGCCGCCAGAGCTGCCCCGGCCCGGCGGCATGGAGCCGCAGCGCCCGCCGGCCCTGCCCGCCTGCCGTGCGAGCGCCTGCCTGCCCAATCCCAGTTTTTTTTTTTTTTTTTTTTTTTTGTTTTTTTTTTTTTTCTCCCCCCCTTCCTTACCCCAAGGCTGCCGCGTCCCCTTGCGGCCAGTGCGGACCCCCCGCGCGCCCACGGTGAGTGTGGGGCGGGGGCGCGCCCCGAAGGAGCGGGGGGGTTTTCGGCCGAAGCCAGGGCAACCCCGAACCTCCCGCCAGCTAGCCGCCCCGCCGGGGGCCTCCCGCTCAGCTGCCCCAAGCCCCTCGGCGCCCCAGGAGCGCCCGGGGCGCCCTCGGCCAGCCGCCGCCAGCCGCCGCCGCCAGCCGGCGCCTTGTGCCGCGGCGCCCGGCCCGTCGCCGCCAGTCGCCGGCCAGCCGCTCGTCGCAGCGCCGCGCCGCCGGGCCTGCCGCCGCCAGCCGGTGCCGCCGCCGCCGCCCTCGGGGCGGCGCTGGCGGCGCAGCTTACGGCCTCCGCGCGGCCGCGCCGCCGCGGGCCGCCGCGCTTCGCCGCGGCGCCTGGCCCGTCGCCGCCTGCCGCAGGTCGGCCGCAGGCCGCCGCGCCTCGCCGCCGGTCCTGCCGCCGCTGGTCGCCGCGCCCGCCGCCGCAGGTCGCTGGGCAGAGGGTTGTGGCTTAGGAGGGCTGAATCCTCCCCCCTCTGCCCGTGCGCGAACCTGCGGCGGCGCTGCGCCTCGCGGCGGTGCGTTCGCCCTCCGCGCCGCCGCGCTGCCTCGGGCCAGCGCCAGCGTCTCCTCCGCCGCCTCCGCCGCCGCCGCCGCCGCCTCCTCCTCCTCTGTGCTGCTGGCTGCTGTCGGGGTGCTGCTAGTCGCCGTGCTGCCCCTGGTCCTGGTGGTGCTGGTCGCCGTGGTGGTGCTGGTCGTAGTGGTGCTGGTCGCCGTGGTGGTGCTGGTCGCCGTAGTGGTGCTGGTCGTGGTGGTCCTCCTGGTCGCGGTGGTGCTGGTCGTGGTGGTGCTGGTCGCAGTGGTGGTGCTGGTCGCCGTGGTGGTGCTGGTCGCCGTGGTAGTGCTGGTCGTGGTGGTCCTCCTGGTCGTGGTGGTGCTGGTCGCCGTGGTGGTGCGGGTCGTAGTGGTGCTGGTCGCCGTAGTGGTGCTGGTCGCCGTGGTGGTGCTGGTCGTGGTGGTCCTCCTGGTCGTGGTGGTGCCGGTCGTAGTGGTGCTGGTCGTGGTGGTGCTGGTCGCCGTGGTGGTGCTGGTCGTAGTGGTGCTGGTCGCCGTGGTGGTGCTGGTCGCCGTGGTGGTGCTGGTCGTGGTGGTCCTCCTGGTCGTGGGGCTGGTCGTGGTGGTGCTGGTCGCTGTGGTGGTGCTGATCGCCGTGGTGGTGCTGGCCGTGGGCGTGGTGGTGCTGGTCGTGGTGGTAGTGGTAGTGGTCCTCTGGCCGTGGTCGTGCTGGTCGTGGTGGTGGTGGTGCTGGTCGTGCTGGCCGTGGTCGTGCTGGCCGTGGTCGTGGTGGTGCCGGTCGTGGTGGTCGTGGTGGTCCTCCTGGCCGTGGTCGCGCTGGTCGTGGTGGTGGTCGCCGTGGTGGTGCTGGTCGTGGTGCTGGTCGTGGTGGTTCTCCTGGTCGTGGTGATGCTGGTGGTGGTGCTGGTCGCTGTGGTGGTGCGTAGTCGTGGTGCTGGTCGCCGTGGTGGTGCTGGTCGTGGTGGTGCTGGTCGCCGTGGTGGTGCTGGTCGTGGTAGCCCTCCTGGTCGTGGTGGTGCTGGTCGCAGTGGTGCTGGTCGCCGTGGTGATGCTGGTCGCCGTGTTGGTGCTGGTCGCCGTGGTGGTCCTCCTGGTCGTGGTGGTGCTGGTCGTGGTGGTGCTGGTCGCCGTGGTGGTGCCGGTCGCCGTGGTGGTGCTGGCCGTGGGCGTGGTGGTGCTGATCGTGGTGGTTGGTGGTCATAGTGGTCCTCTGGCCGTGGTCGTGCTGGTCGTGGTGGTGGTGGTGCTGGTCGTGCTGGCCGTGGTCGTGGTGGTCGTGGTCGCCGTGGTGCTGGTCGTGGTGGTGGTCGTAGTGCTCCTCCTGGCCGTGGTCGCGCTTGTCGTGGTGCTGGTCGCCGTGTTGGTGCTGGTCGTGGTGGTCCTCCTGGTCGTGGTGGTGCTGCTCGTGGTGGTGCTGGTCGCCGTGGTGGTGCGTAGTCGCGGTGCTGGTCGTGGAGGTGGTGCTGGTCGCCGTGGTGGTGCTGGTCGCCGTGGTGGTGCTGGTCGTGGTAGTCCTCCTGGTCGTGGTGGTGCTGGCCGTGGTGGTGCTGGTCGCTGTGGTGGTGCCGGTCGCCGTGTGGTGCTGGTCGTGGTGGTGCTGGTCGCCGTGGTGGTGCTGGTCGCCGCGGTGGCGCTGGTCGCCGTGGTGGTCCTCCTGGTCGTGGTGGTGCCGGTCGAGGTGGTGCTGGCCGCCGTGGTGGTGCCGGTCGCTGTAGTGGTGCCGGCCGTGGTCGTGGTGGTGCTGGTCTTGGTAGTGGTGGTCGTCGTGGTGGTCCTCTGGCCGTGGTCGTGCTGGTCGTGGTGGTGGTGGTGCTGGTCGTGCTGGCCGTGGTCGTGCTGGCCGTGGTCGTGCTGGCCGCGGTCGTGGTGGTCGTGGTGGTCCTCCTGGCCGTGGTCGCGCTGGTCGTGGTGGTGGTCGCCGTGGTGGTGCTGGTCGTGGTGCTGGTCGTGGTGGTTCTCCTGGTCGTGGTGGTGCTGGTGGTGGTGCTCGTCGCTGTGGTGGTGCGTAATCGTGGTGCTGGTCGCCGTGGTGGTGCTGGTCGCCGTAGTGGTGCTGGTCGTGGTGGTCCTCCTGGTCGTGGTGGTGCTGGCCGTGGTGGTGCTGGTCGCTGTGGTGGTGCCGGTCGCCGTGGTGGTGCTGGTCGTGGTGGTGCTGGTCGCCGTGGTGGTGCTGGTCGCCGTGGTGGCGCTGGTCGCCGTGGTGGTCCTCCTGGTCGTGGTGGTGCTGGTCGAGGTGGTGCTGGCCGCCGTGGTGGTGCCGGTCGCTGTGGTGGTGCCGGCCGTGGTCGTGGTGGTGCTGGTCTTGGTGGTGGTGGTCGTCGTGGTGGTCCTCTGGCCGTGGTCGTGCTGGTCGTGCTGGTGGTGGTGCTGGTCGTGCTGGCAGCAGTCGTGCTGGCCGCGGTCGTGGTTGTGGTCGTGGCGGTCCTCCTGGCCGTAGTCGCGCTGGTCGTGGTGGTAGTTGCCGTGTTGGTGCTGGTCGTGGTGGTCCTCCTGGTCGTGGTGGTGCTGGGCGTGGTGGTGCTGGTCGCTGTGGTGGCGCGTAGTCGTGGTGCAGGTCGCCGTGGTCGACGTCGGGTCTGAGCTTCGCGTCCAGCTCCGCTTTGCGTCGCCTCCCTGCCCCGTTGCGGCGGCTGCGGCGCGCTGGACGTGGACATCTGGCACGCCCTTTTTGCGTGCCCCGCGTGCCCCGCGGCAGCCGCTCACCGGGCTTCCCTCTGGTCTCCGCTCCCTCTGCCTCCCTCCTCCTGTTGCGCCCAAGTCTCACAGTTTCTCTTCCACCACAGCCGGCCGCCGGTGGAGCGCCGCGAGCACGTTCGCTTCGTTGCTGCTGTAATGCTCGTGGCCATCACCGGTTCCGATTCGAGCCAGTTCTAGGGCGCGGCTGGTGGTTCTTGTAGGGGGCTCGGGCAGGGGGGGGCCGGCAATCGCCGGCACCCGGCGCCGTCGTGCTCACCCCCTCTCCCCCACGCGCTGCAGTAGCTGGACCATATGTCGGATTCGGCCGCGAGCACGACGGCGATGCAGCAAAAGGCACGACGGCCAGGAAACATCATAGTGCACTCTTGCTGCCCCCCTTTTTTTTTTGTTTCCCCCCCCCCCCCCCGTCCTCTCCCCCCCTCCCCTTCCCCCCCCCCTCCCTCTCCCCCCCCAGTCCCAGTCCCAGTCCCAGTCCCTGGCCGAGACCCTTTCCATCATCCTCTCTCTTTTCTGTTGCTCTCCTTCCCCCTGCCTCACTGGAATGGAAGATCAAGTGGAGCCAAGTGTCCGCAGGTACAGCTCTGGGATCAGCGCGTGCACGAACGGCGAGCAGTGGCAGGGGGCTCTCTCGCTGCGCAGCGAGATGTGGGAGGCGAAGGCAGCGCCAAGTGTCATCAGCCACACTGCTGGGACCAGCGCGGGCGAGAAGAGGGGGCAGTTGCAACAGGCAGTCGTGCTGCTCAGCGCGATGCTGGACGCGAAGCTGGGACCCGACGTCGTGGGTTACAGGGCTGGGATTGGGCAGGCAGGCGCTCGCACGGCAGGCGGGCAGGGCCGGCGGGCGCTGCGGCCGTGGGCCGCCGGGCTGGGGCAGCTCTGGCGGCCTTCGCGGGCAGCCTTGCCCGGGCGCGGAGGGGAGCCGGCCGGGCCAGGGCCTTGAGAGCTTCCGCGGCTTCCGGACGCCGCCGGGAGCCTCCGGAGGCCGAGGCGCGCGCGCAGGGCGGCTCGGCCGGGCGGGCGGGCGGCGGCGGCTGGCGGCGCGAAGACCGCGCGGTGGCCGGCGGGCTCGTCGGGCCACCTAAGGCGACTGTGGGCGCCGGCAGCCCAGCCAGGGGGCCGGCCGAAGGGAGCCAGGTGCAGCGGCCCCTTTCGCTGCGGAATCGGCCAGGGACCGGGACTGGGACTGGGACTGGGACTGGGAGAGGAGAGGGGGGAAAAAAAAAATTGTCGCTCTCATGTGTGCGTGCTTTTGTAAATGACGTGCCACTTCTGTCTGCGTGGCCGTGCCGTGTCGTGCTGTTTGGTGTTTGCCGTGGTGCGCCGTGCCCTCTCTAGTAATATGGTTTACCAGCAGTGCTGAATTTCCCGCCTGGTCTGACGGTGCGCCCTCCGTCGGTCCTGCAGACCAGCAGGGCAGATCCTGCGTGGAACCGTATTCCCAAGGCCGAACACGCGTTCTCTGCCCTGTCCCTCCTCCTCCTTGCGCCCCTCCCCCTCCCTTCCCTGCCCCTCCCTTCGTTTGTGCCTTTCTTCTTCTTCCTTCTGCCCCTCTGTGTTGTCGGCCCTCTTCACAACCTCTGCTTTACCATGCAGTGTTTGTGCTTCTTCACATTACACTTTCTTTTTGTTCCTGCGTTTCCACCTTTTGTTATTCTTGCTCCTGCTTCGCAGTCGTGATGCAGTCGTCTTTCTTGGACTTCTTGCACCGCTTACAGGGCACACCGTACTGGGTCTATGCCACTTGTTCTATCCGATGCCTCTGCTTTGCCCTCTTTTTGTTGTTTGCTTTTGCTGTTGTTTGTCCTGCTTTCTTTGCTGGCCGCGCGCGCGGAGCCAACCCCCAGGCGTCTCTCTTGGGAGGGGGGGGGGGCCAGCCACTCGCTTTTTTGAGGGCTGGTGCCGTCATCTCGGGGTGCACGTGGGAGGGTGGATCGGCGTGGGCTGCGAGTATTCCTCTTCCCACGGGGGGGCCCTACGAAGGGCGGTGAAAGACCCGGCCCTCGACGGGGGCACTCTTGCGTTCCACCTCCCTCTCTCGTCGGGGGCGCGCTGGGGCGCCGCGGGGGCCCGCGGGCCGGGCGCGCAGCGCGCGGCGCGCGGCGAGCGCCCGACGTGCAGCGATAGAGTCCGCTGCCACTGCTCGCCTTTCGCGCACGCGTTGACCCCAGACCTGTCGCTGATGACATTTGGCTCCGCTCTCACTCCCCACACCCCCCTGAGCAGTGATAGAGCCCGCTGCCACTGCTCGTCTTTCGCGCACGCGCTGATCCCAGAGCTATAGCTGATGGTATCTGGCTCCACCTTCGCCTCCCGCCTCTCGCTGGGCAGTGAGAGAGCCCGCTGCCACTGCTCGCCTCTCGCGCCTGCGCTGATCCCAGAGCTGTAGCTGATGACACTTTGCTTCGCCTTCGCCTCCCACATATCGCTGAACAGTGGGAGAGCCCGCTGCCACTGCTCGTTTCTCGCGCACGCGCTGATCCCAGAGTTGTAGCGGATGGCATCTGGCACCAGCCTCACTTCCCAAATCTCGCAGAGCAGCGATAGAGCCCGCTGCCACTGCTCGCCTTTCGTGCACGCGCTGATCCCGGAGCTGTACCTGTTGACGCTTGGCTCCACCTTCGCCTCCCGCATCGCGCTGAGCAGTGGGAGGGAGAGTAGCGTATGGCATCTGGCTCCAACCTCACTTCCCGCATCTCGCAGAGCAGCGACAGGGCCCGCTGCCACTGCTCGCCTTTTCGCGCACGCGCTGATTCCAGAATTGTAGCTGATGACATTCGGCTCGGATGTCGCCTCCCGCATCCCGCTGAGCAGCGATAGAGCCCGTTGCCACTGCTTGTCTTTCGCGCACGCGCTGGTCCCAGAGCTAATGCTGATGGCACGTGGCTCCACCTTCGCCTCCCGCCTCTCGCTGGGCAGCGAGAGAACCCGCTGCCACTGCTCGCCTCTCGCGCATGCGCTGATCCCACAGCTGTAGCTGATGACACTTAGCTCCACTATCGCGTCCCGCATCTCGCTCAGCAGTTGGAGAGCCTGCTGCCACTGCTTGACGTTCGCGCACGCGCTGATCCCAGAGTTGTAGCGGATGGCATCTGGCTCCAACCTCCCTCCCCGAATCTCGCAGAGCAGCGATAGAGCCCGCTGCCACTGCTTGCCTTTCGTGCACGCGCTGACCCCAGAGCTGTAGCTGATAACACTTGGCTCGGCTCCACTTTCGCCTCCCGCACTTCGCAGAGCAGCGATGGAGCCCGTTGCCATTGCTCGCCGTTCGTACACGCGCTGATCCCGGGGCTGATCCCAGAGTTGTAGCTGAGGGCATCTGGCCCCCGCCTCACTTCCCAGATCTCGCAGAGCAGCGATAGAGCCCGCTGCCACTGCTCGCCTTTCGTGCACGCGCTGACCCCAGAGCTGTAGCTGATGACGCTTGGCTCCACCTTCGCATCCCACATCTCGCTGAGCAATGGGAGAGCCTGCTGCCACTGCTCGCCGTTCGCCTACTATCGGCTCGAACCTCACTCCCCACATTCCGCTGAGCAGTGATAGAGCCCGCTGCCACTGCTCGTCTTTCGCGCACGCACTGGTCCCAGAGCTATAGCTGATATCACTTGGCTCCACCTTCGCCTCCCGCATCTCGCTGGGCAGTGAGAGAGCCCGCTGCCACTGCTCGCCTCTCGCGCAGGCGCTGGTCCCAGAGCTGTAGCTGATGACGCTTGGCTCCACCATCGCCTCTCCTCCTCCTCCTCCTCCTCCTCCTCCTCCTCCTCCTCCTCCTCCTCCTCCTCCTCCTCCTCCACGTCCTGACTCCCTGGCTCGCTGCCACTGCCCGCTGACGTCGAGCGCGATAATCTTCGCCTCCTCCTCCTCCTCGACCTGGTCCTGCTTGTCCGCTGCCTTCTCCTCCTCTTCTGTCTCCTCCTCTGCCGCCTCGCTCTCCTCCCTGGTTCGCTGCCACTGCCGCTGCCCATTTTTCGCACGTGCGCTGGCCCCAGCGATGCAATTGATCGACAGAGGCAGAGGGAAAGGCGAGGGGAAGGGGCGGTGGTCGTCGTCGGTGCGTGTCGTCGTGCAGGTGAGCGTCGTTGCTGCTGGTCGTTGCAGGTGGTGCCCGTCGTTGCTGGTGGTCGTGTTGCCGGTCGGAATTGGTGCTGGTCGCAGTCGTGGTGGTGCTGCTGCTGGTCGTGGTCGTGTTGGAAGTGCTGCTGCTGGTTGCGGTCGTGGTAGTGCTGCTGCTGGTCGCAGTCGTGGTGCTGGTCGTAGTCGTGGTGGTGTTGTTGGTCGCAGTCGTGGTGGTGCTGGTTGTGCTGGTGGTGCTGGTCTTGGTGGTGGTGGTGCTGCTGCTGCTGGTCGCAGTCGTGGTGGTGCTGCTGCTGGTCGCAGTCGTGGTGTTGCTGGTCGCAGTTTTCGTGCTGCTGGTTGCAGTCGTGGTGGTGCTGCGGGTTGCAGTCGTGGTGGTGGTGGTGCTTGTAGTGGTTCTGCTGCTGGTCGCAGTCGTGGCGCTGCTGGTGGCAGTCGTGGTGCTGCTGGTCGCAGTCGTGTTGGTGCTGCTGGTCGCGGTTGTGGTGGTGCTGCTTGTCGTGGTGGTGCTAGCTAGTCATAGTAGTGGTGGTGCTGCTGGTCGCCGTCGTGGTGGTGCTGGTTGTGCTGGTGGTGCTGGTGGTGCTGTTGGTCGTGGTGGTGGAGCTGCTGGTGGCAGTCGTGGTGGTGCTGCTGCCGGTCGTGGTCGTGGTGTTGCTGGTGGCAGTCGTAGTGCTGCTGGTAGCAGTCGTGGTGGTGCTGCTGGTCGCGGTCGAGGTGGTGCTTCTGCTGGTCGTGGTGGTGCTGCTGCTGGTCGCAGTCGTGGTGGTGCTGGTTGTAGTCGTGGTGGTGCTGCAGGTCGCAGTCGTGGTATTGCTGGTTGTGCTGGTGGAGCTCGTCGTGGTGGTGCTGCTGGTCGCTGTCTCGGTGCTGCTGCTCCCGGTTGCGGTCGTGGCGCTGCTGGTCGCAGTCGTGGTGCTGCTGGTCGTGGTCGTGGTGGTGCTGCGGGTCGCGGTCGTGGTGGTGGTACTGCTGGTCGTTGTCGTGGTGGTGCTGCTGCTGGTCGCAGTCGTGGTGCTGCTGGTCGCAGTCGTGGCGCTGTTGGTCACAGTCGTGGGGCTGCTGGTCGCCGTCGTGTTGGTGCTGGTGGTGCTGCTGGTCGTGGTGGTGCTGCTGGTCTCTGTGGTGCTGCTGCTGGTCGCAGTCGTGGTGGTGCTGGTCGTAGTGGTGGTGGTGCTGCTGGTCGCAGTCGTGGTAGTGGTAGTGCTGGTTGTGCTGGTGATGCTGGTCGTGGCGGTGCTGCTGGTCGCAGTCTCGGTACTGCTGCTCCCGGTTGCAGTCGTGGTGCTGCTGGTCGCTGTCGTGGTGCTGCTGGTCGTGGTCGTGGTCGTGGTGGTGCTGCGGGTCGCAGTCGTGGTGGTGGTGCTGCTGGTCGCAGTCGTGGTGGTGCTGCTGCTGGTCGCAGTCGTGGTGCTGCTGGTCGCAGTCGTGGCGCTGCTGGTCGCAGTCGTGGGGCTGCTGGTCGCTGTCGTGGTGGTGCTGGTGGTGCTGCTGGTCGTGGTGGTGGTGCTGCTGGTCGTTGTGGTGCTGCTGCTGGTTGCAGTCGTGGTGGTGCTGGTCGTAGTCGTGGTGGTGCTGCTGGTCGCAGTCGTGGTGGTGCTGCTTGTGCTAGTGGTGCTGGTGGTGCTGCTGGTCGTGGTGGTGGTGGTGCTGCTGGTCGTAGTCGTGGTGGTGCTGCTGCTGGTCGCAGTCGTCGTGCTGCTGGTCGCAGTCGTGGTGCTCCTGGTCGTGGTCGTGGTGGTGCTGCGGGTCGCTGTCGTGGTGGTGGTGCTGCTGGTCGCAGTCGTGGTGGTGCTGCTGCTGGTCGCAGTCGTGGTGCTGCTGGTCGCAGTCGTGGCGCTGCTGGTCGCGTCGTGGGGCTGCTGGTCGCCGTCGTGGTGGTGCTGGTGGTGCTACTGGTCGTGGTGGTGGTGCTGCTGGTCGTTGTGGTGCTGCTGCTGGTTGCAGTCGTGGCGGTGCTGGTCGTAGTCGTGGTGGTGGTGCTGGTCGCAGTCGTGGTGGTGCTGCTTGTGCTAGTGGTGCTGGTGGTGCTGCTGGTCGTGGTGGTCGTGGTGCTGCTGGTCGTGGTCGTGGTCGTGGTGGTGCTGCGGGTCGCTGTCGTGGTGGTGGCGCTGCTGGTCGCAGTCGTGGTGGTGCTGCTGCTGGTCGCAGTCGTGGTGCTGCTGGTCGTAGTGGTGGGGCTGCTGGTCGCTGTCGTGGTGGTGCTGGTGGTGCTGCTGGTCGTGGTGGTGGTGCTGCTGGTCGTTGTGGTGCTGCTGCTGGTTGCAGTCGTGGCGGTGCTGGTCGTAGTCGTGGTGGTGCTGCTGGTCGCAGTCGTGGTGGTGCTGCTTGTGCTAGTGGTGCTGGTGGTGCTGCTGGTCGTGGTGGTGGTGGTGCTGCTGCTGGTCGTTGTCGTGGTAGTGCTGCTGCTGGTCGCAGTTGTCGTGCTGCTGGTCGCAGTCGTGGTGCTGGTCGTGGTGGTGGTGGTGCTGGTCGTAGTGGTGGTGCTGCTGCTGGTCGCAGTCGTGGTAGTGCTGGTTGTGCTGGTGGTGCTGGTCGTGGTGGTGCTGCTGGTCGCTGTCTCGGTGCTGCTGCTCCCGGTTGCAGTGGTGGTGTTGCTGGTCGCTGTCGTGGTGCTGCTGGTCGTGGTCGTGGTCGTGGTGGTGCTGCGGGTCGCAGTCGTGGTGGTAGCGCTGCTGGTCGCAGTCGTGGTGGTGCTGCTGCTGGTCGCAGTCGTGGTGCTGCTGGTCGCAGTCGTGGCGCTGCTGGTCGCGGTCGTGGGGCTGCTGGTCGCCGTCGTGGTGGTGCTGGTGGTGCTACTTGTCGTGGTGGTGGTGCTGCTCGTCGTGGTGGTGCTGCTGCTGGTTGTAGTCGTGGTGGTGCTGGTCGTCGTCGTGGTGGTGCTGCTGGTCGCAGTCGTGGTGGTGCTGCTTGTGCTGGTGGTGCTGGTGGTGCTGCTGGTCGTGGTGGTGGTGGTGGTGCTGCTGCTGGTCGTAGTCGTGGTAGTGCTGCTGCTGGTCGCAGTCGTCGTGCTGCTGGTCGCGGTCGTGGTGCTCCTGGTCGTGGTCGTGGTGGTGCTGCGGGTCGCTGTCGTGGTGGTGGTGTTGGTGGTGGTTCTGCTGCGGGTCGCAGTCGAGGCGGTGGTGCTGCTGGTCGCCGTTGTGGTGGTGGTGGTATTGCTGGTCTCCTCGTGGTGCCTGCTGCCGTGTCGGGGGTGCTCCCGGTGCTCGTCGGAGCCCCCCGGGGTGGCCGTGCTGGCCGCGGTGCCAAGCATCAGGGGCGTGCTGGCAGGCGGCTAGCGGGTGGGCCGGCGGAGTCTGCGAGCAGCACTTCGGCCAGGTCTGGGTCGTCCTCCCCGGCGGCTCCCCCTAAGGCTAGGTAGCCGTCGCCCGTCAGGGTGGCCTTGAGCGCGTCCTGGGCCGCGACGCTCAGGAACCCCCACCAGCGGTTGGTGTACGCGAGCTCCGCGGAGCGGCGGAGGAGGGCCGGCGCGGCCCGCGCCTTCTGCTTGGCAAGCAGGCGTACCAGCTGGAGTGAGTCGCGGCCCCACCTGCCTCCGACCTCGCAGGAGAGGACCATGATGCGGCCTGATTGGCCGGTCGTGAGTTCGTGGTACCTGCGTCGTTTGCGCCTTTCGGCCACAAGTAGTGCGGCGCCGTCGGTGTCGAAGGTGCGCGGCCGGTGGCAGCCGTCCCTGCGGAGGGGGGACACCATGGTGCTGTCGCAGCACAGCGGGACGCCGTTCGGCGAGATGTTGTAGACGACTAGGTCTAATTGTCTGCGGTCCAGCGGGTTGTGGACAACGGCGTTAGTGTCCCGCATCAGCTGTTGGGGGACAACTCTTCCTCCTGCTTCTCTGGCGACCCTTGCCCAAGCTCGTTCGAGCGGTTTCGCGCGTCTGGCGAGAAGCCCAGTGCGTGGGCACGCGGCCAGGTGGTCTCCCAGCGGGTCCAGCCGGGCCCGGCCGGCAGCCTGGGTGGCTGGCTGCCCCGCACGTGTGCGGGAGGAGCGGCAGCGGGAGCCTGAGGCGCCGGCGCAAGGCTGCCAGGAACCGCGCGGGCTTGAATTCGTGCCCCTCGGTGGTGGGCAAGGTGTGTAGCCAGTAGGCGGCCCTCGGTCCTGAGCCTGACTTTAGCATGGCCTGGTTGGCCCTGGTCAGGCTGGGCATGAACACGTTGTCCCTGTAGTGTGTACTCGGCCGCGGCGCCTGTCCTAGTTCGGAGGGCGGCGGTGAGCTTTGCTGCTGCTAGAAGGCTTCTGTGTCGCAGCCTGGGGAGCGCGTCTGTCCACGAAGCCCAGTAGGCACATTCAGTCGTGCGCGCTGCTGACCTCAGCCCGAGACCGCCGAGGCCGAGCGGCAGCGATCTCACGCGGAAGAGTCTCTCTGCGTCCGCCGGCGTGGGGGCCAGGTCAAGGAGGCCGCGCAGCGCTTCCTGGAGCGAGCGGTCGTGCCCCTCCGCGTCAGGCCGCGACAGGGATGGCGGCAGCGTGTGCAGCACGTGGTTGCACCGTGGCTCAGCGCAGTACAGCAGGAGGGCCCAGGCACACTGAAGGTCGGGCAAGTGTGGGAGCTCTTGAAGGAATCTGCGTTTCTCGTCTGTCCGCTCTTGCGTCTTCCTGGCTGCGAACGCCGGCGTGCCCAGGGGCGTGCCGAGCACCTTGGGGCCGCGGTGCTCCTCTGGCGTCCGGGCGCCGCCGACCCACTCGTCTGTGCCCAGCGCCTGGTGCCCTTCTGGTTCGAAACCTCCTCGGTTCCACCTGCGGCACTTGCCCAGGTTCGCCTCGATGCCCGCCCACTCCCGCCATGCGGGTGTGACGTCGTCGAAAGCGGCAGTGGCACGCTCTGGTCTGCATATGATGTAGACGTCCTCGAGGTAAGCAAGCAGCTTCTCTCCAGGTTGCAGCCGCGCGCGCGCCATCTCCAGGGCGCCGTGTTGGGCCAAGGGATACAGCGCTGGCATGAGCGGGTCGCCCTGCTCTCCACCACCCCCCTGCGTCACCTCGTGCGCAACTCCTGCGTCGTCTGTCCACAAGTACCTGGGCGGCTGGCCGTGCGAGAGCGACACAAAGGGAACCAAGACAGAGGCCCCAGGTAAGGACAGGAGCTTCTCGATCGTACGGGTGCGGCGCACGTGGTCGAAGGCACCGGCGCCGTCGATGCTCACGATCGTTGCGGCGGTGTCAGCGTCAGTGGCGGCGCGAAGGAAGTGGGCCGCGCTGTCTGTACCAGCTCGCGTCGACAGCGCGTACTGGAAAGGGGCGCAGGCTTCGTCCATCTCGGCCCCGAACTGCCGAGAGAGCGCCTTCGCGAAGATCCTGCGGAGGGCATCTGCTGCCACTATCCCTCGCGCGCGGCCGTTGTCCTTCAGCAGCGCGGTCAGGCGGCCAGTGCCGAGGGCTCGGGCGACGCTCACTGGGATCTCTGTCTGGGCGTATACCTCCGCCACGGCAGCCTGAAGCTCGAGCGTGTCGTCCTCGTCCAAGGCCAACTTGAGGAGCTCAAAGCTTGCGCCGCTTAGCGAGCCAGAAGACCCCTTCGGCGTAGAGCGGGCGCGCTCAGTCCAGATGCGGCGGTCTAGCTCGACCGGGCGGGCTGGGCGGAAAGCGCGCGCAGCTGGCGGCAGCGCGGCTGTGGGCAGGGGTGGGCGCCGAGCGGGGCCCCGCAGCTCAGCCAGCGTCTCGGCTGTGCCTGGCGCTCGCCCGCGCGACGCCAGCAACTGTCGTACTTTGCTGAGGCCGCCTGCCCTGACCAGCGCCGCCGCCTTCTCTAGGGCAGGGTCTTCCTGGTCAGACCCTGGCGGTGTCCACCCCCAGGAGGGTCAAGTCTTCCAGGGTCGGGCCGTCGCGTCGTGGTGCCGGTGCAGTCGTAGTCGTGTTGCCGATGCTTGTGCTGCTGTTGCTGGTGCTCGTCGTCGTTGCCCCGCTGGTGGCGGTGCTGCTGCTGGTGCTCGTCTTCGTCGTGGCGGTGGTGCTGCCGCTGGTGCTGCTGGTCGCCGTCGTGGTTGTGCTGGCGGTTGCCGTCGTGGTGGCGGCGTTGGTGGGCGCCGTCGTGGCGGTGGCGGCGCTGCTGGTTGTCCTTCGCTGCTGCCGCCTCTTCCTCCTCTGCCGCTCTGCCTCTGGCCCTGCTTAGCGTCGCCCTCTGCCTTGCGCTCGGGGTCTCGCGGCGCCCCCCCTGGCCCGAAGCGCCCCCCATGCTCCGAGTGTCGGCGCGCGGGCCCCGTCGCCGCTGAGAGGGCGCCATGCTGGTCCTGCCTGCGCGCGCCCCCCCCGCGAGCCGTGAGCTAGAGCCTTGAGCCTGGAGCTTGACCCGAGGCCCCAGCCCGCAGGGGCCCCAAGCGCGCCCACAGAGGCTCCCGCGCGCTGCCCATTGAGTCCCCCGACGCAGCTCGCAGAGGCCCCACGCGCGCCCGCAGAGGCTCCTGCCTACAGAGGCGCCACGCGCGTCGAGGCCGCCGCGCGCTGCCCGCTGAAACCCTCCGGCAGAGCCCGCGGAGGTCTCGGCGCGCCCACAGAGGCCTTAGCCCGCAGAGCCCCAAGCGCGCCCACAGAGGCTTCCCCGCGCTGCCCACTGAGGCCCCCGCGTGCTGCCCACTTAGGCTTCAGCCCACGGGCCCGAAGCGCGCCCGCGGAATCTCCGGCGCGCTGCCTACTGAGGCCCCCGACAACGCCCACTGAGGCCCCAAACGCACCCACAGAGGCTCCAGCCTACAGGGTCCCCCAGCATGCCCACGGAGGCCCCCGCGCGCTGCCCGCCGAGGCTTCCGACGCAGTCCACAGGCCCCAAGCACGCCCGCAGAGGCTTCAGCGCGCTGCCCACGGAGGGCCCCGACGCAGCCCACAGAGGCCCCAGCCCACAGAGGCTCCAAGCGCGCCCGTAGAGGCCCCAGCGCGCTGCCCACCGAGGCCTCCCAACGCAGCCCACAGAGGCCCCAAGGGCGCCCACAGAGGCCCCAGTCCACTGAGGACCCCAAGCGCGCCCGCAGAGGCCCCAGCGCGATGCCCACTGAGGCGCCCGACGCAGCCCACAGAGGCCCCGAACGCGCCCACAGAGGCCCCGGCGTGCAGAGGCCCCAAGCGCGCCCACAGAGGCCCTGGCAAGCTGTCCACTGAGGGCCCCGACGCAGCCCACAGCCCTCAGCCCGCAGAGGCTCCAAGCGCGCCCAGCCCCAGCGCGCTGCCAACTGAGGCTCCCGACACAGCCAACAGAGGCGCCCGGGTGCCTACAGGTCCCAGCCCGCGGAGGCCCCAAGCGCGCCCGCAGAGGCCCCAGCGCGCTGCCCGCCCACAGAAGCCCCAAGCGCGCCCACAGAGGCCCTAGCCCGCAGAGGTCTCAGGAACGGCGCTCTCGCATGGACCTGAAGTGGGCTCTTGACGCGTTCTCTGTGTGATTACACGGTTGCTTGTCTAGTATCTTGTGTTGGCATTCGGCATTGCGCGAGGGCGAAGGTTCTCGGGTTGCTTTTAAATATGGCCTCAGCGTATAGATGCGCCAGACGTGCGGGAGGTTCTAGTAGGGGGCTGCCGCGCCACTCTCCCGCCATTTGCTGCCCCTGCGCGTCGCCTGGCGCAGATCCGGCGGCCGCTTCGCGACGAGGCGGCCCGGCGGCGGCCCCCCCGGTAGGTGGGGTCGGCGGTCCAGGTCCTTCTCGAGGCGGCTGCCCCGGATGCGCAGGTTGCGTGGAGATCCGTCTGGAGGTCCGCGCCCACGCAGACCGGTTAGCAGTGCCGGGGGGGATTGGGGGCCAGGCCCGCTCGTCACTGCAGTGCAGGGGCGAGGTCATGACGCCGCGCCCCCGCCCGTGTTCCGCGCTATTGTACTGGTGGCGGCCGACTCGCCCGAGTCCGCTTCTGGGCCTTGCCGCCGCCGTGCCAAGGCCGCCAGAAATCACGGCGTGGGCAAGATGGCAGTCCTGCGTGGGAGGGGGGTGCGCGTGTTTTGTGCCTCGAAGAGGATTGCTGCGCGCAAGTGGGGTCTCACGCGCTCCTTGTCGGGCTGCTCGACGCCGAGCTTTCTTTTGTGCCGCCACTGGTGCGCGTGGTGGCCGTCGACTGCCACTGTGTTCTGGATCTCTTGCATGCGGCTGAAACGGCAAGTTTTTCGCTTGAGGGCGTGGCCTGCAAGCCGTTGGCTCGGGCGGGGCTGGCCATCCTGTGCAGCGCCCCTCCCTTGTGATCGTGGCTCCAGGCGCCTGTTCTAAGCTCCAGCCGATTCCATAATTCTCGGGGCCGGCATCTCCACGGCGCCCCTGCTTGTGGAATGGTTGTCGCCCAATGCGGTTGGGAACGTCGCCTCGCTGCAAAGGCATTAGAGGGGGCGGCGGTCCCCTCCGTCGGACCACCCAAGTGCTTGGATGCTGCGCCTGGCGAAAGCACGCGGCTCGCCGGCCCTGGCTGGCGGAGCTCATTCGAAAGCTGGCTGGCGCAGCAGGCGAGGGGGCCATCCTTTTCTTACGTCATGATGGCTTCGCGGAGGGGTGGGTTCACCGCGCGCGCCGCTGCCTGGTGGGGCGGAAGAAGTTGCCGCGCCGCTGCCGCCGCGACGCCGCGCGGCGTGCCCTGCCGGCCCGCGATGGCGCTGCGTTTGCGCAAGCAGCTGCCGAGCCCGTTTCTGTGCCAACGGACGAAGCAGCCATGCGCCAAAAAGCGCGTGGGCAAAGAAAACTAGAGCGACATGCCGAATGCGCGCGAAAGCAGATGATTGCGCGCGCGCTAAACGCGCACCTACCTGGCCTGGACGCGCCAAATGCGCGCCGAGTGGGCGGAAGGAAGAGGGGGGAAGATGATGAACAGACGATTACACGCCAAACGCGTGTCCAAGTGGCCTGGACGCGCCAAATGCGCGCCGAGATGGCGGAAGGAGGACGAGGAGGAGGCGGAGGAGGAAGATGATAATGTATTTTTTGATGCGAAGACGCACAAGCCATACAATGCATATCATGGGTACTCGTCTTCTCCGCATGCAAGTGGCCTGGGAACTTTGATTGTGAACGCGTCCCATTTTTTGTCGTCTAGCAGAGGGTCCAGTAAAGCTTCTGAACTAGGGAAACAAGAAGAATTAAGTGATAACAATCCTGCTGCCCATTCTCTTTTTGGCCTCCCCCGCGCACGTTTGCAAATTAGCGTAACTGGCTTGAGGCCATCAGGTCGAAACGTTGCCGCGCGCAGCGCATGAGAATCAAGGCTCCGGCCAATCTTCCCAAATCGCAGAAGTTGTTGTTGCGCTATCTGCGATGTGTAAGGCAATTGCTGGCTTCTTTCCAGAACGGACTCGCTTGATACTACGGATCTGAACGTACGGGGGATATTCAATACTTTCCTGCGCATTTTGCTTGGATGCTGTCCAATCGTCGTTTTTCGGTTCTGTTGAACCATGCCGAGCAGAGGGAATACAAGACTTTGCTTGTGACCATCGCTTGGAATATCTGTAGCTTCCTGTTGATGCTGATTGAGGTGTGCTTCCATACTTTCGCATGCCTACAGAATTCCCCCCCAGCCTGCCCCAGTCGTTTGTTCAATTCTGCGTAAATGTGCCCAGTATTGTAGATAGTAGCCCCAAGGTCTATTAAATTGCCTTTTGCATGTATTTGGTCACCGTGAGGCGTAAATAACACCATCTTGTTGTTTACGTGCGTAACTTGAAACTTATCCCAATGCAGCTCCAAGCCAACTTGACCCCCAGTGGTGGCGATCGCATTCAACGAGTTTTGGACGTTTGGTTGATTTCTGCCATAGATCGAAGTATCGTCTGCGTACCACAGAATTGATATAGTACCACTTTTGAGCGAAAGTTTTGATTGTTCGTTTCCACCGCATCGTACATTACCACCGTCACCACCATCACGAACAAGAGCGGTGACAGAGGGCATCCCTGCGCGATGCCAGAATGTGGCGGGCTCTCTTTCGACTTCTGCCCACCAGCCGTGACACAGGACTTCCGGTTAGTATACATTTTTTTCATAATTGCCAAAATGCGTGGGGATACCAAATCTTCCAAGAGCTGCGAGCATCGCCTCTGCATTAATTGAATCGAAGGCTTTCTTCTAATCCAGCGCGACGAATGTTGAGCCACCATTGCGCCCTATGTTTGATACTTCTACATGCCTTCGTATCAGATGTATTGCATCTGCCGTGCCGCGCCCCCAGCAGAAGCCAAATTGTGTTGCATCGGGCCGGTCTTCAGCACCAGCATGTTGCAATCGCTTTAGAAGTGAACTTGCCACCATTTTGTAGGCGACGCAAAGTGTGCTGATTTGTCTGTAATTGTCGCATATGTGCACGGGCCTTTTGTTTGTATACATATATATATATATAGAGATATTGCTTACCAATGAGCGCCGTCAAGCGTGAGGGACAGCTTCCTCTGACCAGCATGCGTTGCATAACTTCGTGAGCCATTCGATGCCGCCGGGAGTTTGGGCTACTGCTTTCCAGTATTCTGCAGGAACACCGTCTGCTCCAGCAGACTTCGTTTGTTGGGGTTATTTTTATTTTGCTGCGCGGTCAGTGCCTGGAGTTTCAACGAGTTGGGCTGTGCTGGCGCGGCTCGCCGTCCTCTTATCGCACCGTTCGCTGATGGGCGTCGGTCCGCCTTGCGGGTGTTGGCCCGTCGGCGGTGGTCAGGCGCTGCCATATACCGTCGCCGCCTGCCCAGGTGGCGGCGCCCGTGACTTCACTGTGCGGCGCCCGCCCTGTGACTGCGCATGCTCGCTGCCTGTGTTTCTTTCTGTCTCTGAGCTCCTGCCTGCGCGTCCTCAGGACAGGAACTCGCCTGGTTGGTTCCTTGCGCTGCTTGGCACGCGCGTGGAGCCAGATGCCCAGGCGTCGCTGATGCTGGTGGTTGCCAGGGCCCTGCTGCCTGCCATTCTGCAAGACGAGCGCCTTGTGCCGCAGCCAAGTGAGGTGGGCGAGTCGTCCTCGTCCAGCGCGGGGGGAACGCCCCCCCTGCCAACTTCCCGTGACGTGCTCCGCCCGTCAACCCAGCGCGACGCGCCGCGGGGCAGCGCGCCGCCCCGCGCTCCCCGCGCAGGCCCCGCAGCTTCCGAGGGCGAGCTGGGCGCTCGACGTCTCGCGCGCGAGCGCGGGCGTGCGGCGCGGCGTTTGGGCAGCGCGTGTAGTTGTAAGTGAAAGTGACAGTGGAAGTATATCATGGGAAACCTGAAACCACTTCGGACAACCGTGCTCCATGAGCCGAGTGCGGGTTGCCCGTCATTCCGTATCATGGGAAACCTGGGGTCATCTCAAACCATTTGTTCGTTGCGTTTCCGGGCTTCCCATAGTTCGAGCCCTTATTTGGGGGGGGCGGGGGGCGGCAGTTTCCTGCAGCGCGGAAGGTCCCTTGCAATTCGATCGGAATATCGGGAAACCAAGGGCGAGAGGCCGCTGGGGGTTCGACTTGCACGAAACTTAGAGCCACCAGGGAAGAGGGGGGTGTTGCGCTGATTCCAGGTTTCAAGTACTTCGGCTTCGAAGTTCCATATTTCGAATTGTGAGGGACCTGGGGGCACTACGAAACACCGCTCCCTAGGAGCCGATTCAGGCCTTCCCCAAACACGGTTCGCTTGCTGCTTTGGTTGAAATCTCTAGCTTCCACCATCTGCAGCTTCTGACTTGTCCTGCACCTCTCTCTCTCTCTCTCTTTTCTTCTTCTTTCTTTCTTTCTCTCTCTCTCTCTCTCTCTCTCTCTCTCTCTCTCTCTCTCTTCTGGCATGGTCCCGGGCTCGTGCGTGCGACTGTCCAGGTGCTGGATGTCTGCCTCGATCTCAGCTTCCTGATCCTTCAAGTCCTTTTGATGGGCCTATCGCCGAGAAGCGATCTCGTGCCTTGTCCGCGCGTCGTTTATCTGTTGCCCTGCCGTCTGGAGCGCCGTCACTCGAGACCTCAGCGCCATCAGCTCCACGTCGTGCTTCCTTGCTTTGTTCATCTTCCCTGATGTCTATGCTGCAGAGATTGCCAGGCTTGCTATTTTCATTGTGTGTGTGTCTAGACCTCTTCCTTGAAGAGTGCCCTCTCGTGTTGCCGTGCTGTTGCCTGTCTGAACGCAGAATGGGTGGCCGCTGCGCGATTCGGCATGGGTGGCATCTTCGCAGGGTAGCACTTGATAGACGCCGCCTGCTGCTTCTCGGGCTTCAAGCTCTGGCTTCTCGTCCTGGGCTCTCCTTCGACTTGGTTCCGACTTTCGTGATTTTCGCACAAGCACCTGTTGTGCCTGTGATATACGTCCCTGCTGTAAAACTGACGTTTCCGTCATAGTGTTTACGTTCTTCGGGCTGTGATGTCTGGCCAGAAGACGTCTCGACGCGTCGAGCGCCACAACCAATCTGGCTCGATGTCGCCCGGCACGCAGCCGTCGGTGCTACGCTTTCTCCAGCCGCGCCCGACTGGCAAGGAAGGGGACGAACTCTTACCTCATCCTGTCGCGGTGCTTCCCCTGAGCACGCGCTGGGGTCTGGCCTAGCAACGGAGTGTGCAGTGACCCAGCTCGGTGTCGGATGTGCCCTGTGGGATCTCCGGTGAAGCCCTCTTCTTTTCCTCCTCCTCCTCCTCGTCGTCCTCCTCCTGTGCTTCCTCCTCCTCCGCCTTCTTGCTTGCCGTTCTGGCTTAGGTTTTTTGAGCTTGCTTTCGCCGTCGCTTCAGGGCGGCCGGGCGACGGCCGTCCATTCTGACTCGGCACCCAGTTCTTGTTTTCGCGAGCCCTTGCGACCGCGACGCGATTGCGGGGAATGCAGCCTGGTGGCAGCGTAGTGTCTCGTGTAGTTACGACGGCCTCAGGTCTGACTGGTGGAAGTGGTCCTGCCCCGATTTCGGCTGAAGTGAGAATCTGTCATTGTACAAGTGGTGCAGTCACTGCGAGCGTGGAGGAGTGGGCGTCGCGCCTGCTGATGGCTAGATGCCCCGCGGAGCGTGGCAGCGTGGACTACCGCGCATCCTGCCTTGCCGAGACGTAGGGGGCGCGCCCAAGGACACTGCGATGGGGGAGGTCGATGCCATTGCCGCCCCGGCCACGCAGTTCGGGGACAAGCAAGCGAAGAAACAATGTGATGGCTGGCTCAAGGTCAAGCAGACAGAGAGCAAGCCAGTCGCGGGGATTTTTTTGTTGAGCGGCAAGCGGCGGGGGCGACCCAGAAGGTCCAGATGATGGAGAAGAGGCTCGGTAATGCTATATCCCAGGTCGAGATGCCGAGAGAGTGGCTGCGCGACTCTGGGGAGGGGCTTGTTGCCGCGCAGTCAGAGATCTCGACGCCCAGGGCCAAATCCACAAGGAGTTGATGTCGAAGCTTCATATGTCGGTTCATCGTGGTGGTGACGCGGCTGGGTGCTCATGTCCCCGGTCCTGTCGTTCACGGTATCAGTCTGCGCGGCGTCATCGAGGGCGAGGGTGGCGCGTTCACCCTGGTGGACGACGACAAGTTGCTGGGCATCGAGAACAGCCAGTGCGAGTTATCTCAGACGGACCATGGGGAGTTGGCCAAAAGGAAAGCCGTTCGCCAGCCTGGCTCCAATGAGTTGTCCTAGAAGTTGTCCCGCGCCGTGCTGGCCACCATTGATGGACATCCTCAGCGAGAAGTGGAAGACGGGCGGCCCCGGCGCTCATGGCGAGGCATGCGCGTCGAGAGCAGCGTCGTCGGGCTCAGGAGGCGGATCAGCGAGTGCACGAAGTCCAGGGAAGCAGGCCGCTCCAGAGGAGCTTGCTCCCAAATGAGTGACGCGCGCTGAGCCGGCGCCGGCCGTGCCCCAAACCCAGACGACAGCATATCCGACGTTCGCGAGAGGGCTGAGACCGCTTTGGGGCAAGGGGGCAGGCAGGGGGGCAGATGGCGAGGGCGGGGACCTAGCCGCCCTAGTGCTTCCCGCCCCCTAGCCCCGTAGATCCGCGCTTGGTGTGCGCGGGCAGCGTGGGCGCGGGGGGTGGTTCGGCGAGACGACGAATATCACGTTGCCGCGGACCTTTCGCCGGCCACGGACAGGCTGGTTCGCCTTCCCGCCCCCGCGGTCCCCTCCTTGGGTTTTGGCGCAGGCCTCGGGGCACCGTCCCGCTCGAGTAGGGTCGAAAGTTGGACGTGCAGGCCGCGAGTTGCTCGGGGTGGTCGGCCGTGAAGGCGTGGTTGAGTCGGACTTCCGCGCGCGTGGTCCTTCTGTTGGAGCGCAATCCGGTCTCGCGCGACCAGGTCGGAGAGGCCTCCCAGTGGGCCGTCCGCTCTGGATGGAAATCAACATTCTTGCCGCCGCTCTCGGTGTGGCCCATGGTTCCTCTGGAGGTTGTGCAACCTGCTTCGAAGACTTCTGGGACCTATGATCTCGGGCAACAGTCTGAGCTCATCCAGAATGGTGTCGGGGCCAGAGTGATCGAGATCACGGGGGGGATCTTGTTCATGACGGCTTCGGCCTGCCGTGCATATTTGGAAGCCTTCTCGCGGTTCAACCTGGGCACGTTTGCTTCCGCTGGGTCTCTGCTGTTTTGGAACCAGGGTCTCTTCATTGTGGGGGCCTGCTTTCACATGGAGCCCCAGGTGCTATCGGTCAGTGGTTTTGCGCAATCCTCATCGGCCACTATCTTTTTCGCAGAAATTCGAGGCACCTGTTCAGGCACGTCGACGGGGGAGTCAAGAAGCTGGGCTACTTTGTCGTCTGCAGAGGCCCGTCCCAGGCAATCTAAAGTACTGCTGTCCGCTATGAGACGGTCTCGAAAACTTCGCCGTTGCTCGAGTGTCACGGCTCCCAAGAGTACCGCTGCCCACAGGCCCGTGCGCGTTACTTTCTCGGATCAGATTGCCAACCGAGAGGCTCTCGGCTTCGTCGATCATCCTCCTCTCCCCGTGTTGCCTGCTAGTGGTTCTGCTTCTGAGCCCCCTGGCTGGAATGTGGACAGGAACTGCGCCGGATTGGTTTGCATCAGAAATTCAATTTTGTTCAGGCTGGTTTCTCGTCGCGAGACAACGTTGGCAGCCTGTGCGCCGAGGCTGCAGAAGGCGCCGCCGCGCGTGGACTTGGAGGTTCGATCGAGGCAGCGAGCTGCAGCGAGTCCATCTGTCCTGAATATTGGCACTCTGCCATTCTTTTTTCCCTTCCCCACGTTGTGAAGCTGGCGTGTTCCTCCTGAAGGCCCCCGACCTCATCTCGGGTCGCTTCGGCGGTTTCGCGGTTCAGTTCATGGACATCCAGGGATGCGTTGCAGGGGGCTTCCCACGAATTCGAGTAGGGTCAGGGGGGTGGCGAGATGTCTGGAGGGGGATCTGTTTTTTGGAGCGTGGTATCCATTTATTGGAGCAAGCTTACAAGATATTGGTCACGTTCTCTGAGGATCAGAAATATGCGGCTGAAGGGCCTGGTTGCTGGATGGTTCCGAGTCTGGGGTCAGGGGGGTCCCCGGGTGGGCTCGGCGCCCGACGAGTTGAGAGCCGTGGCGAAGACCTATCGTTCCCACGCGGCCACCAGTGTGGATGGATTCCACAGGGGACACAATGGCGCCATGCCCGACAGGGCTCTGGTAGTCCCCATGCCTATCTTCAGTGTTCTGGAAGCCACCGCCGTCTCCGCAATCCACTGAGATGTGTTTTGGTCCTTCTTTTCCCGAGACCAGCAGCGGGATGGAGGCCTACGAGCCTCGACTCGTCTCCCTCTCGGCTCCGGGGTGGCCTGGGGAGGAGTTGGGTGCGTGAGTGGGGGAGCTTTCACCGCGGCCTTGCCCTGGCGGCGTTTGCTGTCACTGGGGCGGCTGACGTCGTCTGGGGGCAGGCAGTCAAAGTTAAAACTTCGAGGGAATGCAAGTGCAAGTGGTGGCGGGCTCTGTGCGCTGGGGCCTTTGCGAGACTATCTGGCCCAGGCCCTTATAGCAGCGTTCCAACTTGCGCTCCTTCGCTAGGCAGATTTCCCGAGTCTGTATGGCGGCCTACCGAAGCGCAAGGTTTCTGAGTGTCGCAGGTCTGGTCAAAGGCCCCGTTTTTGCAGTGAATGGCGTGGTGCTCGGAGACTCGCTCGCAACATCGCACCCGTGGACTTGTTATCCCAGTCGGACCAGAAGTTATTCAGCACTCGCATCGACGATTGCGGGTCGAGACTACAGGGTTTGCTCGCATGTCATTAAGTCCATCATGGAGTGCGCATCCCAAGTGCGCTCTGTCCTTTCCGCAGACGTGGGAAGTCTGTCTCGGGGGACAAAGCATCAGTCGTTTGCTCATCCCAGGCGCCAGGGCCCAAGATCAGGGGTCTCCTCGAAGCCCTGAGAGGCAAAGGGCAGGATGCTGGCAGTGCTGTGACGGAGAGGAATGTGTGGACAGAGGCAAGAGGTTCGAGGGCGCGCCAAGAAGCGCGTCCAGCGCCTTCGTAGGTGGCGAGCCGCTCTGGGCCAACGCTTCTGCAAGCGCATTTTTGCTTCGGGTTCCCTCGCTGGAGTCGCGTGCACGTCAGATGTGCGCGGCATTTCAGATTGCGAGCTTGCCGATTGGAAACGTGGATGAGTCGAGCCCTCAAGTTAAGCTATCTTCAGGCATGGGAAGTTTCGCCCGCCTCTTCGCCCTGGAGTCCGGCCCGTGCGTGTTGCCCTCAGTTGCGCCGGAAGTTCGCTGCGCGTTAGAGTTTTGCCCCTGACGTTTGGTACCTTGAGGAATGTTTAGGGGCAGATCGTTGGGGCCGCCGAGTCGGAGGAGGAGGGATCTAAAGGGCTTGCGTGGAGACGTGTTGTGAGGATGTCCCTTTCCAGGGTCGGTTTGGGCATGCCGTCTTTTGCCGAGCTGAACAGCGAGTTCGTTGAGAAATCTGCGGTCCTTGCAGGCAACCAGTGGCCTGGCGTTCCCTGTTCGCTTTGCCGCCCTGCGCCCCGGATTCCATGTTCCATCGGATGTGGTGTTGGTCGGCCGTGCAAGATGAGAGAGACGCTTGTGTGTGTGTGTGAGAGAGGAAATCCAGCAAGCAGCTGGCGATATCGATCGTAATCAGTCCAATCAGGTTTCCTTGATCACTAGAGGTATCTTCCGACGCCCAGGTGACCTGTGGCCTCGTCCGAGGCAAGAGGGCGGCGTGTGTGTGTCGTCTGGGGGCAGGGCTCTGAGATGGAGGGCGCGGCCGTTCCGGCGATCTATTTATGGATGGTAGTTGTGAGAGGAACGTCGCGGGGTGACTCGGTCGAGCAAGTTGGGGCATTGCAGCCCGCGACGAGATAGGTAGCTTAGGGCGTGCTGTTCATGGGCCCGTTGTGCCCCCCTTCCTGGGCCAGTCAGGCGGAGGAATTTGCAGCCTTAAGAGGCTGCTTCGCAGTGCGTCATTCGGGAGTTTCGGGGGTACTCTGGCTGCCTCTGCGTCGCGCGTGCTGTCTGCGCCCCCTATTCGCCCGCCTGACCTATCGGGGGCCCTGCGCTGGTTTAGCGTTCTCCTCCCTGGAAGCCCCTTGGGTAAAGCTTCAGAAGGTGAAGGTCCACGCTCTGGGCGGAGACGTTGGCTCCGACCAGGATGTGTCCAACGGGGAAATGGCGTCGCCGACAGGGCGGCCAATATCGGCCTGAGACTGCGCCACCCAGCCCTCTGCGAGCGAGGGGGGCACTTTGACTTGGCAGGTTCGAGTGGCCAAGTCTGCTGTGTGCCTAGGAGTTGGGCTGCCACTGTAAGCTCCGCGGCGTTTGGCGACTCATGCGGAGCTCGTGGCCTCGCTGGCCCTTTGCTTTCGTGTGGGCCACTGCGTGGTCACTCTTCAGCCCCGCTGGGGCTTGCTCCTTGGCGTCGCCCATCGTCAGGGCACTGTCTGAGTGAATCCATCGTCTCCATCTCCTCCTTCTCCTCCGCCTCCTCCTCCTAATCCCCCCTTCTTTCCCGTCCCAGTTCTCCCCCGCTTCCCGGCCATGTCAGTGTCCCTCCCAGGGTCTCGTCTTCCAAGGTTGGGCCTTCTTGCTCATGGTATGTCCTTGTCATTGCGTGTCACGTCGTTTGGCGTCGCGCCCAGTGCAGTTCTTGCCTCAGCTCCCTGCTTCACCGTCATGTCGCGTTTGTTTCGCCCCTGCTGTGCTTGGCATTCGGGCCGCGTCAGCCCAGGACCCTGGGGCCACTTGGGCGGGCGCGGGAACAAAACTTGGAAATCGTCCGAGGCGTCGCCCCGAAACCGCGCGCCGGGGGCGGGGCTGGCGAGGCTTGTGTCGAAGCTGCCAGGGAAGGATGGGGCGCGAAAGACCCCCCATTCATCGGCAGCAAGTTTCGGGGCGGCGCGCCCACGGCGTGGGCTTGTGTCGCAGCGACCGACCCGGGGCATGGCGCCGGCGTAGCTCGCGCCGGCGTGCGGACCCGCGGGTGCTGCTGGAATACGAAAAGGAACAATTTATAAGCAAAGAAGAAAACAAATTGCCACAACAGACCAAGTAGTTTAGACCAGAATCTTGTCTTCGCGCCGGGAAAAAAAAGGGGGGGGCATGCGCGCGCTCAGGAACCAGCCGAGACCGGCAGCCTAAGGCCATGACGAAGTAGGGGCGTGGCAATGCCAGGCAGCGCCCGGCTCCGCAACCCAGCCATCGGGGTGCGGTGCGCGGATCGGCGTGCGGTCATCACGGGGGCCTCCGGCCAGGGTTTCTCTGTGGCCCAGGCGCGCGAGGGCTGACTTGCCGACGCTGGACTGGCTGGGGGGGAGAAGCAAGCAGAAACAATCGCGAAGGATTGCAAACAAATCCCGAAGGATTGCAAAACAACCCTTCGCGAAGGGTTTTTTTGCAATCCTTCGCGAACGTTTTTTTTGCAATCCTTTGCAATCCTTCGAGAAACAAGCAGAAACAATCGCGACCTTTCGGGCGCGACCCGCTGGGGCC
>CAUYUJ010004398.1:65000-70261 GCA_963575745.1 Prorocentrum cordatum
CATTTCTTGTACGTTGACCATGGGAACCCGTGAAACCTAGAATTTTGTAAACGGTTGTGCGCGGTGCTTGGGCGAGAGCCACATTTTGAAAAGGAGCCGCCCTCAATTCGTAAAGCTCTTGCAAATGTTTAAAGCGAGTGTGCGCCGCGCTGAGAAACTTTTGCACTCTTGAAATTTTGTAGAACGAATGTGCGCGGCGCTAAGGCGAGAGCCACATTTTGAGAACCACCCGCCTTCAATCCGTGAAACCCTTGCACTCTTGCAAACTTTTGAAACAAGTGTGCGCGGCGATAAGCCGAGAGCCACATTTTGGAAACCACCCGCCCTCCATTTGTGAAGCTGTTGTCATGTCTTGAACTTCGGAAGGAGGCGGAGGACCAGTGGAAACCCACGAGTCATCAATGATGTTGGAATTTACCCGCCCTCCAAGCTCCCTCTTCATAGGTCTTTACAGCGGGTCGTTTCCATTGAGGGAACTGCCTCGTTTGAAGACAATCGTTTGAACACCCTGAAGCTTACCAACACATTGTTCTCGGGATTTCAACGCCACGTATCGACCTGACTGCTGTGTTTTTGACGATCCAGCATCGTGTGCAACTTTTGCAAGTTTTCAAAAACGAATGTGCGCGGCGCTACGGCGAGAGCCACATTTTGAAAAGGAGCCGCCCTCAATTCGTAAAGCTCTTGCACATTTTCTAAACGAATCTGCGCGGCGCCCAGGCGAGAGCCACATTTTGAAAACGGCCCGCCCTCAATCCGTGAAACTCTTGCATTTAAAAGGAATGTGCGCGGCGCTGAGGTGAGAGCCACATTTTGAAAACCACCCGCTCTCTATTCGTGAACCTCTTGCAGTTCTCTAAAACGAGTGTGCGCGGTGCTGCGGCGAGAGCCACATTTTGAAAACCACCCGCCTTCAATCCGTGAGCCTCATTCAAAGTTTGAAAACGAAAGTACGCGGCGCTAAGGCGAGGGCTTCATTTTGAAAAGGAGCCGCTCTGAACTCGTGAAGCTCTTGGAAACATTTCAAACGAATGTGCGCGGCGTTAATGCGAGAGCCACATTTTGAAAACCACCCGCCCTCCATCTGTGAAGATGTTGTCGCGTTGTCGTTTTTTAATCTTCAGAGTCATAAGTGGTGAGGAATTCTCAGGCGAAGCGCCCGGTCCACCCTCAAAACTAGCTTCGGGGTGCGACAGGGAGAAGTTCTTTTCCAGGGGAAGGAATGGAATAGGATGAGGAGGAGCAGGAGGAGGAGGAGGAGGAGGAGGAGGAGGAAGAGGAGTAAAAGGAGGAGGAGGAAGAGGAGCAAAAGGACCAGTGGAAACCCAAGAGTCATCAACGATGCTGCACGGAATCCTCCCTCCAAGCTCCCTCTTCAGAGGCCCCATACAACGGTTCATCTCCATTGAGGAAACTGCCTCGTTTGAAGACAACAGTTTTAAGATCCTGAGGTGCCAAAACATTGTTCTCGGGATTCCACTGCTACGTATCAGCCTGACTGCTGCGTCTTGACGATCCGGAATCGTGCCAGAGCGTCATTATTGGGATTTCAACACAGCGAATCAACAGAAGTGTTGGGTTTAATCCTGAATCCTTCCAACACGCCATTTCTGGTACGCTGATCAACGGAATCCGTGAAGTTCTAGTATTTTTCTAACGAATTGCACGGCGCTAAGGCGAGGGCCACATTTTGAAAAGCAGCGGATCTCAATCCGTGAAGCTCTTGCAAATATTTCAAACGAATGTGCGCGACGCCGAGGAGAGACTCACATCTTGAAAATTACTTGTCCTCCATCTGTGATGTTGTTGTCTTTTTCTAAGCTTCAGAGTCATGAGTGTTGAGGACATCTTAGGCAAAACGCCCGGCCCGCCCTAAAAACTGGCCTCGGGGTGCGACAGAGAGGAGTGGTTTACAAGGGGAAGGAATGGAGGATGAGGAGGAAAAGGGGCAGGAGGAGGAACACGCGCAGGAGGAGGAGGAGGAGGAGGAAGAGGAGGAGGAGGAGGAGGAGGAGGAGGAGGAGGAGGAGGAGGGGGAGGGGGAGGAGGAGCAAGAGGAGGAGGATGAGGAGGAGGACCAGTGTATACCCAAGAGTCATCAACGATGTTGGAATTTACCCGCCCTCCAAGCTTCCTCTTCGTAGGCCTTTACAACGGGTCGTTTCCATTGAGGGAACTGCCTCGTTGGAAGACAACCGTTTGAAGACCTTCAAGCATGCCAGAACATTGTTCTAGGGATGTCCACGCCACGGGTCAACCTGACTGCTGCGTCTTGACGATCTGGAACAGTGCCAGAATTCCACTTTTGGGCTTTCAACACAGCGAGTCAATATAACTGTTGCACCCGCATAATCCGGAATCCTTCCAAAACGCAATTTCCTGTACGCTGATCATGAGAATCCGTGAAGCTCTGGCAAATGTTTTCAACGATTCTGCGCGGCGCTAAGGTGGCGAAAGCCACATTTTGAAAAGGAGCCGCCCTCAATCCGTGAACGCTAGCGAATTTTGAAAACGAATGTGCGCGGCGTTGAGGCGAGAGCCACATTTTGAAAATAAGCCGCTCTGAATTGGTGAAGCTCTTGCAATGTTCTAAAACGCATGTGTGCGGCGCTAAGGTGAGAGCCACATTTTGAAAAGGAGCCGCTCTGAATTCGTAAAGCTCCTGCAAATTTTGTAAAGACGAATGTGCGCGGAGCTAAGGCGAAGGCCACATTTTGAAAACCATCCGCCCTCCATCTGTGAAGATGTTGCAGTTTTTTTCACGCTTCGTAATCATCAATGGCAAGACAGTCTCAGGCGAAACGCCCGGCTCGCGCTAGACACTGGCTTCTGGGTGCGGCAGGGAAAAGAAAAGGAATGGAGGAGGAGGAGGACGAGGAGGAGGAGGAAAAGGAGGAGGAGGATGAGGAGGAGGAGGAGGAGGAAGAGGAGGAGTAGGAGGAGGAGGAGGAGGAGGAGGAGGAGACGGAGGAGGAGGAGGAAAAACGGGGCAGGAGGATAAGGCGGAGGGGGCGGCTGGACAAGGAGAAGCCGCGCGAGGGAACGGAGGAGGAGTAGAAGGATGAGGAGGAGGAGGAGCAGGATGGTAAGGAGAAGGAGGAGGAGGAGGGATGATGATGATGATGATGATGATGATGATGATGATGATGATGATGATGATGATGATGATGATGATGCGGATGATGATGATGATGATGATGATGATGATGATGGTGGTGATGATGATGATGCTGCTCCTGAGGATGATGATTATGTGATGATGATGCTGATGCTGCTGCTGATGATGCTGATGATGATGACGATGATGATGACGATGATGATGATGATGATGATGATGCTTCTGCTCATGATGGTGATGAGGATTCTGCTGATGCTGATGCTGCTGATGCTGATGCTGATGCTGATGATGATGATGCCGTCGATGATGCTGATACTGATTATGATGATGATGCTGATGATGATGACGATGATGATGATGATGCTTCTGCTCATGATGATGATGCTGCTGATGATGATGCTGATTATGATAATGACGACGATGATGATGCTGATGATGACGACGATGATGCCGATACTGATGATGATGGTGGTGATGATAATGCTGATGATGATACTGATGATGATGCTGCTGATGACGATAATGACGATACGGATGATGATGCTGATGATGATGCTGATCCTGATGACGATGACGATGATCACGACGGCGATTATGATGACGATGATGATGATGATGATGATGATGATGATGATGCCGATGATGGTGCTGATGATGATGACGATGATGATGTTGATGAAGATGATGATGTTGCTGATTACGATGATGCTGATGATGATGCTGATGACGATGATGATGAGGATGCTGATGATGATGATGGTAATGACTATCATGGTGATGATGATGATGATGCTGATGATGATGATGCTGCTGCTGATGATGCTGATGATGCTGCTGCTGCTGATGCTGATGATGATGATGATGATGAAGATGATGATATTGATGATGATGATGATGATGATGATGATGATGATGATGATGATGATGATGATGATAACAGTGACGATGATATCGAGGAGGATGAGGATGATGATGATGATGATGATGATGATGCTGATGATGATGATGCTGATGATGATGATGATGATGATGATGATGAGATGATGACTGTTGATGATGATGAGGATGGATGAGGAGGAGGGAGGAGGAGGAGGAGGAGGAGGGGAGGAGGAGGAGGAGGATAAGGATGTGGAGGAGGTAGGAGGAGGAGGAGGTAGAGGAGGAGGTGGATGTGGAGGAGGAGGAGGAGGAGGAGGAGGAGGAGGTGGAGGAGGAGGACGAGGAGGAGAGGAGGAGGGAGGAGGAGGAGAGGAGGAGAGGAGGAAGGAGGAGGAGGGGGTGGGGAGGGAGGAGGAGGGGGAGGAGGAGGGATGAGGAGGAGGAGGAGGAGGCGGAGGAGGAGGCGGAGGAGGAGGAGGAGGAGGAGGAGGAGGAGGAGGAGGAGCAGGATGAGCAGGAGGAGGAGGAAGAGGAAGGCATGGAGGAGGAAGAGGAGGACGAGCAGGATAAACAGGAAGGCGGAGGAGGAGGAGGGGCACGGGGGTGGAGGAGGCGGAGGATGATGCTGCTGCTCATGATGATGATGAAGATGATGGTGATGATGCTGCTGATGATGATGATGATGATGATGATGATTAGGTTGATGATGATGATGATGATGATGATGATGCTGACGATGATGATGATGAACATGATGATGATGCTGATGCTAATGGTGATGCTGATGATGATGCTGATGATGATGATGCTGATGATGATGCTGCTGCTGATGATGATGCTGCTGTTGATGATGATGCTGATGATGATGCTGCTGATGATGATGCTGATGCTGCTGACGATCATGCTGCTGCTGATGACGATTATGATGATGATGATGCGGATGATGATGCTGATGATGATGATGATGCTGATGATGATGACGATGATGAAGATGATGATGATGATGACGATGATGACGATGATGATGATGATGATGATGCTGATGATGATCATTATGATGATGATGATGATGATGATGATGATGATGATGATGATGATGATGATGATGCTGACGATGATGATGGTGATGATGATGATGGTGCTGGTGATGCTGATGATGAAGCTGCTGATGCCGATAATGATGATGATGATGATGATGATGATGATGATGATGATGATGATGATGCTGCTGATGACGATGATGATGACGATGATGATGATGATG
>CAUYUJ010004399.1:2500-15000 GCA_963575745.1 Prorocentrum cordatum
GAGGAGAGAAGGAGAGGAGGAGGAGGTGGAGGAGGAGCAGGAGGAGGAGGGAGGGGGGGGGGCTGGGGCCCTGGGCAACGGTGGCGCTCGGGCGGGGTGGGGCACGTCGGGGCGGGGGTGCGCTTCGATTGCCCTCGCCATCGCTCGGACGTCCATTCCCTGTGCTTTTGTCGGTTCCGTGCGTGGCTGTTTCGCCAAATGAGCAAGGGTGCTCCTCGATGAGATTGCCGAGGGAGAAGTGCACACGTCCGAGCGATGCCAAGCTGCCGCGTGATGCGCGCGAAGAAGCATGTGGTGGGGGGCAGCCCCTCCAGGAGGAGGGGGAGGAGGAGGAGGAAGAGGAGGAGGAGGAGGAGGAGGAGGAGGAGGAGGAGGAGCAGGAGGAGGAGGAGGAGGAGGAGGAGCCGGAGGAGGACGAGGAGGAGGACGAGGAGGAGGTGGGGGTGCAACAACAACCATATAAACATGCACGTTCGGAAGTCTACGCGGGCTGCTTGGATCGACGCGGAACTCCGAAAATTCATGGTGATGCAACTTTGTTATTCCTCGATGGGTAGCGACCGTGACGCGCCAGAGGACAAACATAACACATATCCTGGCGAAGAACCCAACACTGTGCAATTGTGAGTGCCGCAGTTGTCGGTATCGTCTTCGGTGGAGCTCCATATGGGACCACGAAGCGTATGAGGGATGTGCCGAAATCCGCCGACCCTGTGTCGGCGTGTGTGAGGGGCTTGTCCGTTCCCGTCATTCGTTCGTCGTCGTCTCCGTCGTCCTGTCCCTGCGCCCACCCTCTTTCCCTGGGCCGCTCGATTCCTGTCCCTGCACTCCCCCTGTCTCTGGGCCCGTCTCCCCTTCTATCCTCTTCCCTGGGTCCGTTGCCGCTCCCCCGCCGCTTTTCCAGGGCCTTCCCCTCAAGAGCAACGTTGTGATCGAGTCGAAGGGAAGCCCCTTCCCTTTGTGGCCGCCACTGAGAGCCCCACCGAAGGCCCCAATGGCTGCGTTCGCATGCGCCTCCCCACTATCGGCCAGCCTCTTTGCTCCGCGCAACGGGCGATCTGTGCGCGTCGCCTGCGTCGCCTGGCCCTCCCGGGGCAACTGGCACGCGTCGTAAAGGCTTCGCGTTGCACGCTGCCCAGAGCCGCAGTCACCAGGGCCCGCTTACACAGAGGGGAAAGCATCTGAGAATCCAACATGCCGCACCGTTCCCACCCACCCCCCGCCCACCCTACCCCGCCCCCGCCCAACCCCGCCCACCACTCTTTCCTACGCGCCTGCCCGCGCTGCCCCGCACAGCGTTTCTCATGCAGCGCGTTGCCCATGAGAGCTACATTGGGGCTGCGCGCCCCTCTCCTTCGTCACATCCCCTCGCGGCACTCGCAGTTGCAGATGTTTCCAGGCGTAGCCCGAATTTGTCTTTCGCAAGGTAAGCTCCAACTGAACTCGACTGGACTGGATTGGACAGGACTGGACTGGACTCGACTGAGCTGACTGGTCGCACTCGTTGCGCGACGCTTTTATTTTCGGCCGCAGAGAGCGCGACCTATGGCGCAACCGTCAGAAGACGCATTTACTCTCGGCCACAGAGGGCGCGACGTATGGCGCAACCGTTAGGAGACGGCTTTTGTTCTCGGCCGCAGAGGGCGTAAGCTATGGCGCAACCGTCAGGAGACGGCTTTATTCTCGGCCGCAGAGGGCGCAACCTCTGGCGCGACCGTTCGGAGACTGATTTCTTCTCGGCTGCGGACGGCGCAACCTATGGCGCAACCGATAGGAGACGGCTTTCATTCTCGGCCGCGGAGGGCGCGACGTATGGCGCAACCGTTAGGAGACGGCTTTCTGTTCGGCCGCACAGGGCGCAACCTATGCCGCAACTGTGAGGAGACGGCTTCAGCCTCGGCCACAGAGGGCGCGACCTCTGGCGCGACCGTTCGGAGACGGGTTTCTTCTCGGCCGCCAAGGGCGCAAACTGTGGCGCAACCAATAGGAGACGGCTTTATTCTCTGCCGCAGCAGGCGAAACCTATGGCGCAACCGTCATGAGACTGTAGTATTTTCGACCGCAACTAGCGCGACCTATGGCGCAACCGTCAGGAGAAGGTGTATGTTCGGCCGCAGAAGGGCGCAACGTATGGCGCAACCGTTAGGAGACTGGTTTCTTCTCGGCCGCAGAGGGCGCGACTTATGGCGCAACCGTTAGGAGACGGCTGCATTCTCGGCCGCAGAAAGCGCAACCTATAGTGCAACTGTTAGGAGACGGCGTTCTTCTCGTCCGCCGAAGGCGCGACGTATGGCGCAACCGATAGGGGGCTGCTTTACTCTCGGCGATTGAAAGCGGAACGTATGGCGCAACCAATAGGAAACGGTTGCATTCTCGGTGGATGAGGGCGCAACATCTGTCAAGGCTGCCGCCTGCGCCGCCGACCCCAGAGGACAATGCCGCGGACCCCAGAGAACAACTATGGAGGACAAGCCGCGAACCCCAGAGAACAACTAATGGGGGGGTCCGGCGTTGAGCCGCTCTCTTGAACCGCAAGCGGGCCGGCGAGGGCGAGGAGAACCGAGGTGCCATGAGAAGGAGGATAAGCAGGAGGAAGATGAGAAACGAGGACGAAGTTCTGAAAGAGGGCGACGAGGAGGAGCTGGAGCAGGAGGAGGAGGAGGAGGGCGAGGAAGATGAGGAGGACGACGAGGACGAGGACGAGGACGACGATGACGATAGGGAGTTGGACGGGGAGGAATACGAGTAGTTTGAGGACGAGGTGTGGGCATTCGAACGCTTGCGGGGCCACGCCCGATGCAAGCGCGCCGTTTGAGCTGACGGCGGTGCCCAAGCGGCGAGCTGTCTTGTGATTTTGCTGCGTTCGGGACCGCGATCAGACTCAAGATTTTGGTTGCGTTCGCGACCTGGCCCTTTTCAGGGGGGGGGGAAGGAGAATGAGGAGGAGGGAGCGAAAGAGGAGGAGGAGGAGGAGGAAGAGGATAACGTATTTGTTTCGCACGCCAGAAATCGTTTAGTGAGTTTCTTGCGGGCTGCGAAAGTAGCGCAAAACGATCACATGCAAGCGCGTGATCCTCGTAGTTTTGTCGTGCGCCCGGGGCCAATATGCAACGAAGTGGCACGAAGCCAAATAAACTACTATAGTGTGTTTCGTCGTTTGATTTTCGATATACAGGAAAAACCATATGGGACGCAGCGGCACGAAACAACATGAAATAGTTGTTTATTTCGGGCGTAGGCTTTTCAATAGAAACCAATACGAACACTCACGGAATCACATAACATGTGTTATGCTATTTCGTCTGCTGGCTTTTCCAAAAAATGAGAAAATAACCCTTGGAGGCCTGGAAATAGGCATCAACACCAAGACAGGGGGCTGCCTCCACAGGGGAGAGATGATCCTAGATTTCGGTGCTGGTGGTACTATTTCGGTCACCCTGAAGCCAGAATATTACCACCATCACCGAGATCGGGATCTTCTTTCCTCGGTGGAGGAGCACCACCGATATTGGTGTTGGTGTCAACCTCTAGGCCTGCGAAACCCTACGCGGGAACGAAAACATCTCAATTCGTCTCCCGTTTGCGCGGGAACCAAAAAATGGCAGCCGCCGAGAGCTCGAGCCGCCAGCGCACCCCGCTGCTCGCCGGAACACGCCAACAACGAGCAAGGCCTCGGGCGTCCCCGTCTCTCCGTGGCCACCCGTCTGGCCCCGCGGGAGGAAGGCGAGAGGGGGGCGAGGACATAACATCAAGTCGGGCGTGTCCCCCTGCAGGGGGATTTTCGACGAAAAATAAAGAATACTCGAAACATAATCCAAAATGGTCGAAAAATGCACAAAAAATAACACAACAAAAACGCGATTTGTGAAAATTCCTCCTGTAGAGGGACGGGCCCGACTTAAACATAACAAAAACAATGCATTTCACGCCGCGGTGGGAACCGAAGAACAGCCGCCGAGAGTCCCCGCCGTCAACGCACCCTGCCGCTCGCTGGAGCACAGCACATAGCAGGGCCTCGAACTTACCCATCTCTCTCTCTTTGGCCACCCGATAGCCTCTTGAGACGGAGGTGCGCGGGGGGGGGGAGCGCGACGGGGGCAAACGAACCCCCAGAAACCTAAACGGGAAACAAATAAATCACAAGACAACACGCCGCTTGGGCACCGCCGCCAGCCCAAGCGGCGAGCATACGTCGGGCGTAGGCCCGCAGGCATTCGAATGCCCACACATCGTCCTCAAACTACTCGTGTTCCTCCCCGTCCAACTCCCTATCGTCATCGTCATCGCTGTCCTCCTCGTCGTCCTCCTCATCTTCCTCGCCCTCCTCCTGCTCCAGCTCCTCCTCGTCGTCCTCCAGGACTTCGTCCTCGTTTCTCCTCTTCCTCCTGCTTATCCTCCTTCTCATGGCACCTCGGTCCTCCTCGCCCTCGCTGGCCCGCTTGCGGTTCAAGAGAGCGGCCCAACGCCGGACCAAGTCACGGAACCCCCCACAGTTGTTCTCTGGAGTCCGCGGCTTGTCTTCCATAGTTGTTCTTTGGGGTCCGCGGCATTGTCCTCCGGGGTCGGCGGCACAGGCGGCCGATTTTTCATATGTTGCGCCCTCATTCACCGAGAGTGACAGCCGCCTCCTCATGTTTGCACCATACGTTCCGCTTTCAATCGCCGATGACAAAGCCTTCCCCATTCGGTTGCGCCGTAGGTTGCGCCTTCGGCGGACGAGAAGAAAGCCGTTTGCTACCGGTTGCGCCAGAATTTGCGCCCTCTGCGGCCGCGACTAAATCCGTGTCCTGACGGTCGCGCCATAAATAACGCCCTTTGCGGCCGAGAACACAACCGTCTCGTAACGGTGGCGGCATCAGTTGCGCCCCCCGCCAGACGACCATAAAACGTTGTCAATCGGTTGTGCCAGAATCTGCGACCACTGCGGCCGAGAATAAAGCCGTTTCCTAACGGTTGCGCCATAAATAACGCCCTTTGCGGTCGAAAAGAAACCCGTCTCCTAACAATTGCGCCACTGGTCGCGCCCTCTGCGGCCGAGAAAAAAACCGTTTCCTAACGGTTGCGCCATGGGTTGCGCGCTCAGCGTCCGAGCATAAAGCCGTTTCCTAACGGTTGCGCCATAGGTCGCGCCCTCTGCGGCCGAAAACAAAACCGTCTCCTAACGGTTGCGCCACGGGTTGCGCCTTCTGCGGCCGAGAAGAACAGCCGCCTCCTGAAGGTTGCGCCATAGGTCGCGCCCTTTGCGGCCGAGAAGGAACCCGTCTCGTAATGGTTGCGCCATCGGTTGCGCCCTCTGCGGCCGAGAATAAACCCGTCGCGTAACGAGTGCGACCAATCAGTTCAGTTGAGTCCATTCCAATCCAATCCAGTCCTGCGGAGTTGAATTGGAACCCTCGCGAAAATCTAAGTCGGGCCACGCCCGAAAAGCTGCCGCCGAAAGCTCACGCCGTCAACGCGCCCCGCCGCCCGCCGCGTCGGCTCAAGCCCAGTGCGCCAGTCCAAACTCAAGTCTTGGGGTCGAGGCCATGGGGCGCGGCGCTCGCCGCGCGGCCATTGCGCTGGTGCGGCACGAGTTCCCCGTCGCCTCCGGCGAACTGGCACTGGCGGCCGGCATGCCGCACGCTGCGGCGTTCGCCCTGGGCCTCGTGCCCCTCGAGAGGGTGGGCTGGATCTGCCCCCTGCGTCGCAGCGACGCGCGCGATTGTCCGACGGGCCCAGAGTGCGGCGCAGTGCCAGCACGGTCGGCGAACGCGAAAACAACGCCTCGGAGCGGTTGGATGAGCGAGCGGGCGCTACCCAGACATGCGACGTCCTGATTTTTTCAGGACGTCGTCCCCGGAAGTCCAGACCCTTTCCCCGGGGCCGGTTTCTCATCCCGAGTCGTTTTTGACGCTCCCGAGGCCCGGCGAGGGCCCCGAGAGGCCGAAAACTATGAAAAACCTCCGCCTCGATTTTTTCGAGACGCCCGATGTCTGGGGAGCGAGCGGGCGCTACAGATCTTCCAGAAAGACTCCCTGAGCCGGCCAGCCCGCGCCGTGGCCCGCGGGAAGAGGCGGGGCAATCGCGGTTCCCGGCCGACCGCGCCGTCGTCGATCCTGGGCTATCTGCAGGAGGAGTGAGCAGCAGCTCCAGGCGCGTGCGCCAGCGCGCGAAGACGGAGCTGGCAAGCGAGGGCCAGAAGCGCACGCGCGCCCAGAGGTGGGCTCGTGGGCATTGCGCGGGCAGGGGGGCCGGCACCCCGCGAGGGTCCGATTAGTTAAGCCCGCGCGTCCCCGACGGCGCCGCCAGGCGGGTCTTCGCGCCCATCCGTTTGAGTTCTGCGGCGAGAGCGCAAAGCCCAGATGGATGCCACCATGGACGTCGGCAGCGCGCCGCTCTTCTCCGGCCGGGGGCTTCGGGGCCCCGAGGTGGGCAAGCGGGTCGTCTCGCTGGAGCCGATGTCCAGGCCCAGACATGCGACGTCCTGACTTTTTCAGGACGGCGTCCCCGGAAATCCAGACCCTTTCCCCGGGGCCGGTTTTTCATCCTGAGTCGTTTTTTGACGGTCCCGAGGCCCGGCGAGGGCCTCTAGAGGCCGAAAATCATGAAAAACCTCCGTCCTGAATTTTTTACGACGCGATCATGTCTGGGGATGCCCAGGCAGGTCGCCGGGCAAGCGCGCGCGCAGCCGCCGGGCTCCCATGGCGGATCGGGCCCGCAGGCACGCCCCCCAAGCGGGCGCCGTCGGGGCGGGCCCGGCCGACGAGGGCCGCCGCCACGCGCGGCGGCCCCCGGGGCCTCCTCGGCCAGCAGGGCGGCGCGCCGCGGTCCAGAATCCGCGCCCGCAGCCCGCGATCTGACACGATTTTTTCACTACTCGAGGGGGTCTGGGTTCCCAGGCCCCCTCGAGTAATGAAAAAATCATGACGGGAGGTTTTTCCTAATTTTCGGCCTCTGGGAGCCCTCGCCGGGCCTCGGGAGCGTCAAAATACGACTCAGGATGCGAAGCCGGTCATGGGGAAAGGGTCGGGACCTCTGGGGGTCGACGTAATGAAAAAATCATTACGTCGGGGGTCTGGGTTTTGACAGTGCCACCCTTCCGCCGGCCCCGCGCGATGACGCGCGCGCGCGGGGGGCGCGTTCGGTCCGCTCGGCGCAAGGCCGAGCGGGGCGGATCACCGGAGGGGGGCGGAGCGAGACGACGACAACAACGAGTGCGACATCAACATCAGCATCGACAACTACGAACCCAGACCCCCTCGAGTAATGAAAAAATCATGACGGGAGGTTTTTCCTAATTTCCGGCCTCCAGGGGCCCTCGCCGGGCCTCGGGAGCGTCAGAAAACGACTCAGGATGCAAAGCCGGTCGTGGGGAAAGGGTCGGGACCTCTGGGGGTCGACGTAATGAAAAAATCATTACGTCGGGGGTCTGGGTTTTGACAGTGCCACCCTTCCGCCGGCCCCGCGCGATGACGCGCGCGCGCGGGGGGCGCGTTCGGTCCGCTCGGCGCAAGGCCGAGCGGGGCGGATCACCGTAGGGGGGCGGAGCGAGACGACGACAACAACGAGTGCGACATCAACATCAGCATCGACAACTACGAACCCAGACCCCCTCGAGTAATGAAAAAATCATGACGGGAGGTTTTTCCTAATTTCCGGCCTCCAGGGGCCCTCGCCGGGCCTCGGGAGCGTCAGAAACGACCTCAGGATGCGGTTTCGTCGTGGGGAGGAAAGGGTCGGGGACCTCTGGGGGGTCGGTTCTGTGAAAAATCATACGTCGGGGGTCTGGGTTTTGACAGTGCCACCCTTCGCCGGCCCCGCGCGAATGACGCGCCGCGCGGGGTGCGCGTTCGGTCGTCGGCGCAAGGTCCCGAGCGGGGCGGATCACGAAGGTGGGTGCGGAGCGAGGTCGAGCACAACAACGATGTGCGACGAGCAAACATCCGCATCGACAACTACGAACCTTGACCCCTGAGTAATGAAAAAATCATGACGGGAGGTTTTTCCTAATTTCCGGGCCTCCAGGGGCCATCCGCGGGCCGGGCGGCCGGGAGCGTCAGAAAACGACTCGGGATGCGAAGCCGGTCATGGGGAGGGTCGGGACCTCTGGGGGTCGGACGGTCGTGATGAAAAAATCATTACGTCGGGGGGTCTGGGGTCGACAAAACTACGAGACAAATACCCCCCAGACCCCCGACGTAATGATTTTTTCCATTACGTCGAGATTTTTCCATTACGTCGTCCCCCAGAGGTCCCGTCCCTTTCCCCAGACCATGTTTGTCACCCTGAGTCGTTTTTTGACGCTCCCGAGGCCCGGTGAGGGCCCCGGAGAGCCGAAAATGAGCGAATAAACCTCCCGTCTTGATTTTTTCATTGATTCGAGGGGGTCTGGGAACCCGCAAGGTCAAATTTGCGCTCGCGCCACAAAAAAGCCACGCCAATAAAACAACAGCTTCTGCTTCGGACCCGGCCTCGGCCTCGGCCGGCCCCTGGCCCGGCCCCGGCCAGTCCCCCGATCCGGACGTCTCGATTTTTTCGAGACACGGGCCCCCGACCTCCCGACCCCAGACATAATCGCGTCGTAAAAAATTCAGGACGGAGGTTTTTCATGACTTTCGGCCTCTGGAGGCCCTCGCCGGGCCTCGGGGCCGTCAAAAAACGACTCAGGATGAAAAACCGGCCCCGGGGAAAGGGTCTGGACTTCCGGGGACGCCGTCCAGAAAAAATCAGGACGTCGCATGTCTGGGACCACTTCCCCAGGGCCGGTCTTTCATCCCTAGTCGTTTTTTGACGGCCCCGAGGCCCGGCGAGGGCCCCTCGAGGCCGAAAACTGCGAAAAACCTCCGCCTCGATTTTTCCGAGACGCCCGATGTCTGGGTCCCAGTCTCAGCCCCGGCCCCGGCCCTGGCCCCGGCTCCGGCCCCGCCGGCCCCGGCCCCAAACCCAGCCCCGGCCTTGGTGCTGGCCCTGGCCCCGCCGGCCCTGGCCCTGGCCCTGGCCCTGGCCCTGGCCGGCCCCGGCCTGGCCCCGGCCCCGGCCCCGGCCCCAGTCCCAACCTGCCCGGCCCCGGCCGGGGCTCCTGGCCCCGGCCCTGGCCCAGGTCCCGGCCCCAGCGCCCTTTAAATCGAACTACACCTCCCCAGAGATCCAACGCATTGAAAAGATCAAGGCGCAGGTTTTCCGTATTTTTCGGCCTCGAGGGGCCCTCGCCAGGCCCCGGGACCTTCAAAAAACGACTCGGGATGAGAAACCGGTCCCGGGGAATGGGTCGACACTTCTGGGGACCCCGTATTGAAAAAATCATGACATCGGATCTCTGGGTCCGTGGCCTCCCAGATGCCGAAGATGCCGAACCTAGCTTCAGAACAGCGAGCGAAGCCTGGAGGGCTCCAAGACGCCCCGAATGGTCCTGATAGGCAACCGGCGTCGTCGTCAACATCGTCAACATCCTCGCCATTATCTCCCTCTTTCTCCTCCTCATGATCGCCACGCTCCACTCGCCCCTGCCCTTCTTTCGTGCCCCCCCCTGCGACCCTGCTCGCCTCACTCTCCCCCTATTCATTCCCCCTGTGCTCTTACTCCTCCTCATCCACCTCTTCCTCCTGTCCCCCTCCTCATCTTCCTCTCCATGCTCCGCGCCCTACTCCCCAACCTCAGGGTCGGCGGCACCGGCCGCAAGGCCTTCGCAATAGGGGTGGAACCGCACGCGAACCCTGCCACTGGAGCCTTCGGCGAAGCTCCCTGTGGGGCCACGATGCGTGTGAGGGGTGTGCCGAAACGGGGGTGGAACCGCACGCGAACCCTGCCACTGGAGCCTTCGGCGAAGCTCCCTATGGGGCCACGAAGCGTGTGAGGGGTGTGCCGAAACGGGGGTGGAACCGCATGCGAACCCCGCCACTGGGGCCTTCGGTGGAGCTCCCTATGGGCCACGAAGCGTGTGAGGGGTGTGCCGAAATGGGGGTGGAACCACATGCGAACCCTGCCACTGGGGCCTTCCCCGGAGCTCCCTATGGGCCCACGAAACGTGTGAAGGGTCTTCCGAAACGGGGGTGGAACCGCATGCGAACCCTGCCACTGGGGCCTTCCCCGGAGCTCCCCATGGGCCCACGAAACGTGTAAAGGGTCTTCCGAAATGGGGGTGGAACCGCATGCGAACCATGCCACTGTGGCCTTCGGCGGAACTCCCTATGTGGCCACGAAGCGTGTGATGCGTGTGTGTGTGTGTGTGTGTGTGTGTGTGCCGAAATAGGGGTGGAACCGCATGCGAACCCCGCCACTGGGGCCTTCGGTGGAGCTTCATATAGGGCCACGGAGCGTGTGAGTGTTGTGCCGAAGTGTGGGTGGAACCGCATGCGAATCTTGTCACTGAAGCCTTTCGTGGAGCGGCCACGAAACGTGTGAGGGGTATGCCGAAACGGGGGTGGAACCGCATGCGAACCCTGCTTCTGGGGCCTTCCCCGGAGCTCCCTATGGGCCCACGAAACGCGTGAAGGGTGTGCCGCAATTAGGGTGGAACCGCATGCGAACCCCGCCACTGGGGCCTTCGGCGGAGCTCCCTATGAGGCCACGAAACGTGTGAGGGGTGCAAGGGATGGGAGGAGGCAAGGGGGGGAGGATGAAGAACCGAAGGAATGACGCGTGGCGCTGTCTCTTCCAAACGGGGGCCCAACACCACAGGATGGTCGGGAACAGTCTCGCGGATAGCTTGAGCTTCGAGCTTCGCCCTGCGCAGAGAGGGACCCCGTGGTGGCCCCCACGTAGAGGCCTCCTCGAGGGAGTCCGAGCAGATGCGGTCGAGGGATCGCGCCGCTTCACCGATGTATCGGCGACGCATCGCTGATGCATCGGCGATGCATGCATCGGCCAGGCACCGGCGACATCGGCGATGCATCGGCGACGTCGGCGCGGAGAAAATGGGGCCCCACATCGAGCCGCATCGCCGGTGCATCGCCGACGCATCGGCGATGCGGCGCGATTCTCCGACCCAATCTACTCTGACCCTATCTAGGACCAGGAAGCCTAGATCACGCCCCTCTGCCTGCGAGAGGCCATCACGCCGTCACGCGACGCCGGGCCAGCGCGAAGGCCGCGGCCCGAAGCCGCGCCGGGTACAGCAGGACAGCGAGTCGGGCGGAAATCAGAACGATGAGCACCGCCTCGAAGACCGCGCTCTGGGAGGGCTCGGCGACGGCGACGAGCACAAAGTTGCAGACAGTGCACGGGCCTTGCGCGCAGACGAAAGCTGCGAGCGTGAGCCCGAGCTCGCCGCAGCGGCCCGTGCCGCGGCGCCGGAAGCGCTTCGCCTCCCGCAGCACCTGTGCGCAGTTGAGCGGCCACAGCAGAAAGCAGACGATGAAGATCCGCAAGCCACGCTTGAAAACCAGGTAGGGGTCGTGCGGGCCGTCCACGACCATGGCGGTGATCTGGTCGAGGTACCACCATATTGACGGTGAGGCGACGATGAGCCACGAGCGGTAGCTCGTTGGCTTGGCGACCATGATTTCGAGTGCCTCCGAGAGCTTCGTCTGGACCTCCTCGTTGAAGCGCTCCTTGCCGACGCGGCTTGCCACTGCGGGCACCCCGCACGGCGACCCGCCCGCCTCCGCGGCCAGCTGCTGCGACGAGGCCGGCGTGATCCCGTACCAGCCGTCGATCGCCTCGTAGACGATCTCGCGATCGCACAGGAGCGCAAACCCCGTCGCCGGGTCGACGTGCCGGTGCGAACAGCAGAAGCACTGCGTCTTGGACACGTCGTGCTCGCGCAGCAGGTCGGGCATCGACAGGAGCTCCCGCATCACCTGCCTGGCAAAGTAGGTCAGGGGCAGGGGGGCGCAGTTCGCGACGAGCAGCGCCAGAGGGATCGTCGGCACGCGAGGGAGCCAGGTGCCAATGTAGATGCAGAAGTGGGTGAGCAGCACGATGGAGAAGAAAAGGCCGGTGAACTTCGCGTGGCTCGGCGGCAGAAAAATGATCGAGCCAACGTTCTTGAGCCGCATCCAGGCGGCCATCTCGAAGGCGCACCACATCCGCGAAAAGTACCTGGGCGCAGTGCGCAGCTCAAGCGATGTTTTATTTTTATTCGTTGCCCTGGTCCTGAACATGTGTAGTTTTTCTGTTCTGTTTTGTTTTCGTTCTGGTGTTTAGAACATTCCCGGGCAACGGTCAGGCCAGAACAGAGCATACCCAGCACATTGCACTGGGAGCAAAGCAAACACATAGCAACGCATTCTGTCTCCTGCACAACAAAACGCGCGACAAAACGCAACGCTAGCCCGACAGGAACGCGGAACAAAACGCATGCCATTCTAAAGCCCCACTGGTTCTCCTTGGAACACAACAACGAAACAACACAAACACGCAACACGGAAAACAAACAAAAAGAAAACGGAACGGAAAGAGAGCAACACAGAACGGACGGAAAACAAAACGGGACGGAAGGAAGGCAACGCGGAACGATGATAAAAGTGAACAGAAAAAAGGAGCAATATAAGCAGAGAATGGGCAACTCCGTTCCGTTCCGT
>CAUYUJ010004399.1:22500-42359 GCA_963575745.1 Prorocentrum cordatum
GACGTGAAATCGCTGGATTTGACCGAATTCTTAAGATTCCTATGGTTTTCCTATGATTTCAGCAAGAGAGCCCGGGCGGGAAATTTGTACAATTTTTTGTGAAAAAGCATTGGGTTTTTGATGTTTTTATGTTGAAATGCTTGCAAACACACGGTGTTCGGTAGGATTCTGACATGAACGCGCGCGTGTGCTCTTTGTGGTATTTTTTGCAATGGATTATCGCCGTGGACGACAGGACGTCCATGTCGAGAGGAAAAAATAAGAAAAATGTTGATTTTGTATTGTTTTTTACAGGTTAGGATGGGACCCCCGGATGCGGCCCCTATCGGCCGGCCAGAGGGGGGAGTAGGAGTATATTCTAATAAGGAATAAGGATAGGAGTTAGTAGAGGGGGGGGGGGGGGGGTGCGAAACGCCACAGGAGCAGCTCAGAGAGGCCCGCTGAACCCAAACAACCCCAACTCGCCCCCAAAGGCCCCTAGCGAACACTTGAGATCCACGCGCATCCCAAACTCTCCAGCAGCGACCCCGAAGTACAACGCATTGCACCGAGAAGCCCCAAGCGCCCCCGAGATTCAAGCCCCAAGAACCACGCAACCCCAGGATGGCCCCATTGCACCAAAAAGCAGCAGAAGGACCCAAGGAACCCGAAAAAAAACCACAGCGACCAAGCGTTATTTAATCGCTTCGCTCATTCCGCCGGCCCATACAGTCTCATGTCTGCCGTTTGCCCGAGGGCCTGGTGTCAATGCGGCGCTTTGGGGGTTCCTGGGGCCGCTTGGGGGACTCCTGGGGCGCTCGGGGGGGCATTTGGGGGGCATTTGGGGGGCCTCCTGGGGCCGCTTGGGGGACTCTTGGGGGCCTCCTGAGGGCCTCGTGGGGGCCTCTTGGGGCCTCTTAGGGGCCTCTTGGGGCCTCGTAGGGGCTTCTTAGGGCCGAGGGCTCGAAATGTTGTTTCGTGTTCCCTCTCTGGGGCCCCTTTGGGGGCGTTCTTGGGGCCCTCTTGGACCGTTTTGGAGGCTTCTTGGGCCGTCTTCGAGCCCTCTTGGGCCATCTTGGGGCCCTCTTGGGTGCCTCTTGGGCCCTCTTGGGGCGATCTTGGGGGCCTCTTGGGCCGTCTTGGGGCGTCGGGAAGCCGAAAAGGTGGAAGCTCCAAAATCTCTCAAAAACCTATGGAAAAACAATGATTTTTGCCTCCGGGGGCCCTATTGGGAGTGCTCTTGGAGGCCTCTTGGGGCGTCTGGGGGCTATCTTGGGCGTCTTGGAGCGATCTTGTGGCATGTCGGACCCCTCGTGTACCATCTTGGGGGCCTCTTGGGGGCCTCTTGGCCTTTCTTGGGGCTCTCGGGGACGTCTCGGAGCCCTGTTGGTGCGCTCATGGAGCGCTCGGGGGGACCGGCCGGGGACCGGCCGGGACCTGGTCGGGGTACTTTTCGTCCGGGGACCCCCAGGGGCCGCCCCGCGCGCGCGAACTAGAAAATTGTTAACCAGTTACCGGAGATCTTAGCACGCCTCTGGCCCGTTGGGCCGGCGAATTACCGTGACGGCGGGATGCACCGAAAGGTCGCTGCACAGTGTCGGAGATGCACAGTGTCGGAGACGCAATGGCGCCATCGAGGCGCACAATGTCGGAGATGCAATGGCGCCGTCGAAGGCAAGAGCGCCGGCAACAGAAACACTACTAGACTGCGCGCCCCGACTGAGTGCCAGGGCTCTCGGGTACGTCCCAGCACGCAGAAGACATCATCCTCGAACTCTCGCCGCCGTCCTCCTCGCCGTCCACCTCGGCCTCCTCATTCGCCATCCTCCCTCGAACTTCTTCCCCCGCCTAAGGTTATCGCTTCAAGCTGATCGGCAAAAGGACTTGGGATATCTGGCCGAAGCTGGCCTTCAAAAATCGCATGGCCCGATGATGCAATCGCGCTCAGAATTTCGAGGAGGTCTCGGGCGAAACGGGCCGGACCACCTCTTGCGCGGCATCTCGGAATTCAGAATTGCGAGGATATCTCAGGCGAAACGCGCCGGACCACCTCGCGCACGGCATCTCAGAGCTCAGAATTGCGAGGATATCTCAGGCGAAACGCGCCGGACCACCTCGCGCACGGCATCTCAGAGCTCATAGCTCGGAGGATGTCTCAAGCAATACGGGCCGGACCACCTCTCGCGCGACAACTGGGAGTTCAGAGTTTGGAGGATGTCTCAGGCAAAACGGGCTGGACCACCTCCCGCGCGTCATCTGGGAGCTCAGAATTTCGTGGATGTCTCCGGCGAAACGGGCTGGACCACCTCTTGCGCGGCATCTGAGAACTCAGAGTTTAAAGGATGCCTCACGCGAAGCGCCCAACTCCAGACAACTCAGAAACGAGAGTTGCGAGGATGTCTCAGGCGAAACGGCTCGGACCACCAAGTTTTTATTGAGGATGTCTCTGCTTTGATTTCCCTCGGCCGGAGTTAGCTTCTATCACAACAGCACCCCGTTCAGCAAACTGTTTGGGGAAAAACAGTCACGAGTTTTTCCAGTAGCTGGCAATTCGAACCACGAGGAAGGGAACGAAGCTTGTGACGAATTCGGTCACAATGCTGCTTAAAGGATCTCAATAGAACACCACTGCAATGCCGAACTGCGAATGGAAACATCGCTTCCAGCAGCACGCTCTTTAGCAGACACAGCACCGATACATTCTTGGGACAACCAAGGATGGCTCACTAGTGATAAGGGCAGTAATCAAAGTAGTCGTAACATTAGTCGTAGTAGTAGTAGTAGTAGTAGTAGTAGTAGTAGAAGTAGTAGTAGTAGTAGTAGTAGTAGTAGTCGTAGCAGTAGCAGTGGCAGTAGTAGTAGTAGTCGTAGTAGTAGTAGTAGTAACAGAAATAGTAGTAGTAGTAGTAGTAGTAGTAGTAGTAGTAATAGTAGAAGTAGTAGTAGTAGTAGTAGTAGTAGTAGTAGTAGTAGTAGTAGTAGTTAGTAGTAGTAGTAGTAGTGTAGTAGTAATAGTAGTAGTAGTAGTAGTTGTAGTAGTAGTAGTAGTAGTAGTAGTAGTAGTAGTAGTAGTAGTAGTAGTAGTAGTAGTAGTAGTAGTAGTAGTAGTAGTAGTAGTAGTGTAGTAGTAGTAGTAGTAGTAGTAGTAGTAGTAGTAGTAGTAGTAGTAGTTAGTACTAGTAGTTAAGTAGTAGTAGTAGTAGTAGTAGTAGTAGTAGTAGTAGTAGTAGTAGTAGTAGTAGTAGTAGTAGTAGTAGTAGTAGTAGTAGTAGTTGTAGTAGTAGTAGTAGTAGTAGTAGTAAGTAGTAGTAGTAGTAGTAGTAGTAGTAGTAGTAGTAGTAGTAGTAGTAGTAGTAGTAGTAGTAGTAGTAGTAGTAGTAGTAGTAGTAGTAGTGAGAGTAAGAGTAAGAGTAAGAGTAATAGTAAGAGTAGTAGTAGTAGTTGAATTAATGATAATAGGAGGCATAGCCGTAGTAATATAAGTAGTAGAAATAATAGTTAGTAGTGGTAGTAATCGCAGTGATACTAATAATCCCAGGTGAAGCGAGATATAGCGAGATCTGACACTCGGCTGTGTGTTCGACCAGACGACCGGACGGATCGCATTGAGGTTGTCCGCATAAACAATTTCTTCAACTTCCGGGAAATACATTCCAAAGCAGCGGGCCTAGCACAATGCAAGGTATATCATATTCTCCATACGCACCCTTTCCCTGAATAATTCCGTGCGATTGCGCTCCCGACGTCCCGTTTTACCCTCCCGACGTTCTGTTTTCCCCTCCCGACGTTCTGTATTTACCATCCCTGCGTCCCGTGTTACCCTCCCGACGTACCGTTTTAGCATCCTTACCCTCATGACGTCCCACTTTACCTTCCCGACGTTCCGTTTTACCCTCCCAACGTCTCATTTGACCCTCTCTGCGTACAGTGTTACCCTCCCGACGACCCGTTTTACTCTCCCGACGTCCTGCATTACCCTCCCTACGGCCCGTTTTACCCTCCCTGCGTCCCGTGTTACCCTCCCTGCGTTCCGTTTTACCCTCCCTACATCCCGTTTTACCCTCCCTGCGTCCCGTGTTACCCTCACTGCGTCCCGACGTCCCGTTTTACCCTTCGTTACCCTCCCGACGCCCTGTGTCACCCACCAAACATCCCGGTTTACCCTCCCGACGTCCCGTTTTGCCCTCCCGACGCACCGTTTTGTCCTCCCGACGGCCCGTTTTACTCTCCCTGCGTCCCGCTGTACCCTCCCTACGTTTTGTGCCACCCGCCCTGCGTCCCGTTTTGCCCTCCCTGCGTCCCGTAGTACCCTCCCGACGTCCCGTTTTACCCTCCCGACGTCCCGTGTTACCCTCTCTGCGTCCCGTGTTACCCTCTCTGCGTTCCGTTTTACGCTTCCTTACCCTCCCGACGACGTTCCATGCTACCCTCCCCACGGCTCGTTTTACCCTCCCGACGTACCGCGTTACCCTCCCTGCGTTCAGTTTTACCCTCCCGACATCCCGTTTTACTCTCCCGACGTCCCGTTTTACCCTCCCTGCCTCCTGTGTTACCCTCCCTACGTCCCGTTTTACCCTTCCTCACCCTCCCTACGCCTCGTTTTACCCCCCGACGTCCTATTTACCCTCTCGACGTTCCGTTTTACTCTCCCGACGTCCCGTTTTACCCTCCCGACGTCCCGTTTTACCATCCCGACGTTCCGTTTTACCGTCCCGACGTCCCATTTTACCCTCCATACGTCCCGTTTGACCCTTTCTTACCCTCCCTACGTCCCGTTTTGTCCTCCCGACGTCCCGTTTTACCTTCCCGACGTTCCGTTTCATCCTCTCGACCTTTCGTGTGTCCCTTCCTGCTCCCGATTTACCCTCCCTACGTACCAATTTACCCGTCCTCACCCTCCCTACGTTCCGTTTTACCATCCCGACGTTCCGTTTTACCCTCCCGACGACCCGTTTTACCATCCCTACGTCCCGGTTTACCCTCCCTGCGTCCCGTTGTGCCCTCCCTGCGTCCCGTTGTACACCCCCTACGTCCCATGTTGCCCTTCCTTACCCTCCCGACGTTCCGTTTTACCCTCCCTACGTCCCGGTTTACCTTACCGACGTCCCGCTTTACCCTCCCGACGTCCCGTTTTACCCTCCTTACGCACCGTTTTACCCACCCGACGTCCCCTTTCACCCACCCGACGTCCCGCTTTACCCCTCCTTACCCCTCCTTACCCTCCCTGCGTCCCGTTTTACACTTCCGACGTCCTGTTTTACCCTCCCTGCGTCCCGTTTGACCCTCCCGAAATCACGGCTTACCCCTCCTCACCCTCCCAACGTACCGTTTTACGCTCCCGACGTCCCGTTGTATCCTCCCGACGTCCCGTTTTACCCTCCCTGCGTCCTGTTTTACCCTTTCGACGGCCCTTTTCACCCTTCCTTACCCTCCCTATGTCCCGTTTTGCCTCCCGACGTTCTGGTTTACCCTCCCGACGTCCCGTGTTACCCTCCCGACGTCTTGTTTTACCCTCCCGACGTTCCGTCTTACCCTCCAAACGTCCCGTTTTACCATCCCTGCGTCCCGTTTTAACCTCCCGACGTCCCGTTCTACACTTCCTCACCCTTCCGACGTCCCCTTGTATTCTCCCTACGCTCCGTTTTACCCTCCCGACGTCCCGTGTTACCCTCCCGACGTACCGTTTTACCCTCCCGGCATCCCGTTTTACCCTCCCGACGTCCCGTTTTACCCTCACTGCGTCCCGCTTCACCCTCCCGACGTACCGTTTTACCTTCCTTACCCTCCCGACGTTCCGTGTTACCCTCCCGACGTACCGTTTTACCCTCCCTACGTCTCGTTTTACCCTCCCGACGTCCTGTTTTACCATCCTGACGTTCCGTTTTACCCTCCCGACCTCCCGCTTTACCCTACCTGCGTATCCTTTTACCCTCCCGACGTCCCGTTTTACCCTTCCTTACCCTCCCTACGTCCCGTGTTGCCCTCCCGACGTCCTGTTTTACCCTCCCGACGTCCCATTTTACCCTCCCGACGTCCTGTGTTACCCTCCCGACGTTCCGTTTTACCCTCCCGACGTCCCGTGTTATCCTCCCGACGTCCCGTTTGACCCTTCCTCACCCTCCCGACGTCCCGTTTTACCCTCCCTGCGTCTCGCGTACCCTCCCTGCGTCCTGTTTTACCCTTCCTTACCCTCCCGACGTCCCGCTGTACCCTCCTGACGTCCCGTTTCACTTACCCCACGTCCCGTTTTACCCTCCCGACGTCTCGTTTTACCCTCCCTACGTTCCGCGTTACCCTCCCGACGGCCCGTTTTACCCAAACCGCGCCTCGTTTTACCCTCCCTAAGTCCCGTTTGACCCTTCCTTACCCTTCCGACGTCCCTTTTACCCTCCCGACGTCCCATTTTACCCTCCCGACGTCCTGTGTTACCCTCCCGACGTCTCGTTTTACCCTCTGGACGTTCCGTTTTACCCTCCCGACGTCCCGTTTTACTCTCCCTGCGTCCCGTTTTGCCCTCCCGACGTCCGGTTTTACCCTTCCTTACCCTCCCTACGTTCCGTTTTACCCTTCCGGCTTCCCGTGTTGCCCTCCCGACGTCCTGTCTTACCCTCCCGACGTCCCGTTTGACCCTCCCGACGTCCCGTTTTACCAAGTGGAGCGCATCTGGGTCCCAGACTCCCCGACTCCCCGGACTCCCCGGACTCCCCGGACTCCCCGGACTCCCCGGACTCCCCGGACTCCCCGGACTCCCCGGATTCCCCGGACTCCCCGGACTCCCCGGACTCCCCGGACTCCCCGGACTCCCCGGACTCCCCGGACTTCCCGGACTCCCCGGACTCCCGGGACTCCCCGGACTCCCTGGGCTCCCCGGACTCCCCGGCTTCCCCGGCTTCCCCGGACCGGGGACTCCCTGGACTCCCCGGACTCCCCCGCGGCTCCCCGGAATCCCCGGACTCCCTGGACTTTCCGGACTTCCCGGACTCCCCGGACTCCCCGGACTTCCTGGACCCCCCGGACTCCCCGGGTCCCCCGGACTCCCCGGACTCCCCGGACTCCCCGGACTCCCCGGGCTCCCCGGACTCCTCGGGCTTCCCGAGGGCTCACGACGGCCACCGACGGCTTCCGCCCAGCCGATGTCTCGGCGCACGGAGGCGCGAACGATGAGGAGGAGGAGGAGGAGGAGGAGGAGGAGGAGGAGGAGGAGGAGGAGGAGGAGGAGGTGCAGGAGGAGGAGGAGGAGGAGCAGGAGAGGAGGAGAGGAGGAGGAAGAGGAGGAGTAGGAGGAGGAGGAAGAGGAGGAGAGGAAGGAGGAGGAGGAGGCGAGGCGGAGGAAAGAGGAGGATGGAGGGGGAGGGGGACGGGGACGAGGAGGAGAAGGAGGAGAGGAGGAGGGGGAGAAGGATGATGATGATGATGATGATGATGATGATGATGATGATGATGATGATGAGATGATGATGATGATGATGATGATGATGATGATGATGATGATGAGATTATGATGATGATGATGATGATGTGATGAATGATGATGATGAAGAGGAGGAGGTGGAGGAGAGAGGAGGAGGAGGAGGGGAGGAGGGTGAGGAGGAGGGAGGAGGGAGGAGGAGGCGGAGGAGGGGAGTAGGAGTGGGAGGGAGGAGCGAAGGAGGAGCAGGAGGAGGCGGAGGAGAGGAGATTAGAGGAGGAGGAGGAGGAGGAGGGAGGAGGAGGAGGAGGAGGAGGAGGAGGAGGAGGAGCTGCTGGAAAGGGGTCAGCCAGTCCCCTTCGACTATCCCCTCGGGCCGACCCGGTTTGCGAGCCACGTCGAGCCAGCCCCCCTCTGTCTTCTTCCGCGGACCTGGAGCTGTCCAAGCCATCGTGCTCGTGGCATGGCTCTGGTTGGCCCAGGTCAGCGCTGACTTGGATTCGCGCGTCCCCAAGTGAAAATGATTGTACGCCCCAGAACCTGGCTTCTTAGATAGGAAACCATGGAAGCCTCGTGTGGCCTCTTAATACAGTTTGTAACATCGATTAGTGTCTGAAGTCGATGAGATAGCGCCGATTGAGCGTCGGCTAGCGCCTATAAGTGTCAACTTTGACGTCGATTGATCGTCGATTATTGTCGACTCGCGTCGATGTGCGTCGAGTCGCAAGAGCCGACAAGATGGCATGGGAATCTCCCACGAATTGCCACCGAAGATTTCTTGCGGCATTTCCCGAGCCCCTGGGGCCCGACATGCATGGGGCGAAGGCTCCCGGCGTGGCGCGCGCGACGACGCCAGGATCCTGGACCCCCGACGTCACGAGTTTTTTGTGGGGGGCGGCGAAGAGGGGGGTGATACTTCGGGGGCAACGTGGGGGGGATAAGCATAGGGGGGATGCATCGACCTCTAATCGCCTATTGATCGCCGATAGGGGCCAGATAGCCCCAACCTGCCCAGGAAGGTGCGGATTCACTATCGGAGGCTTATCGCCGATCTATCGGCGATGTATCGCCGATTCCAAGTCGATGCATCCCCCCCTATGTCAGTCCCCCCCTCACGTTGCCCCTCATGACCACGGGGGGTAGACATCATGGCGTGGGCCATGATATTTCCTCAGATTTCATGGCGCCTCTTCTTACTTCAGTGCGTCCCCTGCCCCCCCCTCCCCCTGGGCCGCGCACGCGCCGCCAGCCATGTCCGAAGCGGTGGCTCAAGATGAAGCGCCTTCGGTGCGAGGGCTTTGCACGTTGTCCTCGGTGCACTACCTGCCGTGCCGAAGACGGACTCCCCGCGCGTGCAAATCACGGCGGGGTGTCGAACTGGGGCCGATGGGATCGCCAGGCTGCGACTTCCTCAGCGCCAGGGCCTCCGCCCCCCGCGCCTGTGCCAGCGCGCGTTGAAGCCAAGTCGGACTCGGATTGCTCCGATGTCGACAGCGAGCAAGACCAGCAACATGATGAGGACATCCGAGAGCCTACGTCCTGGACGGGGATATCTTACCACGGAGATGGCAGTGAGAAGTATTTGCTGGGATCGGACCTGATGTCAGAGGACCTTCGCAACGCTTCTGACCAGATCGCTGTCCGCATGGGTTTCGTCAACAAGCCTTTGTTCCGCGCGTTCTTCTACTTCTACTGCCTCCTAGTTGTGGTCCAGCCGGACGTGATGGTTCCACGGGCAACCCGGGAGCGCGTGGAGTCGGGGCTCGAGCGCGCTCCGCTGCTGCATCGATATATCGTGTCTCACGCACCTTTGTTGGGCAAGCAGCCTCGCCTTGACGCGTCGCTCAGGTCTCGCGCGTGTTTTGCGGTCAGCGTCTATCGACGCATCTTCCGCTCGGCGCCTACCACTGATGCCCGCTTGGCTGTGGATGGTGTGTGATTGCATGCTTCGATACACAGGGGCTCCCAAGTTCATCGACGACGCGGTGTCGCGGGATACCAGCGCTGCACATCGGCATCTGTGCGACGGTGTCACGCTGGAGACGAGCGAAACGGTTGCTCAGTTTCTCCGCCCTTCTGTCCTCAGCAAACTGCATTTGATGTCGTCGGTCACCGGGTGGTTCGACGGGCACGACGGCCGGCGGCGCGCATACCATCGCAGCGTCGGGGCGCCGATTGTGTGCGACTTCCGCATCCTCGACCACCTGCTGCATGCTCTGCCGCGATGGATATCTTCCTGCTTGGTGATAGCGGGCCGGCTGAGCAGTTTAATCAGAGTTCTGAGGTAGGCTCGGGCGGGGGAGGGCGACCCTGGCCTAGTGAAACAGGCCTTCGCCGTGACCGAAGCGCTCATGCTGAGCCTGCTGACGCTGGACCTTCTTGGACGTCCTACCGTCTCACCGGCGCTGCCGTTTGCGGTAAGGGTTCATTGTCACCCCTTGAAATTCATGCTCTCCGACTTCTTCCTGCTGGTTGGGAGCGCCGTATGTAGCCACGCGCGCCGGCCGCCCGACGTGGGCGACGACGGCGCGCATGTCCAGGGGCGCGTCCCGCCTGTGAGATGCCGCTGCCCCCATTGCACGCTTCTCTTCCGGGCCCGGTGCGAGTGCATCTTCGTCGGGCCAGCCCCCGGGGCGTTCCCGACTGCAGCGCGGGGCATGCCCGACGGCTTCCCGCTTGCAGTGGAGACAGCGTTGCCGAAGCTCCGGCAGCTCAACGAGCGCATCAACGAATACTTCGGCAGCTCCTTCTGCTTGTATCCCACATGCCTACGGCGAACCGCTCTGGGGACGTTCGGCCCCGCTTCGGGCCGTCCTGGGCTATCTTGGCGCCATCTTGGGCCGTCTTGGGCGCATCTCGGGGCCCGTCATAGCCGCCCCAGAAACCATATTGGCCATTTCGGAGGCTCTCCCGATGCCGCATGGAGCCAGAAGGACCGACGACCTGGGAAGTGCACAGGTCTCTGCGGGTTCGAGACGCCGACGGAGTTTACATGTTGGGCCGCTCCCCAGGGAATGGCCGGCGGGTTGGGCCGAGACCCCGCTGGGGGGCCCTCTAGAAAACCGAAACACTCGGAAACCCAGCGCGCCGTGCATTCCCGCGGCAAGAACACGGGGTTCGGCGGATCGAATGGACTTCGGCCAAACCCGCGCGCGCCACGCGCGCCACATCCTGACGACTTCGTCGCGCCCTCGGGCTTTAAGTTTTAAGTGGTCGCGGCCCGAACTCATGTCGACGATGGTGGAGCCGCTCGGGTTTCCTCCGGGCGCGGACATCCCGGAGATCGCCGCGAACGCGCTCCCGCGTGCCAGGGATGCGCCTCGTTCGGACGCCGTTGCGGCGACAAGTACTTGCCTGATGTTGACGGCCTCGGTGTTTGCAGAAGCGCCCCAGGGAGATATTTCCCCCGCGATTCCAGAGTGGTTCCCCGTTCCTCCTAAAAACTGAAAGGGCCGCAGTGCGGGCGCGAGGGGCCCGCTGGCCCCCAATGGGGCCAGGGGTGCGTGAGCCCGCGGGCGCTTCGGCCAATTCCGGGGAGGATATTACGTGCAGTTCGCAGACGGCGCGGAGAGTCGCATTCGCTTCAAAAGGGTTTCCGGCAAATGGGGCCCGACGTTCTGGGTGCCAAACAGAGACGTCCCTGTGCTCGCCAACGAGAGCATGGACAGCATCGCGGCGAGGGTGCTCGACATGTTCGAGACGCCGGGCATCCAGCTCGGGTTCTCCAAGAAGGGGCTCTTTGGCCTTGCGCGGCTTCCACGCCATCTTCAACGCCAGGTGCGCCCAGGCGCGCAACGCAGACAGGGTCTCAGTGTCCGCGCGTCTCGGCATCGCCCCATGGCACCTGGCGACGCTCTCTGCCAGCCTTGCCATCCTCGAAGTCGGGCGCGGCGCGCGCGAGCCCCCAGAGCTCGCCCTGGCGCCCGCGGCGCCCGGTGCCGGCGGGCCCGACGGCGTCGCTGGAGAAGCCCCGACAGGCGAGGAAGTCCCCGCGGCGCAGGGCGTGCCCGAGGAAGTAGATGAAGGCATCCGGGGGCCGCACTACCCGGACTTCATCGAGGACACGCACGTCGCGCGGGCGCGCAAATTCTTTGCCGTGTTGGACACCACTCGCTCTTGCTGGCACCCCAAGAGAGACGCGGACACGCCCGAGGAGCGCCTCCGCAGAGCCGAAGTGGCCGAAGAGCAAGCTCGCCTGCAGCAGGTTCGCGGCCCGCCTGTTGCCAGCGACGGGGCAGCGGAGGCGGGCTTCCTCGATTACGCGCCAAGTCAGACACAGCCCGGGCGCGAGCCGCGCGCGGAGGCATCGGCCTCCGCAGCCGCAGAGCCTTCGGGCGGCGCGGGCGAGGGTGGATCGCAGGCCGCGCCTGCGGCCTCTGCCCCAGCTGCGCGCGGGGCGTCTGGCGCACCTCAGCGCCTCCTCCCCGCGGACGCGGACGCCCCAGCGATGGGCGTCGGTTTCGGCGTGGGCGGGGCGTCGGCGCAGGCGCCCATTCCCGGCATGACCATGGTGCCAGACAGGCAATTGATGCAGCGCGTCCTCCTCCGTGGCGAGGCTCTGGTAAGCCTCCGCAAGTTGTGCGACGAAGTGAAGATGAAACCCGACGGCTCGAGCACGCAGGTCACGAGGCCGATGGGCCTGAAGTCTGACCATTGCGCCATTGTCGTCAAGGCTGCCCTCGACCTCTACAACGTCGTCGCCGAGTTCGACCCGCAGGGCTGGGTGGCCGATCGGGATCGCAGCGCGGCAGTTCGCTTGCGCCTGCCGAACCCCGAGGACGGCACGGCCATCGCGAAGTACCACAACCTGTTGATGAAATGTTGCAGAGTCAGCTATTCGCAGCTTCTCCAGGTCATCAAGCAGCGCGAGGAGAGGGGCGGGGACTCTCACAGGGCCCCCCGCGGCCGACCCGCGCCCGCAGCGCCGCTCCGGAGCGCCGCGGCCCGCGCCACTTCGGGGGGCGCTTCGGGCGCAGCAGCGGGCGCATGCGCAGGCGCGGCGCCTGGCGGCAATCCGTTCGGTGACCTCGCGGATTAGCTTGCGCGGGCTGCGCGGGCGACGGCGCGGCCCGCGCCGTGAACCCACTAGGGGGCATTGGATGTTGCGGGTAAGGACACCAATGCGCGCGAGGACGCCGCGGACTGCTTTCCGCTCGTGAGCACGCCGGGCCGGCTGCGGGGCCGGGCCCAGTTTTCAGCCCCATTGCCCCATTTCTGTCGGGCCGTCGTTTGCGGCGGATCTCATGCGGGCGTCCACGCGAGTGAAAAGCATGCCCACCATGTCTCGCTTCGCCCGCGTCGGCCTAGCCCAGGGGGCGCAGGCGCATTTGCCCGTGCCTCGGCGCAGTCGCGCCGCAGAACACCTCGTTGACTCGCGCCCGCTGCCCCCCTCCCAAATCGCCTGTAGCCGCGTTGGCCCAGCCACTTTCGGCGGAGATTTCGGCGCGCGCATGCGTCGAACGTCCATGGAAATTTGTTCCTCTCCCGATTCTTGCTTTGAGCGCAGGGCCGCGCTGCACCGCGAGCCCGCTCGCTCCCGCGAGGGCGTTCTCTTGCCGGTGGGCGGCTGGAAGAAGATCGTTCACTTCCCCGAGCGTTGTCACAATATGCGCTGCGGCCGCAAGTACCGCGCTGTCCGATGCAACTACATCCAAATTGGGGCGCCACGGCACTGGCACTGCCACGGTGGCGACCCGTTGTGCTTCTTTCTCCACTCCACCATTGGGTTTTCTTTCGAGTGGCTACGGCAGTTCCATTGCCGCCTTGCCTACCAGCACGTCAGTTTCATGTCGGGGGCCCAAGCGCACCTCCGTGCTGCTTGAATGCGCGGCGCGGCTTCCCTGATCCCGACCCGGCCAGATGACTACATGGCACAAGTGTGGATTCTCTGGCGGGTGCTGGTCCGTGCCCGCGCCCGCGCCGTTCAGTCGGGCGCCGATCCAGTGGGCTCTGTCGGATCGATTGATCTTGCATTGCCTGCGCCTGATACCCCGCGCGGGATCGGCCCATGGTACCACAGCGCAATGGAGGCCCAAAGGGCGAGGCGATTTCGCGCTGGTGAGAAGGGCGCCACATTATTAGTCATGGATGGGAACCAGAAGCTCCGTCGCCGCGTCTGCGGTTATCCGCATTGCGAGCGTGTCCATTCGAAGTCGCTGGGCCATGGAATGCGGCGCTGTTGTTCCGAGACCCCGGCGCAGCAGCCGGGGGAAAGGAAACGCTCTGGCGCGCAAGGCAGCGACGCCGCTGAGGGCGGCGAACCGCCGCCGCCGCATGGCGGCGACGCCGTTGAAGACGGCGAACCGCTGCTCAAGGCGCGCCGGCAAGTTGCCCGCTGCCCCGCTCATGCGTCGGCAACGGGCCCGCCTGGCCCCGCGGGCGAGGTCCTACGATATCCTCTCGCATCGGCAGAAGAGCGCCCTCGCCGACTCGGGCAGGCCAGTCTTCGAGCTGAAGGCCCGCTACAAGTTATTCCGCTTGCGGCAGAAGCACGCAGCTGCGCACCGGCAGCAGAATGCGTGGCTTCCAGCGGACAATCTCAACGCTGCCGCCGTTCACGCTTACCTGTCCGCGGTTGCTGTCAGCGGGAATTTATCCCAACGCAGCGACGAGCAAGCGTTAGGTCAAAGCTCCTGCAAAACCCACAAGGAGGACATAAAGACGAAACGGATGACCGCGCGGAGTGGCGGTTGGCTCTTCGCCATATCTGCGTCTGGATGCATTGTCCACCTGGGCGAATTCATGGGGGCTGAGAGCATCACCCAACGCTACATGTTTGTGGCACGCTGCTGCGACATACTCCCTGGCCTCGAAGTCCTGGTTCACGACGACGCCTGCCACCTGTGCCGGTTCGCGCTCCTCAGAGACGGCCAGAGCGACATGGCAACGAATATCTACAAGCTGCGCTACATCACCGATCCCTTCCACTCCAAGGGGCACGTCTGGAAGTGGTGTTTGGAGAACTGCGCGCCGACTTTGCCCGGCAACGCCGCGCGGCTGGCTGGCGTCAATGCCAATGCGTGTGAGCATCGATTCCGTGACCTCGGGCACTACAGGGAAAACGTCAACGCCATGGGGAAGGAGTTCGCACGTTTCTTCTTGACAGAAATGATGGATTTTCGAAACGTAGATTGGCTCCGACGCGTGAGATCAGCTCCGTAGACATGTTTCACTTGTCCTTGATTTTTTCCAGAGATGCACTCATGCGCCGATACCTGGTAGCATTCGGCCGCATTCTATATGCACGCTCCCGAGGGGGACGGCCGGGGCCCTCAAGGGCAAATGCTCCATGCTTCCCGCATCCTCACCAGCCCACCCAGAAACGAAGCTTATCCAGAAGAGGCCCACCGGATGCCCCCAAGACGCCCCCACTGCACTCTGGCTGCGTCTCTTTTGCTTGCTTTCGCGCGGGCTCTTGCGCGGGCGCTGTCCGTTCGGATCGGCCTGATCACGCGCGAGTTTGCTCTGTCCTGTCCGCCCTTGTCATCATTACCGGCCCGTGTCGGGCGAAAGTGACAGCTCTTGCTTGCACTGCGCAGCATGCGGCTGCGACCTTTTAGAATGCCACGTCATGATGTTGTCTGCCCTCTTTCTTCCTTCCCTCTCCTCCTCTTCCTCTTCCTCCTCCGCTTTCCCTCCTCCTCCTGTCGCTTTGTTTGAAATCCTATGCGAACACCCTTCGGGGGATAAGGAGGTTGGGGTGTGGGAAGGGGGCCAATTGGAGCTCAAGCGTAGCATGGCACCTCATAGCATAGCATCGCGTAGCATCGCATAAAATAGCATCGCATAGCATAGCGTTGCTTGGCATAGCGCAGCATAGCAGTGCACAGCAGCATAAACACCAGGGGATACCCCCCTGGACACCCGCGGGACAGTCGCGGGCCACCGCGGGACACCGCGAGACACCACGGGAAACCCACGGGACACGCGCGGGACACCTGCGGGACATCGCCGGCCAACCGTGGGGGGGCAACATGCAGCCCAGCATTCCTCTCGCCAGTCCAAGCGGCCTCGACTCGCCCGCACGCACGACACGAACACGACACCGATACCGATTTCCTGGTGGGGGGCTTTCCGTTCCACGCGATATCTCCCCAACCTCCAATCATGCCGCATCGTTTCAGGGTTCTTTTCAAAGACGTGTGCGAGTTTGCACCCACCTTTTACCACTCCTTCTCACGCTGCGGCGCTGCCTTGCGGTGCTGGTGTGCAGTCATCCGAGTTAGGGTCACTCACTTTTGCTGTCGAGGAAAAACCATTGACAGAAGGGCCCTCCCCCTGCCCTCATTCCCTCCCCAAGCCCACCCCCGGGAGCGCGTCGCTGGCGACGACACCGTCGTCGTCGTCACCGTCGTCGCCTTCGTGGTCTCCGTTGTCTTTGTCGTCGTCGTCGTCGTCGTCGTCGTCGTCGTCGTCGTTGTCGTCGTCGTCTTCGTCGTCGTCGTCGTGGTCGTCTCGTCGTCGTGGTCGGAGTCGTTGTCCAACCATTCTCGTCGCCACGGTTGGGCGTGGCTCGGCAGGTTGGCCAGCATTAACATTACGAGGTTGTCCTGCGGAGCGTTTCTCGGCGGAGTCGCACGCGTTCTAAAGAGGAGAAGCCCCAGGCAAGGAGTGCACTGAATCGGAGGAGGAGGAGGAGGAGGAGGAGGACGAGGAGGGGGAGGAGGAGGAGGAGGAGGAGGAGGAAGTGAAACAGAAGAACGAGGAGCAGGAGGAGGACGACGACGATGACAAATGGGAGTACCAGGGGGCGGAGGAAGAGGAGGAGGAGGAGGAGGCGGAAGAGGAGGAGAAGGAGGAGGAGGAGAAGGTGAAACAGAAGAACGAGGAGCAGGAGGAGGACGACGACGATGACAAATGGGAGTACGAGGATGAGGAGGAGGAGGAGGAGGAGGAAGAGGAGGAGGAGGAGGAGGAGGAGGAGGAGGAGGAGGACGAAGAGGACGTGGAGGACGAGGAGGACGAGGGGGACGAGGAGGACGAGGAGGACGAATGATGATGACGACGACGCTGATGAGGATGATGCTGATGGTGACGATTGTGATGATCATGATGATGAGGTTGATGATGGTGATGATGATCTTTCGGAGGGCGACGACGAGGATGGCGGTGAGGATGATGCTGATGATGATGCTGATGATGATGATTATGATGATTATGATGATGGTGATGATGGTGATGATGATGATGATGATGATGATGATGATGATGATGATGATGATGATGATGCTGATGCTGCTGCTGCTGCTGATGATGATGATGATGATGATGATGAGGAGGAGGAGGAGGATGATGATGATGATGATGATGATGATGATGATGATGATGATTCTGATGATTCTGATTATGACTATGACTATGATGCTGATGCTGATGACGGGACTCCCCGGATTCCCCGGACTCTCCAGACAACCAGGACTCCCCCGGACTCCCCTCGGACCCTTGGACCCCCCGACTTCCCAAACTCCTTGGATTCCCCGGACTCCCCGGACTCCCCGGACTTCCTGGACTCCCCGGGCTCTCCTCACTTCCCAACCTCCCCGGACTCCCCGGACTCTCCGGACTCCCCGGACTCCGCCGGACTCTCCGGACTCCGCGGACTCTCCGGGCTCCCCCGGACTCCCCGGACTCCCCGGACTCCCCCGATCGACTCCCCGGACTCCCCGGACTCCCCCGACTCCCTGGACTCCCTGGACTCCCCGGACTCCTCGGACTCCCCGGACTCCCCGGACTCCCCGGACTCCCCGGGCTCCCCCGGACTCCCCGGACTCCCCGGACTCCCCGGACTCCCCGAACTCCCCGGACTCCCCGGACTCCCCAGACTCCCCGGACTCGACCCAAATGCGCACCGCTCTCCGTTTTACCCTCCCGACGTCCCGTTTTACCCTCCCTACGTCCCGTGTTACCCTCCCTGCGTCCCGTTTTACCCTTCCTTGCCCTCCCTTTTACCCTCCCGACGTCCCGGTTGACCCTCCCGACGTTCCGTTTTGACCTCCCGTCGTCCCGTTTTACCCTCCGGTACTCATGGCAAAGCGGGACGCAAGGAGGGTAAAAAGGTATGTACGAAGGGTAAAACAACGGGCCGTAAGGAGGGCAAAGCGGGACGTAGGGACGGAGGGTAAAACGGGACATAAGGAAAGTACAACGGAACGTAGGGAGGGTAAAACGGAACGCAGGGAGGCCAAAACGAAACGTAAGGTGGATAAAACGGGACGGAGAGAAGGTAAACCGGGACGCAGGGAGGGTAAAACGCAGAAGGAGGTAATGCGGGACGGAGGGAGGGTAAAAACGGGAAGGAGGCTAACACGAGGGAGCTACGGTAAAACTAGACGCCAGACAGGGAAAAACGAATGGGGAAATGGTAAGGCGAAACATAGCGAGATGATACGAAACGGAGGGAAAGTAACCCGACAGGGAACGAAGGTAAAATTACAAAGGGAGGGAACGTGAAACGAAGAGGGGAAGGGCGACGCGGAAGACCATACCGACCAACAGAACAAAACACACGCTGGGCGCACGTTCAAAAGCAGCACGCTGGAAATAACTACCCCGAGTCGCAGCAAAACAGACCGCAGCGCCAGCTGCAGCGAAGCGCCCAACACACCACAAGAGCACGAGACACGACGCGCCGCAGGCGCCGACGCAGAACGTGCGACGGAAAGCATCGCTCCGACCTCCGATGGGCGTCGTTCTCCAGATTCGTTCAAGCCAGAAACAGAGCACGCTCAGAGCAAAAAGACAACATAGCAGAACAAAACACTCCAAACACACAACCTAGCTGATGCTGATGCTGATGCTGATGCTGATGGTGCTGATGATGAGGATGATGCTGCTGAGGAGGAGGAGGAGGAGGAGGAGGAGGAGGAGGAGGAGGAGGAGGTCGCGCCCCGCCTGGGCGTGCACAGCATCAGCATCAGGTCGGACCTCCGCAGGAAGCCGCCGATCGAGAGCACCCCGCGCTTCTTCTGCTCGGGGTCCGACTGGCTGATGCACATCTTGTCGACGATCGGGTCGGGCGAAAGGGGGATAGCAAAATGGGGGGGTTTGAGAAATCAGCTCACGTAGCTGATTTTCCCGGCGCCTCCCGTCGCCGGAGGCTGCTATGTATCGAGGATGGGCCCCGTCGGTGGAGGCCGAAACAGCTGCATGCAGCAAATTTCGTAACCCCCCCTTTCCCAATCCCCCCCTTTCGCCCGGCCCGAGACGAAGACGTAGATCGGCGACAGGACACGCTCGCGGAAGGCCTGCCAGTATAGGAGCACGAACAAGAAGGTGCCAATGCCAGCAGGGAAGCACCAGACCCCGAAGGCCTCCTCGTACTTCACGCCGGCCGTGATGCGCACCTGCGGCGGCTGCCGCTGCGCCAAGACGCCCACCACCTGCAGAATAAATGCCACCACGCTCATGGCGAAGCTGGCGCAAAGCGCTGGGGCGCCGTTGAAGTACACGGCGAGGGTCAGCAGCTTCGTCCAACGGCCAGTGCCCCAGTCGTGGGAAACGAAGTAGTCGAGGCTGTGTCGCATCATCGTGCGCGCATAGTCTCTCGTGTTCCCTGCGGAGCTATCCCAAATCTGGCCGAGGCCGCCCAGGCAGCACTGAAGCGTCGCCCCGCGGACCTCCACCAGCATCTCATCTGTCGCCTTGCGCAGGATCGAGCTGGATCCTCTTCGGGCTTTTTCTGGGCTCGCCGGCGAGCCGAACACCGTAGGCTCCACAGCCGAAGGCGAAGCCCCAGGGGTCGGCGAAACGGGAGGGGGATCGACGTGGCCAGCCTGCTCCACAGGTGGGATCTGGGCCGCGACAGACATGCTCACACATGGGGTCTGGTCTGGAAGTGCGCTCGTGGAAGCGCGGACCGGACCTTGAACCAAAATATGGTAATGGAAGGGCGCCGCGACGGCCAGCGAGGGCCCAACAGCAGCCCACGATGGCCCCGAGACGGCCCGAGGGCCCCCAATTACGCCTCTGAAAGGCTCCAAGAGGCCGCCCAAGAGAGAAACACCAAACGGGCATAAGCCTACTATCTCGGAAGTCCGCGCGCACTTCTTGGATCGGCGCTGGACCCCCTCCCTGGCGCGCGGAGAACGCCAGGGGCGGCGCTGGAGACGCCGCCACGTTTTTGTCATCCCGTGCGCAGTGACCGCAAGGACATCGGCTGGCAACGAACCGCTAACCCGCTGGCCTGTGTGGCCGCAGGAGCCTCGGGGACGGATGCACGGCGTGAGATCGACCAGCTAGCGAATATCACAGCATCTTCACCGCACCTGGGATGCATAGCCTTGAGGTGACGCCTCCGCCTGTGCCACGCTGAAGCGGTCATCTCCCATCCAGGGGAAGTCCACGCGGAGCTCCGCGACGTCCTCCTCCTCCTCCTCCTCCTCCTCCTCCTCCTCCTCCTCCTCCTCCTCCTCCTCCTCCTCCTCCTCCTCCCCGTGCCCCTCCTCCTCCTCGTCCTCGTCCTCCTCCTCCTCCT
>CAUYUJ010004399.1:42459-70254 GCA_963575745.1 Prorocentrum cordatum
AGGAGGAGGGGGAGGGCCCTGGGACACGCAAATGAATAGACACAAATAGCAGGCTTCCCCTACATTTTCTCAATTATTTCGTGGGCATTCGTCTTCCCCCACTTCCCATAGTTTCCTACATCTTCCTGGGGGTCGACGATCGATTGTGTCTGTGTGAAGATTCCCCTCCTGAGTGTTCCTGGGAGACGGGCGATCTTTCATTCGACTGGCTCTTCCGTTCCCAGAGACTATCCCGAGACCCTCTTTTTAGAGACCTGGAGATGAACACCAACATCAACACAGGGGCCTGCCCCCACAAGGGAAGATGATCCTGGACTTCGGGGCTGGTGGTAATATCTCGGCCACCTTGGAAGCCAGAATATGACCACCCCCGCGGAGATCGGGATCCTCTCCCCTCGGTGGAGGCACGCCGCCGAGACAGGTGCTGGCGTCAACCTCTAGGCCTGCGATCTCTGGCGCGCCAGGCTCGTCAACGCGAGGAGGGGGCGCCTCAGCCTGCCGAACGGAGGAGGAGGAGGAGGAGGAGGAGGAGGAGGAGGAGGAGAGGAAGAGGAGGAGAGGATGGAGGCGGAAGGAGGATGAGGAGTTAGGAAGAGGAAGAGGATGAGGATGATTATGAGTATTAGGATGAGGAGGAGAGGTAGGAGAGTATGCCAGTGCCTATCATAAGTCGGAGTAGGATGTGGTGCTAATGAGAAGAAATAAGGCATGGAGAGGGAGGCTGCAGTATTGGAGTATCTATCATGCCATCACCGAAATATAGTATGATTAATATTAGTGCTGTTCCTCTTTCTTACTATTAGTTCTTGTGTTCTTCTACTTTTTATTATTACTATTAATAGCTGTGTTTTTATTAATTTCTTCTTATTATTAGTTATTCTTATACATGATTATTATTTATTATTTTATTATATATTATTATGTATTATTATGATTATTATTGTGATGATGAGGGGGCGCCTCGTCCTGCCGAGACACCTCTCCCCCAAACGCCCAAACCCCCGTGCTCAGCCCATGATCCGTCCCCCTCGTGGGCCCTCCTGCGGGCCGCGTGGGATCCCCCTCCCTTCCCTCCCCCTCCCTCCTCCTCCCTCATACCTCCTAAACTCCTCCTCCTCCTCCTCTCTCCTCACTCCTCCTCCTCCCTCCCTCCCTCCCTCCCTCCCCTCCCCTCCCTCCCTCCCTCCTCCTCCTCCTCCTCCTCCTCACATTCCTCCTCCTCTCCTCCTCCTCACATTCCTCCTCCTCCTCCTCCTCCTCTCCTCCTCCTCCTCCTCCTCCCTATCCTCCTCCTCCTCCCCCATCCTCCTCCTCATCCTCCTCCTCCTCCCTCCTCCTCTCCTCCTCCTGCCTCTCCGTCCCTCCTCCTCCTCCTCCTCCTCCTCCTCCTCCTCCTCCGTTTTGAGCCGTCTGGGAGCCTTCGTGGAGCGCCTCGGGAGAGTGGAGGGCCGTCTCCGTCCCTCCTCCTCCTCCTCCTCCTCCTCCTCCTCCTCCTCCGTTTTGAGCCGTCTGGGAGCCTTCGTGGAGCGCCTCGGGAGAGTGGAGGGCCGTCTGGAAACAACCGCGGGCGTCTGGGGCTGACTCTCGGGCTGCTCGAGCGCGACTCGGTGCCCTGTCGGGCTGTCCTGGAAGTGTCTTGGAGCGGCTTTGGGGCCTCTTGGATGCTCTGGGCGCCCCTGTGGGTTGCCCCTGAAACCATCTTGAAGCAGGTGGTGGAGCTCGCGGGGCTGGTTTGGAGCATCGGCAAGCCGAAAAGGCGCGTGCAGCGCATTGGCAAGTGTGGTGAGCCATCTGGAGACAACCACGACCGTGTGGGAGTGATTTTCCGGCGACTCGGAAGCGACTCGGGGCTCTCGGAACGCCTCTGGAGCACCTCTGGGTCTTCTTGGTCTGCCATGCACGGTGGAGCCCCCCAGCCTGCCCCCCCCCCTGTCCTCGTAGGCGGGAAATATACATACACATATATGCATACATACACATACCTACATACATACATACATACATACATACATACATACATACATACATACATACATACATACATACATACATACATACATACATACATACATACATACATACATACATACATACATACATACATACATACATACACACATACACACATACATACATACATGCATACACACATACATACATGCATGCATACATACATACATACATACACACACATACACACATACATACATACATACATACATACATACATACATACATACATACATACGTACATACACACATACATACATACATACATACATACATACATACATACATACATACAAACATACAAACATACATACATACGTACGTACGTACGTACATACATACATACGTACACACATACGCACATACATACATACATACATACATACATACATTCATACATACATGCATGCATGCATGCATGCATGCATACATACATACATACATACATACACACAGACATACATACATACAGACATACATGCATGCATACATGCATGCATGCATGCATGCATGCATACATACATACACCTACATGTACACACATATTTACACGTTTATATGTATGTGCACACATACATGAATAACTACACATGTAAATATATGGTCGCCCCCCTGCGATCATACCTCTCTCTGCTTCTCTGTTTCTTCCTCGTTTTCCTCTTTCTTCTTTCTCTTCACCCTCTCCTCCTTCTCCTCCTCCTCATCCTCCTCCTCCTGATCCTCCTCCTCCTCCTGCTGCTGCTGCTGCTCCTCCTCCTCCTCCTCCTCCTCCTCCTCCTCCTGTGTAACAATACAAAGCCCATACCAAACAGCGCTTGACGCCCTTGGTGCAAGGAAGCGTGCGTATTCGTTGCTATGTTTTTCTTCGTGAAGCCACGAAGCACGGTATTTGGTTTGCTGTTTTGGTTTGTGAAACCACGAAACACCGTATATGCTTGGCTTGTTGGCTTGTTTGGTTTAGCAGGCCCCGGTGCTCGCCGCGGCCTCCCTCGCAGCACTTCTCTCCCTGCGCCAGCAAAGCCCCAAGCAAACATACGCAGTAGTTGGCGCCCTTGGTGCAAGGAAACGCCGTACTTTTGGCTATGCTGTTTTTTTTTTGTGCGAAGCCACGAAACACTGTTTTCTACGTTTTGTGGCTGTTTTTCCCAACCATCCTGTGTTGTTGGGTCCTCGTTCTTCAAAGACAGCACCCCGCGTCTCGTTCACCCTCCCGCTGCCCGCACCCCCCTCCATTTCGGTACACCCCTCACACGTTTCGTGGCCCCACAGGGAGCTCAACCGAAGGCCCCAGCGGCTGCGTTCGCATGGGTTCCGTCCCCCATTTTGGCACACCCCTCATACGGTTTGTGGCCCCATAGGGAGCTCCACCGAAGGCCCCAATGGCTGCATTCGCATGCGGCTCCATCCCCCCATGGCGGCACACCCAAACACGTTTCGTGGCCCCATAGGGAGCTTCACCGAAGGCCCCAACGGTTGCGTTCGCATGCGGTTGCACCCCCCGTTTCGGCGCACCCCTCAAACGTTTCGTGGCCTCACGGGGAACTCCACCGAAGGCCCCAGTGGCTGCGTTCGCATGCGGTTCCGCTTTACATGTCGGCACATCCCTCACACGTTTCGTGGTCCCATAGGAAGCTCGACCGAAGGCCCCAGCGGCTGCGTTCGCATGAGGTTCCACCACTTATGTCGGCACACCCCTCACACGCTTCGTAGCCCCATAGGGAACTCCACCGAAGGCCCCAGTTGATTCGTTCGCATGAGGTTCCGCCACCTATTTCGGCATACCCCTCACACGTTTCGTGGCCCCACAAGGAGCTCCACCGAAGGCCCCACTTGCTGCGTTCGCATGCGGTTCCGCTCCACAGTTTGGCGCACCCGTCGTACGCTTCGTTGTCTGAGGCGGCACCGCCGAAGGCCGCAACGGCAATTTCCGCATGTCGGTGCCGCTCCATATCTGCACACCCCTCCCACGTGTCATGGCCCGACAATGCGCTCCACCGAAGGCCCCACCGGCAGGGTTCACATGGCGTTGCCGTGCCGATTTCGGGACGCCCCTCCCGCTGATCGCACCGTACAGGAAGCGGCACATATGGCTTCTGCGGGCAGAGGCTTCCGGATATCTCCAGGCAGTTCGGATCAGGATGAAGGAGGTTAAGTAAGATGATGAGGACGGTGATGATGATGACGACGACCAGAAACAAACAAAAGCATACGATTCTGATGATGGTGATGATGACGATGCTGACGATGATGATGATGATGATGATGACGATGATGCTGATGAAAAAGAAGTGGAAGATGAGGCTCAGGGGGGGCGAATAGGCCGCGCCCCCACAGCAGGGTAAGGACACAAGCGGGAGGGCAAGCGCATGGTTCTCTTTCTCTCCCTCCAACTTCTCTCCAGCGCTGCGTTTGCATCCTCCCCCCTCCTCCTTTTCCTTATCCTCCTCCTCCTCCTCGTCCTGTTTGCTCGACTAGTGGATTGCCGTCCAGTCGATTCTGCGCTGAAGCCATCCGTCGCAAGTAGATCTCAACCGCCGCGGCGCGTGACCTGGCCCCGCCCGATGTTTAGGATTACTACGCGATGGTGTCCCGGGGGGGCGCCGCGACGGCAACCTCGCGGACGATCCCGCGGGCCCGCCGGTGCTCATCGAGCCCCGTACGTCGGAGCCGTTCACCTTCCGCACCTCCAAGGTCACCCGGACGGGCTGCCCGTTCTCGCGCGGCATGGCCATCGCCACGGTGGCGCGCCAGGGGCGCGCCATGCGAGGAGGCGACGGGGCGGGGGAACGGCGCTCCGGGGACGGCCAAACCCCTGGGGCGCGAGCAGTCCGCAGCCAGACCTCGGTCCTGTGGACTCTCGCCCTGGGCCGTCGGCTGCCCGGCGCACTGGCACTGCTCCCTCGGCCGACGTCGCCCAAGCGTGATCCTGGACTGCGGCCGCCACAAGGTCGGGAACGGCAAAAAGGAGGACGACGACTGGCGGCTGGAGCTCTACGCGCTGCTCTCGCGCCACGAGGACCTCCTGCTCATGCGGCCGCCACGCATCGAGTTCTTCCTGGCCAGGCCGCCGGAGGGCTTGCGGAAACAGCTGGAGCAGCTTGCGGCGCGCACGAAGCGGTGCAGGAGGGCAGCGACGGGCCTCGCCAGGGAGCTCGGTCTCACCGCATTTATCCGCGAGGCCTGACCTGAGGAGCGGCCCGCCCCAGCCGCGCCTTCTCCTGGCTGTCTGGCTGTTTGGCCTCGCGCCGCGGACGACCCGCGCGCGTCGCTGGGACCCTCTCGGGGCGACCAGCGCCTCGCTCGCCCTTTGTCGCTCCGCCCAGCGGCCAGAGCCATGGGCGCTGTCAGTTAGCCAGCAAGCACTTTCTGCTCCGCACAGCGGACGAACCGCGCGCGTCGCTGGGACCCCTCCGGGCGACCTGCGCGCGTCGTTGGGACTCCGCGCTGCGATGCGCCCGCAGCCTTGGGCTATGGAGTGCGCGGGCAAAGAGGAGGGAAAAATAGGGAAGGAAGCGGGCGCGATCCTCGTGGGGGGCGTGCCGACGTGGGCGTCGCGGCGCGCGGGCGTTGCCGTCGGGGTTCCCGGGAAAGCTCCCTGCGGCGGCCACCCTCACTGTCAAGAAGCCTCAGAGTCAGGCATACCCGAACCATTTACATTCATACGCATTTGCACCAAGCGTGGCCCTGCTCGCCTTCATGCAAATATACTCACTCGCACGCAGACCCATTCACACTCAGACTCAACCGCGCTCAGACACACCCGCGCTCAGTCTCCCGTAGTTCGAACAATCGTTTTCGCTCGTGTTGTGTACCCGCCAAACAATTCGGCACACCCTATCATACGGTTCGTGGCCTCATAGAAAGCGCCACCGAAGAAGATACTCACAATTGCGGTACTCACAACTGCATATGGTTGGGTCCTCCGCCAAGCTATTTTTTGGTTTTGTAAGCTCCAATGCTCGTCGCGGCCTCCCTCGCAGCACTTCTCTCTGAGCCCGCGAATCCCCAGAAAACAAACATACACAGTAGTTGGCGCCCTTGGTGTAACGAAGCGTTGTTTTCTTGTGGACGAATACAAGGAATCATTTGTTGTTTTGCAGGCTCAGAAAACATGATGCGAAGGAGGCCGCGGCGAGCACTGGAACTTGCAAAACAAAAGGAAAGCATACACAGTGTTTCGTGGCTTCGCAAACAACAAACAATTAACCACAAATACACAGCGTTTCCTTGCAGCAAGGGCGCCAGTTACTGTTGTTCTGGATTTGCAGGCTCAAAGAGAAATGCTGCGAGGGGTGCCGCGGCGAGCACCGGGGCCTGCAAAACCAAACGGACAAACAGTGCTTCCTTCAAGGAACGACCACAATGATGTTTAAAATGCGTTGGCGTTGAAAACGAAAAACAAAACGAACCCGACCGTTGTACAACGAACGTTTAGAACGAACGCTTAAAACGAATACCCTGACCAGACCCCGAAAAAAACAAAAGCACAGCGTTTTCTTGAACCGAGGGCGACGGCGCTTGGCCATTGAGGACTCCTTTCTTCAAATTCCCTATGAAGGGTTTGCAAAGACTCCTCTGGAAGGATTACTGAATACAGGTTCTTTAGTAAGGACTCAATATGAATCGTTGAGATATCTTAGTCAGGGTTCCTTAGTTGAAATTTCTTATGAAGGATGCCTTAGCAACTCCCTATTACGGATTCCTTACATCGGGCTCCTTACTTAGAGTCTTTAAGTAGATATTCCTTGTTAGGGGTTCCTTAGTCAATATTTGTTAACACAAATTCCTTATGAGAGAATCCTTATGTACGGCTCCTTAATACTTTTCGAAGATTCCGTAGAGAGGATACCGGAGGACATGTTCCTTATTAGAGCGTTCTGGTTAAGGATGCCGTAATCCACATTCCTGATGAAAGATTCCTTACTGAGCATTCCGTGTAAAGGATTCCTCACCAAGGGCTCCTTATCCAGGGCTCCTAAGTTTGACTTCTTCTGAAGGAATCCGTACTCTGAATACATATACCTTGTCAGGGGTTCATTACTTACGATTCCTTCTTCAGGATTCCTTATGAAGGAGTCTCGAGCAACGATTCCTTTCAACAAATTCATTAGTTGAGGTTCGTTATTCTGGACTCTTGAGTAAGGATTCCTCACGAAGGCTACTAAGGACCCTTTAGTAAGATTGCCGCAGCAAATTTTCCTTAGAAAGGGTTCCTTGGTAAGTACTCCTGGAAAAGAATTGAATCATAATTTCTTGTGAAGAATACCTCGGCGAGTCCTTATGACAGGTTCCTGACATAGGAATCCTTGCTAACGAAACCTTAATGAAGACTTTGCAAGGGTTCCTTGGTTCAAGATTCCCTAGCAATGACTCCTTATTTGCGATTCCTTGCTGCGGATTTCTCAGTGCAGAGTCCTGGTCAAGGATTCCTCGGTAGATATTCCTGATCAAGGGTTCCGTCGCAACTATTCCTTAGGAAGGACTCCTGGGGAAAATTTCCATGGTAAGGGTTTAGCTAAGATTCCTCATCAAGGATTCTTTGTGTAGAGATTCCTTGTCAAGGATACCGTAGTAAGGATTCCTGTCTTACGGGATGCTTATTAAGAAGGTTCTTTATTAAGGGTTCCTCCTCTTCCTAAGCATCATCATATTCACCATCATCAGCATCAGCATCGTCATCAGTACCGTCATCATCAGCATTGTCAGCATCATCGTCAACATCGTCGGGACCGCACTCACCTTACCTATACGACCACCCCTCGGGTGATAAGGAGGTTCGGGGGGGGGGAGGAACCAACGTGTCATTCGATCGGTCTCACTATCCATCTCACTATCGATCTCACTATCGGTCTCGCTCGATCGATCTCACTCGATAGATCTCACAATCGATCTCACTCGATCTATTTCATTCGATCGATCTCACAATCGATTTGACTATCGATCTCACAATCGATATCACTATCGATCTCACTATCGATCTCACAATCGATCTCACATCCGGTCTCACTATCGATCCCACTATCGATATCACAATCGATCTCACATTCAATGTCATCATCATCAACATCATCGTCACCAACGTCATCAACATCATCATCATCATCATCATCATCATCATCATCATCATCATCATCATCATCATCATCATCATCATCATCGGGACACCATCATCATCATCACTTCATCACCATCATCACTAACATCATCATCACCACCATCACCATCATCGGGACGCATCGTCACCACCATCATCATCAGCAACATCACCATCATCATCATCATCATCAGCATCGGAACACCACCATCATCATCAGCATCATCATCATCTCACCTTCCTCACAGCATCATCAACATCATCATCATCATCGGGACACCTTCATCATCAGCAACATCATCATCATCATCAACATCATCAGCATCATCATCGGGACACCGTCATCATCGTCACCATCATCATCATCATCACCATCATCATCGGGACACCATCATCATCAACATCACCATCATCATCATCATCATCATCATCATCATCATCATCATCATCATCATCGGGCCACCATCACCAAAATCACCATCATCACCTCGTCCTCCTCATCATCAACATCATCATCATCGGGACACCATCATCGTCATCATCATCAACGTCATCAAAATCGGGACACCATCATCATCATCATCACCGCAATCATCATCATCATCATCATCATCATAAACAGCATCATCATCAACATCACCATCACCATCATTATCGGGACACCATCATCATCATCATCATCATCTGCATCATCATCAGCATCATCATATCATAACCATCGACATCATCAAGATCATCGACATCATCACCATCGGGACTCCATCATCATCAGCAACATCAGCATCATCATCATCATCGGGACACCATCATCATTACCACCATGGCCATCATCATCACCATCACCATCATCATCAACATCGCCAACATAATCATCATCATCATTATCATCATCATCATCGGGACAGCGTCATCATCACCACCATCACCATCTCCATCACCATCATCGTCGGCATCATCACGATCATCATCATGATCATCATCATGATCATCATCATCATCATCAACATCAACATCAACATCAGCATCAGCATCAGCATCAGCATCAGCATCAGCATCAGCATCAGCATCAGCATCAGCATCATCATCATCATCATCATCATCATCATCATCATCATCATCATCATCATCATCATCATCATCATCATCATCGGGACACCAACGGGACACCGGCGGGGCACCGGCGGGACACCGCGCCCCACCGGCCCCCGGAATGGACACATTTGGTCCGGCCGCGCCTCAGCCGGAGGCGGGACACCGGCGGGACACCGCGCCCCACCGGCCCCCGGAAAGGAAACATTTAGTCCGGTCGCGCCTCAGCCGGAGGAGACTTTCTTCTCGCCCGCCCACGCAGCTTCGCCTCGCCCGCACGCACGGCACGCACGAACACGAAACCGAAACCGATTTCCTGTAGGGGGCTCTCCGTTCCACTTCGATCTCACCCCCTCACCTCCGATCTGGCCCCACTTCCACCTCACTCGTATGATATAGTTTTTCTTTTCCTCCCCCTCCTCCTCCTCCTCTCCACCATCATCACCCTCCTGAGGGTGGAGAGGGACTTGGCTCCAGCGCGAGAGAACCATAAGAAGCCCTGCGCCGCCCCGCCCCGCCGCCCCCTGGCCCGAGGTTTCCTCCTCCTCCTCCTCCTCCTCCTCCTCCTCCTCCCCGCCGAGGGAGGATCAAAGGAGGAGGAGGAGGAGGAGCGACGGACAGGGGGGAGCAGATGAGGAGGAGGGAAGAGTAAGAAAGTAGAAAGCATCGAAGCCAAGGCACTTGGTATGATCACAAGGGGGGCGAGCACATATATGTGCGTGTACATACATACACGCATACATGCATGCATGCATACAAGAAGACAGGGAGACAGAGAGACAGAGAGACAGAGAGACAGAGAGACAGGCAGACAGACAGACAGACAGACATATGTATGTATATATGTGTGTATATATATATATACCTATTTATTCGTCGTGGCCATCGTGGTCGTGGACCAACGCCGGCTGAGCGGTGGTCGTGGGAATCGCTGCCGAGCCTTGGTGCGGCTAAGTGTGAGGAGAGAGGGACAGAGGGAAAGAGAGGGAGAGAGGGAGAGGGCGAGGGATAGAGAAAGCGAAACAGAGAGGGAGGGAGAGAGGGAGAGGGCCGGGGAGAGGGCGAGGGCGAGGCGATGGAAGAGAGAGAAAGAGAGGGAGGCGGCGAGGGAGATGGCGAGGGAGAGAGAGAGAGAGAAAGAGGGAGAAGGCGAGGGAGTGAGAGAGGGGGAGAGAGAGAGAGAGAGAGAGACACCGCGACCGAGAGAAAAGAGGGGACGAGCAGGCGCCGGCGGCGACCGCCTCTGCTTCAGCTGCCCGAGGCGGATCTTCCACAGCCGGCTCTCTGGCACGAGCAGGTCCGCGCTGCACTCGCCGTCCCGCGCGGAGAACTCCAGCACCTCGCGCTCGGCGGTGCCGCGGCGGTGCCGCGTGCCCGTGCTGCGTCTTCTCCGGCCTCTTCCCGTGCCTGAGCCTCCGGTCCCCTATCCCACACCCTGGCCTCTCCTTCCACCCCTCCCTTCTCCACATCGCTCCTCCTCCTCCTCCTCTTCCTCCTCCCTCCTCCTCCTCCTCCCCAATCCCTTCCTACTTTCCTCAATCTTTCTCCCTCTCTCTCTATCTCTCTCTCCCCTTCTTCCCTCGCATCCCTCTATTTCCATTCCTATTCCTCCCTCATCGTGTTGTCATCGTCGTCGTCGTCCTCCTTCTCCTCTGCCTCCTCTGTGTCGTCCCCCCCCCCGTTTCTTCTTCTGATTATTATTCGTCTTCTCCTCCTCCTCATCATCCTCCTCCTTCTCCACCCCCTCCTCCTCCTCTTCCTCCTCCTCTTCCTCCTTCTCATCCTCACCGCCACCACCATCACCACCACCATCAGTTTCATCACAATCATCATCACCACCATCATCATCAGCATCAGCATCACCATCGTCATCAAAATCAGCATGATCATCATCAGCATCATCATCCTCATCATCATCATCACCATCATCAGGATCATCATCAGCAGCAGCAGCAGCAACATTAGCATCAGCAGCATCACCATTATCATCACCAGCAGCAACGTAACCATCAACATCATCATCATCATCATCATCATCATCATCATCATCATCATCAGCATCAGCATCAGCATCAGCATCAGCATCAGCATCAGCATCAGCATCATCATCATCATCATCATCATCATCATCATCATCATCATCATCATCATCATCATCATCATCATCATCATCATCATCATCGGCATCATTATCCTCATCCTCATCCTCATCAACATCATCGTAATAATCAACAAATCAACAAACACATCATGATAATCCGCCGGCCCCGTTATGGGGCCACTAGACTGCAGGCCAAAGTGTACTGCTCCCTGCACCACTTGCAATTTCAAGTCTCCAATGGTACAATCCTGCTTTCTGCTTCCTAATATAAATTGTTGAAATCCGCGCGGGGGGGGGGAGCCCCAAACCAACAATTTACCACGCCCAGATCGCGTTGACTGAATTCCCGGGGGGGGCGTGGGACACGTAAAAATACATGAAGGTCGTTCGCACGAGGCCATAATCCCTCGTAAAGTATGCAATGTTCGCGTCCCCGAGGCTAGCGACCCTCGCAAAGTACACAATTGTTAATTGCTGCGTCCCCGAGGCAACGCATATTAGCGAACTACGCAGCATTCGCGTCCCCGCGACCATACACCCTGGCAGATTACGCCATGTTCGCACCGCCGAGGCCAAGAGTGCTCCAAGGCGCCCGAAAATGGTTTGAAGACGGCCCCAAGAAGGCCCGAAGAGGCCCCAAGAGCGCTCCAAGAGGCCTCCCGAGAAAGAGGCAAAACTGCCTTCTAGTATTTTCGGCTTTCCGACGCTCCAAGACGGCTCAAAAAGATCCCAATACCGCCCCAAGACAGCCCAAGAAGCCTCCAAGAGGGCCCCAAAACGGTCCAAGAGGGCTCCAAGATCTCCCATGAAACGCTCAAGACGGCCCAAGAAGGCCCCAAGACGGTCTCAAGAGAGGCCCACGCAGCGGACCACGAACCGAACATCTTATGATTGTGCCCCGAGAAACCCTCAGGGGGCCCCAAGAGGCCGCCAAGAGGCCGCCAAGAGGCGTCCGCAACGAACCCAAGAGGCCTCCAAGAGGCCCCAAAGATACCCCACGAGACGCCCAAACCGCCTCCAAGAGGCCCCCGAGAGGCTCCCCACGACACCCCCACACACATGAAAGAGGATTGTTTGCGTCGGCGGCGAGTCAGAATGACTGCGCTGGCGGATGGGCGAATGTTGGGCGAACAGTTGCGAATTAATGAAGGGGCCCCAGGACACACAAATAAGTGCACACAAATAAAAATATTCCCCATATCTTCCCATGTCTTCTGGGTTTCTGTCTTCCCCCCCACGTCCCAAATCTTCCCATATCTCTGAGGAATCGAGGGTTCATTGTGTCTGTGTGTTTTTTCCTCTCCTGAATTATCGGGAGCGGCCAAGAGGGGGGTGTCCAAGAGGGGGGGTACAAATCATGACCGGCGGCATGTGCGCGGCCCAGCGGGGGGGCCAGGGACGTCATGAAACAAGAAGACGCGCCGCGAAATCTGGGGGAATGTCATGGCCCCCGCCATGATATCCACCCCCCCCTAGTCATCACCCCCCTCTTGTCCGCCCCCGAAATTAAGGAGGGGGGGCGCCCGAGGAGGACCCAGACCCCCGACGTAATGATTTTTTCATTACGTCGACCCCCAGAGGTCCCGACCCCTTCCCCATGACCGGCTTTGCATCCTGAGTCGTTTTTTGACGCTCCCGAGGCCCGGCGAGGGCCGCCGGAGGCCGAAAATTAGGAAAAACCTCTCGTCATGATTTTTTCATTACTCGAGGGGGTCTGGGTCTTGTCCGCCCCCGAAATTAAGGAGGGGGGGCGCCCGAGGAGGAGGAAGCCGGGCCCGCTCACAGCAGGGCGAGGCGGCGGCAGAGGGCGGCGCCGCGGGGGGGGGGGGAGCCCGGAGCCCGCACGGCGGCGGCTGGGAGGGTAATTAGGCCGGCCAGGCAGCCAATGGGTGCGCCTGGGGGAGCAGCGCCCCGCGTGGGCCGGTGCCGAAGCAGAACGCGACATGCACGCCTCGGACCCAGAGATCCGATGTCGTGATTTTTTCAATGCGGGGTCCCCAGAAGTCTCGACCCATTCCCCGGGGCCGGTTTCGCATCCCGAGTCGTTTTTTGACGGTCCCGGGGCCCGGCGAGGGCCCCTCGAGGCCGAAAAATAGGAAAAACCTCCGTCTTGACTTTTTCAATACGTTGGATCTCTGGGGATGCCGAGGTCGCGAGTGACTCACCAGGCAACCCGGGATCGGCGAAGGCGGGGCCGCCGCAAGACCCAGACCCCCGGCGTAATGATTTTGTCATTACGTCGACCCCCAGAGGTCCCGACCCTTTCCCCATGACCGGCTTTGCATCCTGAGTCGTTTTTTGATGCTCCCGAGGCCCGGTGAGGGCCCCCGGAGGCCGAAAATTAGAAAAAACTTCCCGTCGTGATTTTTTCATTACTCGAGGGGGTCTGGGGACGTCGGCCAAGGGGGGGGGGCGGGGCGCGATAGGCGGCCTGCGAGGCATACCCGGGCGCAGGCGGGGTACGGGGCCACCGCCAAGGGGGCCGGCAGCGAGCCGACGCGAGCGGAGAGGGCGGAAAGGAAGCGATACGAGGCCAGCCGGGCAGGTGCGGGGCAGAGAAGCGGGAGGCCCGCAGGCGAGCTCCCCCTCCTCCTCCTCCTCCTCCTCCTCCTCCTCCTCCTCCTCCTCCTCCTCCTCCTCCTCCTCCTCCTCGTGAGTGGGCAGGTGCGGGGCAGAGAATAGGGGAACAAAAACTGACGTAAACATAAAAACTCGGAGGTCCGCGCGGACTTCTCGGATCGGCGCTGGGGCCCCCCAGCGGCGCCTCCGGCGCCGCCCCTGGCGCGCTCCGCGCGCCAGGGAGGGGGGTCCAGCGCGGATCCGAGAAATCCGCGCGGGCCTCCGAGTTTTTGTGTTTATGCAACTTTTTGTTCCTCTAGAAGCGAGAGGGGGGGGGGGGGGGGGCAAACCGCCACGCAGGTAGACCTGCCCGAGTCTACAAACACGGGCCCCAGGCGGCCGCGGGGGGCGCGGCTGCCAGCGGGCCGGGGGGCGGGGGCCGTTGACCCAGCGGCCCGGGGCCAGCCCGCCCGGCGGTGGCCGAGGCCGGGGCAGGCCAGAGGCCTCCTCCACCCTCCTGCTGCTCCTCCTGCTCCTCTCTCCTGCTCTCCTCCTCCTCCTCCTCCTCCTCCTCCTCCTCCTCCTCCTCCTCCTCCTCCTCCTCCCTCCTCCTCCTCCGCGCGCATTCTCGGAGAGGTCGCGCGGCCGCGGCGTCGCCCAGGCGACGCCGCGGGGGGGGCGCGCCCAGGCCGGGCGGGAGCCACGGCTGCCCCGCGGGAGCCCAAAGACGGCCCAAAGACGGCCCACACGAGAGCCGTGACAGCTCCCGAGCAGCTGAAGACGCCATGGCATCGCATGTGACAGCGCTCCTCGGCGCGCTCTTCTTCCTCTTCTTCCTCCTCCTCCTCCGCCTCCTCCTCCTCCTCCTCCTCCTCCTCCTTCGCATCACCATCAGCAACATCATCAACATCGCCATCACCATCATCACACATGTCGCCGTTATCGTTGTTGCGATAATCGTCGGCGCAATCATCATCATCATCATCATCATCATCATCATCATCATCATCATCATCATCATCATCATCATCATCATCATCATCATCATCATCATCATCATCCTCCTCATCATCATCATCATCATCATCATCATCATCATCATCATCATCACCACAATCACCACCATCATCATCATCATCATCATCATCATCATCAGCATAATCATCACCAACAGCAGCAGCATCATCATCACCAACTGCATCATCATCAGCAGCAACACTATCATCACCGACATCATCACCATCATCATCACGATCCGCATCCGCATCATCGTTCTCAGTCTTAAGTATCCTCATCGTCATCCCCATCATCCTCATAAGCATCACCACCATCACCGTCATCACCATCATCGTCATTCGCGTCGTCGTCCTCGTCGCCATCCTCATCGAAACCATCATTACCCCTATCACCAGCACCAGCAGCACAATCATCACCACCATCGTCGTCATCCTCGTCATCATCAGCAGCAGCAGCAACATCGTCGTCATCATCATCACATCACCATCATCATCGCCATCGCCGTCATCATCATCATCATCATCATCATCATCATCATCATCATCATCATCATCATCATCATCATCATCATCATCATCATCATCAGCATCATCATCATCAACATCGTCACCGTCCTCCTCCTCGCCACCGCCGCCAACACCGCGTTCCCCCTCCCTCCGCGCCCACCTCGATCATCCCTTCGACTCTTTCCCTTTTCCTCCCAGCATCGTCATCCTGCCCCTCATCGGCTCCTCCTCCTCCTCCTCCTCCTTTTGAAAAGGAGGAGGAGGGGGAGGAGGAGGAGGAGAGGGGAGGAGGAGGAGGAGGAGGAGGAGGAGGAGGAGGAGGAGGAGGGAGGAGATGGAACATGTCCATCTCCTCCTCATCCTCCTCCTCGCCCTCCCCCTCCTCATCCTCCTCCTCCGCCTCGTCCTGACTTCCCCGGGGGTCCGCGAGTGCGCGCAAGAGACCCCCTCGGCGGCAGCGACCGACGATCGAAGACGACGACCGAAGAAGACGACGATGAGGACGACGACGTCGACGACGCCTGAAGACTGACGACGACGACGAATGACGACAACGATAGACGCCCTGCATCATCCACCTTCCATTTCCTCCCTCGTCCAGCCCCTCATCCCTCATTTATTTCACTCCTCATCACACGCTCCTCGTCCTCCTCCTCCTTCTCCTAATCCTCCTCCTCCTCCTCCTCCTCCTTATCCTCCCCCTCCTTTTCCTCCTCCTCCTCCGTCCCCTGACGACCGCAACGAGCGTGACGACGACGAGTGGGGATGCGCCCCAGAATGACCGAGGCGGCAACAAAAGCACAGCCTCGGAGGGGCCCAAGAGGGCTCCCAGACGGCCCAGGCTCCTCCTCCTCCTCCTCCTCCTCCTCCTCCTCCTCCTCCTCCCTCCTCCTCCTCCACCTCCTCCTCGTCCTCTTCCTCCTCCTCCTCCTCCTCCTCCTCCTCCTCGTCCTCCTCCTCCTCCTCCTCCTCCTCCGGCCCAGCGCACGCTGTGCCCGCGTCTCTGAGGACTACGTGCGCGTCGTGCCTATGTCCCCAGGGCTTAGATGCGTGCAGTGGCCGTGCCTCGAAACTTCGAGCGCCTGTCGTGCCCGTGTCTCCGGCGCTTGAGCCCGTGTCGTGCCTGTGTCCTTAGGCTGAAGTCCTCCGCCTCCTCCTCGTCCTCCGCCTCGTCCTCTACCTCCTCCTCCTCCTCCTCCTCCTCCTCCTCCTCGTCCTCCTGCTCCTCCTCCTTCTCCTGCTCCTCCTCCTTCTCCTCCTCCTCCTCCTCCTCCTCCTCCTCCGCTTCCTCCTCCTCCTTCTCTCCCTCCTCCTCCTCCTCGTCCTCCTCCTCCTCGTCCTTCGGCTGAAGTGCGCATCGCGCCTGCGCCTCTCGGGTGTGGGTGCGCGTCGCGCCCGTGTCCCTAGGGTTGAAGTGCGTGCCTGGACTGCGAGCGTGTTCTTACTCGGCCTTTCGGCATCGGGCGGACGAGGGAGGGAGGCGGGGGGGTCTGATCTGGAACGAGCGTTTTCCTACTCGGCCTTTCGGCATTGGGCGGACGAGGGAGGGAGGCGGGGGGGTCTGATCTGGACCTCTGCTTGCTGCGACTCTTTGCAACAGTGCCTCCTATGGGAGAGAGACCCCACCCGCTTGAAGCAGGCGCCAAAAATAACTAGTCAAGATCTGCTCTATGGTTGAGTCGGGCGTGTCCCCCTACAGGGGGATTTTCGACGAAAACTAACAAATACCAGACAAGTACCCCAAACAGGTCAAACTATACTCCAAAAATAATCCCCAGACTATTTTTGGACTTTTGTTTGACTATTTGTGGGGTATCTTTTATTTGTCGTCGAAAATCTCCCTGTAGGGGGACAGGCCCGACTTAACTCTATGGGGTGGGGGGGGGAGTGGGTGCGAGGGCCCGCGCCCGTCGGCAGCACAACGACTAAGACAACGATCACGCTGTGCCTCTAGTGTTTGAGTGCGCGTCGTGCCTGTCTGTAATGCTTACATGTGTGCCATGCTAGTGCATCTAGTGTTCCAATTCGTGTCAGGAGTGTCTCCAATGTGCACATGCGTGTCATGACTGTGTCTCCAAGGTTGGCCCGCTTAGCTTCGACCGGACGAGGTGCGCTCTCGACCCGCGGATCAAAAAAAAACTGTGTCTCCAAGGTTAAGAGTGTCTGTATCCATGTTGTATATCTAACGTTTAAGTGCGTGGCGGGGCTGTGTCTCGAAGGCTGGAATGCGTGTCCGAAGTGTGTCTCTAAGGTTTGTTTCTAAGGTTGAAATGCGTGCCAGGACTGTGTCGCTGAAGTTCAAGTGTGTGCGTGTGTATTAACGGTGTGTCTCTAAGGTTGACGTGCGCATGAGGCGGAGGCGGAGGAAGAACCAATAAACCTTTTTCCCGTTGAGAACCTATCAAAGTCTCACCTAGATAACCAACCGTCTCGGCGTTGGCCTCCGTTCATCCGGAGAACCCTTCGATTTCACGGGAACCAACCAAGAAAACAAATTGTTCTCCGCCTCCACTCCCCGTCCTCCCTCTCCCTCCTCTAGCAGGCGGATGGGGAGGAGGAGGAGGAGGAGGAGGAGGAGAAGGAGGTCACGACGCTACGAGCTTCGCTCAAAGTTTGCCCAACGCAGAAAAAAAAAGAGGAGGAGCAGGAGGGGGAGGACAAGGAGGACGAGGAGGAGGGGGAGGCGAAGGAGGACCAGTGTAAACCCAAGAGTCATCAATGATGCTGGAATAAACCCTCCCTCCACGCTTCCGCTCTAAAAGCCCCTACAACGGTTCATGTCCGCTGAGGGATCTGCCTCGTTGGAAGACAACCGTTTGACGACCCTGAAGCGTGCCAAAACATTGTTCTGGGGATTCCAACGCCACGAATCAAGTGGACTTTTGCGTCTTGACGATCCTGATTCGTGCCAGAACGCCATTCCTGGGACTTCAACACCGCGAAACACATGTAACTGTTGCACCCTCATAATCCTGAATCGTTCCAACACACAACTCCCGGTACGCTGACCATGGGAATCCGTGAAACTCTTGCACCTTTTAAAAGGAATGTTCGCGGCGCTCAGACAAGAGCCACATTTTGAAATGGAACCGACCTCAATCCGTCAAACTCTTGCAATTTGTTGAAGCGAATGTGCACGGCGCTAAGGCGTGAAACTCTTGCAAGTCTTTTAAACGAAGGTGTGCGGCGCTGAGGCGAGAGTCACATTTTGAAAACGGCCCGCCCTCCATCTGTGAAACTGTTGCCGTTGTTGAAGCTTCAGGGTCACAAGCGGTGAGGAAGTCTCAGGCGAAACGCTCGTCCCGCCTTAAAAACTTGCCTCGGGGTACGACAGGGAGAATCGGGGATGGACAGAACCCCCTTCAGTAAAACGTGGTTTAATGAAAACGACCTCGGGCCCAAACTTGGCGGGCGCAAGCCTGTAAAACGACGGCCGCGGCGCCCTTTCGAGAACCGAATACGGACAATTCACCAATCGACGTGTCAGGGTGGGGGTTCTGTCCACACCCGAGAAAAGCTAATTGTAACCTCCTCCTCCTCCTCCTCCTCCTCCTCCTCCTCCTCCTCCTCCCCCTCCCTCCTCCCTCCTCCCTCCTCCCTCCTCCCTCCTCCCTCCTCCCTCCTCCTCCCTCCTCCTCCTCCTCCTCCTCCCTCCTCCCTCCTCCTCCTCCCCTCTCCTCCCTCCTCCCTCCTCCCTCCTCCCTCCTCCCTCCCTCCTCTCCTCCCTTCCTCCCTCCTCCCTCCTCCCTCCCCCTCCTCCCTCCCTCCTCCTCCTCCCTCCTCCCTCCTCCCTCCTCCCTCCTCCTCTCCCGCCCTCCTCTCCTCCTCTCCTCCCTCGTCCCTCCTCCCTCCTCCTCCTCCTCCTCCTCCTCCTCCTCCTCCTCCTCCTCCTCCTCCTCCTCCTGCTCCTGCTCCTCCTCCTCCTCCTCCTCCTCCTCCTCCTCCTCCTCCTCCAGGAGCAGGGGGAGGACGAGGAGGAGGCGCAGGACGTCTGGGGGGGGGGAGGCCCGAGGAGGAGGAGGCAGAGGAGAAGCGAGGGAAGCGGCGGAGACTGGACGGCGCGGGGCCCCCGAACCCCACGGCCCTCCCGGCGGCGGCCGGCGCGCAGACCTGACTGCCCACCAGACCACCGCAACGGGACCCGAGGACCCCAATCTCGGGTTGGGTTATCTCGGGCGTGCGAGCCCAAACAAAGCCCAAGGATAATGGAAAGTTCGTCCCCGCACTATTTCTGGACTGATGTCGGATGCTCCTCCTGTGCAGGGACAGGCCCGACTTCAGGGTTGGGGGGGGGGGGCGGCGGGCTCCACACTGAGCTCCACCCCGCTGGGAAACGGAGGGCAGCTTGGGGCCTTCGGGTCGGGCCGGGGTGCCTCGGCGGGCGGTGGCAGCTCGCCGTCGCTCGGACGTCCACTCCCCGTGCATGCCTCGCTCTCGCGCGCGTGCGTTTGCTCCATGGCCCACGAGATGCCCCTCGATGGCCCCCGCCGGAAGACGTCCGCGCGCCCGAGCGATGCCGAGACGGACGCGAGGGGGGCGGGCCGCGGGACCGCGTTGACCATGGCGCTGGGCCGGCCCCACACCTCGAAGAGCAGGAAGGGCAGCTCGCTCCGCGCCCCGTCCAGGAGCAGCCACTCGTACGCGCGCACGGTGACCTGCGCGGGGGGGGGGCCCTGCGGCCCACGGCGCGCCCCAGCTCCGCACAGCCGCCCGCGGGAAGAAGAGGAGGAGGAGGAGGAGGAGGAGGAGGAGGAGGGGGAGGAGGAGGAGGAGGAGGAGGAGGCTAGAGGAAGAGGGGGAGGAGGAGGAGGAGGAGGAGGAGGAGGAGGAGGAGGAGGAGGAGGAGGAGGAGGAGGAGGGGGGAGGAGGAGGAGGGGGAGGAGGAGGACGAGAAGGAGGAGGAGGAAGAGGAGGAGAACGAGGAGGAAAAGGAGGAGGAGGAAGAGGAGGAGGAGGAGGACGAGGACGAGGACGAGGAGGAGGAGGAGGAGGAGGAGGAGGAGGAGGCTGGAGGAGGAGGGGGAGGACGCTGGAGGAGCAGGAGGAGGAGGAAGGGTATTTTTGTTGAGCTCCACGCCCACGCATCCAAAACAGGGAAGACCCTGAAAGAGCGCCAGCAACGGAAGGAGGTGCTGGCGGTTTTAAAGGCCGCGCTAGTCAGAGTCGCCCGAGTCGACGGCGGGCTGAGGCTCGAGAGAGGCCCCCTCCCCCTCCAGCCCACGAGCGTCCCGAGCCTGACGCAGCACCCTTCTCCGAGATTGAGCGTCAGGTGGCCGCGCGGCATGAGAACCTGCCCTGGGCAGGAAGAGATATTCAGAGGCCTCGATTTCGGCCTCGAACTGAGCAAGACTAGCTGGGTCCTCGCGCCCAGGCGCGCCGCCTGTCTCTCCCTCGCAAACAGGAAGCTGCTATGCCCTGAGCGAGGTCCTCACCGTGACCAAGGGGCGTAGCTGCCGCACAGACACTAGACGAGGCAATATTCGCCTCAGGCAAATTGAAACAAGGAGTCAGACCTTCCGTGTCCACTGACTGCATTGTGGATGCTGTCCCTTGCACAGGTAAACCCAACCATACTTACACGCCCGCGAAGGAACCAGGAACCACAGTTTGGAGAGTTCTCTGATTTGGCCACCGCTGCTATGGCACTTACATCTCAGACATATACATAGAACCGACCTGTCCGAGCATGGGCAAGCTACAGTACGATGGCCGGGCGCGTCCATTTTGTCGGCATGAACAACCGACGTGCGGCGAACCTGAAGGTGGCTTCGAAACTGAACGACAACCACGCAAACAGTGGGCGCACCTCCAGATTCCTTCCCAAGGACTCCAAACGTGACCTAAGGGAACAGCCTTGGCCACCGCAGGCGTTGGAGATCTCTCGATACACCAAAGATCTACAGCAGGCCAGCGCACCAGCACGTGGGCCGCAACCTTGAGAGCAGCCCGCGCACACTCTATAAGATAGTCGGCCGCCCGCATCTGCGCCTCATCGCGAGGATGGTGCAGAGCCGAATGATTGGTGCTAACGTCGGCATGATAGTTGCCGCGATTGCGCCAACGCTCCTGGGCTGAAATGTCTGGGGCGTCGGCATCGAAGTGGGCAGCGACCTTCGAACACGCCTTAATCGGATATCGCTGGCCGTGACACTTCAGACAAGCACCAGCATACATTCTCTTAGAAGAGAGTTGGATCAGCTCGCCCTGCGTAGCAGTCTGAGCAGCATTGCTACAGTCCGAATAGACATGGCACTGCGAAAGGGGTGAGTGGCGAGCACGTGGGCCCACGTGAAAGCGAACAAGCCCAGCGCACTGTCGGGTCTGAGGGTGGCCCCCCCGCACAGGGGCCCTAAGCTCCGCAACTAAATCACCCTCTGAATCCACCATGCACACCGAGCTACCAGCCCTGGACAGTTCTCGGGTCGGATGTCGAGTGCAAGAGCCGCCTGCGAACAGGTCGCCCCGCACGCGGTTGCTGACGAGGCAGCCATCAAGGCCAACATCGGGCCGCTCATGCCAGACCAGGGACGGGCCATCATCTTGCTCCGCGAGGTTGCGAGGGAAGTCGTCAGCGGGATGCCAAAAGGCTGCAGATATGTATACAAAAGCATCGACGTCGTCGCCCGACTCCTTAGCAGCCAGGGCAGCGTCTATCATGTCTTGCTTGGCAGCAGTGGTGCGGTCTCCCACCGCACTGGAACTCCCGCAGACGATGGAAGATGGTGTCTCGGGCTCCGCAGTGGATGCAATCTGGCTCGAACAAAGTAGCCGAGCTCCTCGGCCCTGGCAGCGGTGAGAATGGCCTCGGTCGAGAAGGCCCTGAAACGTGGCATTCTGAAGGGCAGTGCATGTCTTGCCGCGCTGAGAGATGGCTTCCCTGACCACGTCGCAGCAGAGGCGGGAAGCAATGCCCCGTTTCGCCGCAGCTGGTCCTTCGAGCATGCGGGAGTGAGCTTCTCGTACCAAGGGCGCCACCAAGGAGGGAAAAAAAAGACCTGCGGGATCGACCTGCCAACATCGTCGACCAAGGATATAAAATCCGCCATTCTCCACCCCAGGCGGACCAGAGCCATTCGCATCGCCGACATGGGCTCTGCAACGCGCCTCCAGCAGCAGTGGCCAGAGGAAACAATCGCGTTCCACGCGCGTCTGAGCACAGGAAAGAGCAGCTACCAACGGTGCACTGAAATTTGACTGAAAGTACACTGAACGGTACATCTGAGAATAGGTGCAGCCGCTGCGCGCCATGTCGGGTCGCCATCCAAGATGGCGCAGACGGCGGGAGACCTCAGTCGACTGTGAAGTCGCACCGCAGAAACAAACCCGGCAGCGCAGCAGGCGAAGGTCGTAATCGATGATGCCAGTCACCTCGGTGCAATATGAGGCCCCAGATAAGGGCCCCACAGAGAAAACCTTCAGGGCCGTGGATCGGGCGATGGCCTTACCCCGCCGCACTAGGCGCCGCGCTGCGCTGCCTGCCGTCGCGAGGCGAGCCTTGAGCTTGGCCGACCAGCCAGCCGCTCGAACGGCTCGACCAGCCGTGTAGTCAACGCCGAGGTTGACAGCGGAACCTGCGCAGCGCTGGCAGAGGTGGCTGAGGCTGGACAAGACCGGAGTGCCAACGAGCTTCGAGCTCGAGATAGTGGACGTCTTTTCGAAGGCAACCGAGCAGCCAAACACATGTTGCACAATTGTGTCGAGCGCCACAGCCCCAACCACCGCTGCCTTCCCGACAGCGCGCGGCCGCCCCGTCGAAGACAGGCCTTGATCGTCTGTGTAGACATCAAGCGAGGTGACAGGGCCAGGGGGATGCTATCATACCCTTCGAGTCAATAAACACGAGTCAGCGTAGTGGCCATAGAACATCCAGCAAACACGCCATTAGAACAAAAGTCGGACCCTTCAAGCCAACCTCCTAAACTCAGAAACCGACCAACCTTGTAGGCGAAGAGGCAAACTCTAGCGATAAACATCGGGGGGCCATGGCGACGGCAACGAACTTCGAGTCTTTCTAAGTTGATGTTCCCGTAAAACTTAAAGAGGTCAAAGAAGATGCTGCAGCTGGCCTCGCCACGAGCAACGCCAGCCTCCGCCGTGGCGGCCTGTCGCCAGACAACGCCCGCGGCTCCCCGGCGCTGCCGGGCAGCTCGGTACCCACGGGGGTAAGTGAGCTCCCAGTCCAACGCCAGGGGGCGCCCGCAGCGCCCCCAGACCTTGAATCTGAAACAAAACGCCCCGATGGGCCTGTAGCCGCCAGTCGGCTTCGGCAGCAGGCGCCAAGAGGACAACCGAGATCTGAAGGGGGCAGAACTCCGAGCGCCCCGATGAGGCGCAGGATGCTGCTGAAACAAGCCAAGCCAGCATCAGAAAACAACGAAAAGTGTCTGCCATGAAACCCATCAACCGACGCGGCCGAGGCACTCTTGCACGACCGATAAATGTTTCTGATGGTATGCGAATCCAGGCGGGGAAAGGGATCGAACCTCTCAAAGGCCGAGGGGGCCCCCGAACCGCGGCCCCAAAGCGACGAGAAACGCGTGCCCTCGGCTTTCAGCAGGGACAGAGGGTCAGAAACAACGCTGCCTTCGGCCGAGAGAGTACTGCTGGCCACCCAGGGCGACGGGTCTCTGAGCAACGCGCGCACGCGCTTGGAGCCAGACTGCGCTCCGACATTGAGCCAGGCCTCCCAATCAGCTCGAGCCTTGGCGAGGAACTTGGCATCGGCTGCGCGGGCGGCCTCGTGCATCTGGGCGTACACATCCACAGAAGAGTAAGGATCTGCCGAGGCCGAGACAGCTACCGCCACCAGCTCGAACAGGGGCGCAAAGTCACCCTTAGCGCCCGCAATCGCAATCGGTGGCTGCAGCAGCAAATCCTCTACAGCGTTGGCCGCCCTGGGAACGTTGGCTCGCAGAGCATGGATGAACGCCCGAAGCTGCTGACCGAGCCAAGAAATCGACCGGCGGGCGGGCAATCGAACCTGGGAGTCTTCGGCCAAAACCAAGCGCGGGACCACCTGGGGCCCCAGCTCGCGATACCCGAGCTTAACAGGAGACGAACCGACAATCGGAATACATTCTTTTTCAGCTTTATCGGCCCAACGCTGGCGCGGGGGGCCGCGGAGAGAGGCGGCTTCTCGTGGGCGGCCCTTATCCGCGGAACAACAAGCGGAATCGGCTAGCGCCTGAACCCCGCACCGCTCTTGGGGCTTGGGAACAGCGCCCGCCGCGGCCTCGCATGGAAGCGGGGGGGGGCGTCTAAGCGACAGGGCTTTGAGGGCGCCGAGGCGCTAAAAAACACTGCAGGTCCACGGGCCTGTTGAGCGAGAGAGCTCCGTGCCCAAGCGCGCGTCGATCCGCTCGATGGCCACGCCATGGCCGCCAGACACCACGAACTATTCGAAGGCTGCGGGGGGGGGGGGGCAGCAGGGTAGTGGAAGGGGGCGCGCGGGGAAATCAGGGGGCCTCTGAGCTCCTGAACATAACGCGAACTCCGCAGGCCCCGCGATGATGCCGGCTCCGAGAACCCAGGGCTTCGAAGCCGCGGGAAGACAAAGACCGATGGCGGAAAGCAGGTCCAGGCTGCGATCCGAAAGGCCTTCAGAGTGATGAAGGTGAGCCGACGCAACAAGGATGGGGGAACCCCCGGCAGCTCAAACGAACACTCGACGACGGCCTTGCCAGGGCAAACCAGGCCCCCAGGGATCTCCGAGCAACCCATCCAGGAACGCGAAAAGATGGCAGCGCCGCCCGAAGAGCCCCACGCTTCCGCGGCAGTAGCGGGGGGCCGCGCGCCCTTCCAACCTCGGCGTAGACTCCAGGCGCTAGCCTGCTCGATATCTTCCTTGCGAATCAGCCGATGCTCTTGGCAGAGCAGAGTGCGCGCATCAGCTCCATCAATCGCGTTGCGCAGTCTTCCCCAAGGGTTACAATTAATAATCTGAATCCTGAGCGGCACGGCGCATCAGCTTGGACAGGCGCGCTCTCTGCGGCCGAGGCTTGAAAACAACTTGTGAAGCAAAGTTTCGCCCGCCCGCGCGCGCGGGCCAGCTGCCCCCCCCCCCGCCCCCCCCTCGCGCTCTGAGACCAAATATCGAGCGCTTCGAGCAACGAGTGGGGGCTGAGGGCAACTCCGAGCGGTCTGCTCCACCAGCTGCTCAGGCAGCGCAGGGCAGCTGCCCTCCAGCGGCATATCCCCCACAACCTGCGACGCGGAGGTGGGGGCAGAAAGAGGGGGCCTGGCCGAGCGGCGCGACAGGGGGCATCCTCGGCCAGCGAAATCACTGGATGCACCTCCGACGGTCGAGCGAAACAAATCGGAGCCTGGCGCCTGCGAGTGGTCGAGACTCCGCGCGAGCCGCCACTGTTCTGACCAAGAGCAAAGTCCGCATGCGCCAGCAGCGAGCGCCATCGAGAAGAAAGCCTGCGCTGCTGGATAAAATCATTCCTCGGCTGAGTCGCGCTGCGCGAGGAGGAAGCGAGGAGGGTCGGAATGCCTCGCTTGCGCCAGAGTGCTACTTGCACTGCTGAGCGGCTGATGGCAGAATCAAAAGCATCGCTGCCCCCCTGGAGGTTCGCCCTGGAGATGCCTTCAAACAAACCGAAGGACTTACAAGCGCAGGGCCCCGAGGGCGCGCGGGCCAAGGTCCCGAGGCCCAGGCAGAAGAGAAAACTAGGCTCCTCCAGGGGGGGGCTTGATCAGAACAAGTGCCGGCGATCCTGTCAGCCCGCGCGCGCGTCGACGGCGCCGCCTGAGCCGTCGCCGCAGTGGCCGGCGTCGAAGCTGGCTGCGACGCCGGGGAGGCCGCAGACGGTGCCGACTCCGAAACTGCTGCTTCGCCGCCAGACGGCACGGGCACTGAGGCGGCCTCTGGGCTGGCGACCGCCGGAGACTGAGGAACCTGCGAAGGAGGCGGGGGAGGCAGGCTGCCTCCAGCCACGCCTTTGCCCTCCTCGTCGCAGCGCCTCGTCTTTGCCGCCATCCGCTGCGCCGGCAGCCTGTGCTCGCCCTTGATGGCGTCGACCCTCGACTTGGCCTCCGCGAGCGGGCTGCGCGCCATGTCGGAGATGCCGCTCTTGAGCTGTTCCACTTTGGACGATAGCTGCTCCTTCTCCTCCGAGGACAGAGAATCTGCATCCGCGACCGCGAAGCAACCGCCCACATCCAAGTCGAACGCTGCTGGGAACCGCTGCTCATCAAGCAAGTCCTCTAGGCACAGCTTGCCCCCTGCTAGCGCTTCAGGAGGCGACGCCGTGGGTCCAGGAAGCTCGCCGCGCAATCGGTGCACTAACGCTCCGTGCTCACCTTCAGCTTCCACAAGCTCGGCACGAAGGAACATGACCTGCGACCGCTGTGATTCGAGCTGGCTCTCAAGTTGCTCAAACCTGTTGACCGCGCTCTCGAGACGCTTCTCCACGCCACGAGTCTTCTGGCACGCGCGGTTGAGCTGCACCTGGATGGGCACAAAAGGGAGGAACTGCAGGAGCTTGAATAGCCGCCGCCGCCGCCGCCAGCTTGTGGGCCTTCGCTCCTTGCTGACCCCCCAACTTCTCGCCTAATCCAGCCAACTGTGAGTACTCCTCCGCGATGAGCGGTGCAGCGCTGTCGTGGGAGCCCTTGCCGCCGCTAGCATATGCTCCTTTGACGCCTTTGCCGCCGCCACCTGTGCTGCCTCCACTGCGGTCGCTGAACAGCTCGATCTGCCCGTTGATCACGAGGAGGAAAACAATGCAGAGTCACTTTTGAACGCACCGCAGTGTCTGCAAACATAGAACCTTTCTTCATTCTTCTTGCACCCGCACCAGCAACAAGTCCAGCGCTGTGGGTGACTGCCTGCAGGGACGTTAGAAGTATCGCCGCCACGAGACACACCTTGAAGACCAGGCGTTAAGGGGGCCTGACCTTCGGATCGTAACGCTTCGGCGGTCTCTCCGCACCGAGACGGCCCCTTCCTCCATCGATATGAGAAGACTGAGACCAGCTGCGGTGCCACGGCGCCCATGAAACACGACCTTTCCCGCCATCGCCGTTGCCCACCATGACGCAGCGAGAGTCGTGGTCAGGACAAGGCTACGGCAGGAGCTTACAAATCAGAGCCAATCAGGCGCGCAACAGCTATGTGCCGATCTGAAGATAAGCTCTTGCAAGCGCAGAGCAAACGCCTGAGCCAGAACGGTTGAGGAGGAGGAGGAGAAAGAGGAGGAGGAGAAGGAGGAGGAGGAGGAGGCTAGGGAAGGGTGAGGAGGCTGGAGGAGGAGGCTCGGGGAGGAGGAGGAGAAGGCGGAGGAGGAGGAGGAAGCTAGAGCAGGAGGAGCAGGAGGAGGAGGCTCGGGGAGGAGGCAAGAGGAGGAGTAGGAGGAGGAGGAGGAGGAAGAGGAGGAGGAGGAGGACGCTAGAGGAGGCCAGAGGAGGAGAAGGAG
>CAUYUJ010004400.1:0-70249 GCA_963575745.1 Prorocentrum cordatum
TCCTCCTCCGCCTCCGCCTTCCGCCTCCGCCTCCACCTCCGCCTCCGCCTCCGCCTCTGTCTCCGCCTTCTCCTCCACAATTACACTATATGAATTACACCATATGAAAACTACTCTCCTCTCTCTCTCTCTCTCTCTCTCTCTCCTGGCGGCGTCCAAGAAATAATCGCCCCCCCCCTCCGCGTAATACCAGATTTTTACACACACAGAATCCTCGGGAGTTGGGATTTCGCTTGGGTTTTTCGAAATGCTGCTTTCGCTGAAGCGCTGGCTTCATTTTCGGGCTACCGCTCATTCCGTTTCGTGCTCCCGCTGTAACGCTGGCCTCGCTTCCGCGCTTGCTCTCGTTCCGAATCGTGCTCCCGCTACAGCGCTGGCGTCATTGTTTCCAGCGCCAGAAAACGAGTACACATTCGGTGCCGATTTGTTGACCTGCTGGGACGCAGAAGCCCCCTGGTCCCACTTTGGGGCGTCGCCACGCCATGCTATGTCAGGCTGCACGTCCTCTTGTCCTCGTTTCCGCCGGTGCTTGTTTTCAAAATGCTGCTCTCGCTGAAGCGCTGGCCTCAGTTTCGGGCTACCACTCGCTCCGAATCGTGCTCCCGCTGCAGCGTTGGCCTTCTGTCCGCGCCTTCGCTCGTCCCGAATCGTGCTCCCACTGCAGCGCTGGCGTCATTGTTTCCAGTGGCATGCCACGGCATGGTTGTCGATCCTTCCAAATCGGCCCCAAAATCTAGAAAGTGCCCCCCACCCCCAAAATTATCCCGGCAAAGCAACCTAACAGCGATGTGTAGAAGCATATCTGAAAGCATTCCCCTTAAGATTCAGATGAAAATCCAGTTGTCGAATTCTGCTGTTCTCGCAGTCGTAGTCGCATTCGCGATGACAGTCGCAGCGGCAACGGCAGTCGCAGTCACAGCCTCAGCCTCAGCCTGCCTCCTCCTCCTCCTACTCTTTCTCCTGCTCCTCCTCCTCCTCCTCCTCCTCCTCCTCCTCTTCCTCCTGCTCGTCCTCGTTCTCGTCCTCCTCGTCTTGCTCGTCCTCCTCCTCCTGGTGCTCACTCCTCCTCCTCCTCCTCCTCCTCCTCCTCCTCCTCCTCCTCCTCCTCCTCCTCCTCCTCCTGGTGGTCCTCGTTCTCCTCCTCCTGGTGCTCTCCCCCCCCCTCCTCCTCCTCGTCCTCCTCCTCCTCCTCCTCCTCCTCGTCCTCCTCCTCCTCTTCCTCCTCCTCCTCCTCCTCCTCCTCCTCCTCCTCCTGGTAGTCCTCCCCCTCCCCTCCTCCTCCTCCTCCTCCTCTTCCTGGTCGTCCTCGTTCTCGTCCTCCTCGTCTTGCTCGTCCTTCTCCTCCTGGTGTTCTCTCCTCCTCCTCCTCCTCCTCCTCCTCCTCCTCCTCCTGGTGGTCCTCGTTCTCCTCCTCCTGGTACTCTCCCCCCCCCTCCTCCTCCTCCTCCTCGTCCTCGTCCTCCTCCTCCTCCTCCTCCTCTTCCTCCTCCTCCTCCTCCTCCTCCTCCTCCTCCTCCTCCTCCTCCTGGTACTCCTCCCCCTCCCCTCCTCCTCCTCCTCTCCTCTTCCTGGTCGTCCTCCTCCTCCTGGTCGTCCTCCTCCTCCTGCTCGTCCTCCTCCTCCTCCTGCTCGTCCTTCTTCTCCTGCTCCTCCTGCTCCTCGTCCTGCTCCTGCTCGTCCTCGTCCTCCTGGTCTTGCTCGTCCTCCTCCTCGTCGTGCTCTTGCCCCTGCTGAAAATGTGGCCCAGGAATGGGAGTTCTGGGAAGTCGAAGAGCACGAAGTTGCCTACAGTTGGCTACGGGCATTCAAAATGTGGCCCGGGAATGGAGTTCTGGGAACTCGAAGAGCACGAAGTGGCCTACAGTTGGCTCCGGGCATTCAAAATGTGGCCCGGGAATGGAGTTCTGGGAACTCGAAGAGCACGAAGTGGCCTACAGTTGGCTCCGGGCATTCAAAATGTGGCCCGGGAATGGAGTTCTGGGAACTCGAAGAGCACGAAGTGGCCTACAGTTGGCTCCGGGCATCCAGAATGTGGCCCGGGAATGGCGTTCTGGGAACTCGAAGAGCACGAAGTGTGTGACTGTTGCATCCGGTTTTTCTAAATGTGGCCCGGGAATGGCGTTCTGGGATCTCGAAGAGCACGAAGTGTGTGACTGTTGCATCCGGGTATTGAGAATGTGGCCTGGGAATGGAGTTCTGGGAAGTCGAAGAGCACGAAGTGTGTGACTGTTGGTGAAAAACGAGCCCGGCACCTGCCGCCCGGCAACTCCCAACACCTGCCCGGACCCCCCTGTGGAGTGATCTGCTGCTCTCTTTTGATCCCACTAGAAACCTATCAGTCTTCGCTGTTAGGTAAAAAACATCGGAAGTGATTATACAGTCGGTGTCGATTCGTTGATGCTTGGGGCCGCCGAAGCCCCTCCCCCACTTTGGGGCGTCGCCACCTCATACCATGGCAGGCTACGCGGTGATCTTCAACACCATGTTATGTCATGGAATGCTATGCCATGCTGCGACATCCGATTGTGCGAATAGAACGGAGATCTACGCCATGGTAAGAGACGGGAGGGAGGGGTAGGACGTCAGATATGACGCAAGCGCACCTAGCCTGCCTTCCTCCCCCTCCCTCTCCCCCTCCGCCTCCCCCTCCCCCTTCCCCTCCCCCTCCCCCTCCCCCTCCTCCTCCCTCCTCCTCCTCTCCTCCTCCTCCTCCTCCTCCTCCTCCTCCCTCCCACTCTTCCTCCTCCTCCTCCTCCTCCTCCTCCTCCTCCTCCTCCTCCTCCTCCTCCTCCTCCTCCTCCCCCTCCTCCTCAGACTCCTCCCCTGCTCCTCCTCCCCCTCCCCCTCCCCTCCTCCTCCCCTCCCCCTCCCCATCGCCCTCCTCCTCCTCCTCCTCCTCCTCCTCCTCCTCCTCTCTTCTTCTCCTCCTCCTCCTTCTCCTCCTCCTCCTTTTCCTCCTCCTCTGCCTCCTCCTCATCCTCCTCCTCTTCTCCTCCTCCTCCTCCGCCTCCTCTTCCTCCTCCTCCTCCTCCTCCTCCTCCTCCTCTTCCTCCTCCTCCTCCTCTTCTTATTATTAGTATTATTCGTCTTATTAGTATTCTTATTAATCATATTATTATTAGTATTATCATTATTATTATTATTATTATTATTATTATTATTATTATTATTATTATTATTATTATTATTAGTATTAGTATTATTAATATTAATATTATTATTATTATTATTATTAGTATTATTATTATCTTTATTATTATTATTAGTATTAGTATTCTTATTATTATTCTTATTATTCTTATTATTATTATTATTAGTATTAGTGTTAGTCTTCTTATTATTCTTATTCTTCGTATTATTATTATTATTAGTATTCTTAGTATTATTATTCTTATTAGTATTATTCTTATTCTTATTATTATTCTTATTATTCTTATTATTAGTATTCTTAGTAGTATTATTATTAGTCTTCTTCTTAGTATTATTATTCTTATTCTTATTATTATTATTATTATTATTCCTCCTCCTCCTCCTCCTCCTCCTCCTCCTCCTCCTCCTCCTCCTCCTTTTCCTCCTCCTCCTCCTCCTCCTCCTCCTCCTCCTCCTCCTCCTCCTCATCATCATCATCCTCCTCCTCCCCTTCCTTCCTCCGCCTCCTTCCTCCAGCCGCCATTTCCCCATCCGCTGGGCGCCAGAGCAGGGGGCCCGGGCTCCGCAGGCGGCGCGGGGCGGGGGGGGGCCGCTGCCGGCGGGGCGGGGCAGAACTGTCCAGAAACGGCTGCAGGCATTCGAGGGTTCGGCGGCCAGCCCAGGGGGCAGTGCGAGGCAGCATTAACTAGGGCTCCCAACTTCGCGCTTCGCGCTCCGCGAAGCGCGAAGCGCGAATAACTTCGCGCTCTCGCGCCGCCCCCCCAAAGGGACAAAAGGAGGACGAGGAGGAGGGGGAGGAGAAACGAGGACCGCGAAGCGCGAAGCGCGAATAACTTCGCGCCCTCGGGGGAGCCCTTGATTAACGGGGACTGTCTCAGAGGGGGAGCATCACTGTGAGAACCCCTTACGTTCTCCTCAATCACGTTCATCAGCCAAGAACTGCAGCACAAAGCTACATGCCGGGGGCCGAGGTGCCAGAGCAGTGCCGTGAGTGAAGACATCCACATGGTTCTCACCTTGTTCCTATGTGGGTCTCAGACTGCTGGATACGATCGAAACTTCGGGCAATAATCGCAAAGCAGCTCTGCCTACTGATCATTACGTGGTCACGTGCACCCTCGTGCTGTTCGCACCACGAGCACGCCAAGCGCATAAAGACGCACGTGTTCAAATTCTGAAAAAGAGAGAGAGAGAGAGAAAAAAAAAAAATGGAAACAAAAAAAACAAATATATTTTTTAATAAACAAATACACAGACGCATGCATGGCGAGTGTGACTACAGTAACAAGTAAACGAAAATGTGGGACAGCACAAAACAAAGTTAAACAAAGTTAAACAAACAGGAGGTGCATTACATCGCCGAGAATACATGGCAAAACAGCCATGGGTTACTCAGCGTACGACAAGATTAATTCAGCAGCGTAGGTTGGCACGCCCCGCAACCACTAAACTCGAAGAGCAGGTATTGCTAAAGGACGCGCGGGAAGATGCGAGGCGAGACAAAAGGGCGCATAAGCACGGGAGACTCCGCGCCCTGGCGGGCGAACTCGTTGACAGCGAAGAAAAGGTAGAGACCATGGTAGGATATTTTGAAAATATACAAAATGGAAAGTACGGTCAGCCACAACGCTGGACCCGAATCTGCTCGGTGTTCACATGCATCTTCAAGATGCCCGTTGCATTCAGAGAAAAGTGGGAGTCACAGGATCTAAATTCAAGTTGGGAAAACCATGTGGGCCAGACGAGATACCAGCTGAGCATTGAAAAGCATTGGCAAAGACCCCGCAAGGAGTGCAATGGATCCGGCAGCTCGTCAATACATCCTTGAATGGGAAGCGAAGACTATCAGAGTGGTTACATGCTGTGATATCGACCATATACAAGAACAAAGGTCTTCTTGATCAATGTAACAGCTATCGCCCTATCAGCCAGCTGCGCGTCATGAATAAGAGTTCTGACAGCCCGTTCTTCACCAGACTTCAACCTGCAGACGCCAAGGACCGACTCGCACCAACTCACTGTTGTTCCAAGAGAAGCGGGACACCTACGATGCAGTGTACGCAGTGCGCCAGTGTGTCGAGATTGACCCTTTCAATGTGGACGCTCTGCTGGAGGCACTGGAAAACTCGGGGCGATCAACAACGCGCCTAGCACGATCGGGAATATCTGGAGACACGGGGCTTATTCCGTCGCATATGGTACGCGGAAATCACAAAAGAGGAACCAGTTATCTGGCATGTTCCAGGTGTGATATGGATCGGCGCGCAGCGCCGGGGACGCTTTTGCTGCGAGCGCGGCTCAAACAACTGGCGTAGCACTAAGGCCAAGGGCCGTCAGAAATAAAAACGGCAGCGGCGAGCAAGGAAAGAGACCGCAGGCCCCTCGAGGCTTCTGGGGAACCCCTCTCGGGCCTCTTATATTCCTGGGAAGTGAGCTTGGACATGCTCGGATCGCCGTCTCGGGCGCCAGAGCGGGGACTATAGCAAGCAAGCCACTCGCCGGCAAAAACCACGGAGATAAGCAAGCAAACGGCTTGCAGCGCATAGCCTACAAAGCACACTCAGCAATGGCCGGAGTTCGATCGCGATGCGACAAAACCCAAATTAGACTGGCGAAGGACCCAACCATATGCAGTTGTGGGCATCGCAGTCGGGGGAGCCCCGTATGGGGCCACGAACCGCTGTACTAGGTGGGGGGGGCGCATGCGAACTGCGCCACTGGGACCTTCGGTGGAGCTCCCCATGGGGCCACGAAACGCTGTTCTGGGTGGGGGGGGCGCATGCGAACTGCGCCACTGGGACCTTCGGGGGAGCTCCCCTATGGGGCCACGAAACGCTGTACTGGGGTAGGGGGGCGCATGCGAACTGCGCCACTGGGACCTTCGGGGGAGCTACCTATAGGGCAACGGAACGCTGCCCTGGGTGGGGGGGGCGCATGCGAACTGCGCCACTGGGGCCTTCGGTGGAGCTCCCTATGGGGCCACGAAACGCAGCCCTGGGTGAGGGAACCGCATGCGGGCTGTGCCACTGGGACCTTCGGTGGAGCTCCCTATGGGGCTACGAAACGCTGCCCTGGGTGGGGAAAACGCACGCGGGCTGTGCCACTGGGATCTTCGGTGGAGCTCCCTATGGGGCCACGGAACGCTGCCCTGGGTGGGAGAACCGCATGCGGGCTGTGCCACTGGGACCTTCGGTGGAGCTCCCTATGGGGCCACGAAACGCTGCCCTGGGCGGGGGAACCGCATGCGGGCTGTGCCACTGGGACCTTCGGTGGAGTTCCCTATGGGGCCACGAAACGCTGCCCTGGGTAAGGGAACCGCATGCGGGCTGTGCCACTGGGACCTTCGGTGGAGCTCCCTATAGGGCTACGAAACGCTGCCCTGGGTGGGGGTATCGCATGCGGGCTGTGCCACTGGGACCTTCGGTGGAGCTCCTTATGGGGCTACGGAACGCTGCCCTGGGTGGGGGAACCGCACGCGGGCTGTGCCACTGGGACCTTCGGTGGAGCTCCCTATGGGGCCACGAAACGCTGCCCTGGGTGGCAGAACCGCATGCGGGCTGTGCCACTGGGACCTTCGGTGGAGCTCCCTATGGGGCCACGAAACGCTGCCCTGGGTGGGGTAACCGCATGCGGGCTGTGCCACTGGGACCTTCGGTGGAGCTCCCTATGGGGCCACGAAACGCTGCCTTGGGCGGGGGAACCGCATGCGGGCTGCGCCACTGGGACCTTCGGTGGAGCCCCCTATGAGCCCACGAATCGCGCGAGGTGCGCGCCGAGAGCAGAGGCACTGAGGGGGGGGAGGGAGGAGGGGGAGGGAGAAGCGGGAGGGGAAAGGAACGCGGAGCGCTGTCTCTTCAAAACGAGGACCCAACACCACAGGATGGTTGGGAAAATATAGCCATCCTCTCAAGATACTAAACGGGTGTGCTCGTCATCACCAACAAAAACTGTGCGCACTGAAACGAATGAAGCTTCTCGACCAAAAAAAAGCGGGGCTGCGTGTGGGTCTTTATCTCTGTGTGAAAACAAGGATATCGGAATACGTAAATCTTGACCTGGCGTAGTATTTGCAACGATGCGGAATACATAAATATTGACCAGACGTAGTATTGGCAACGATGCGGACTACATATATAAATCTTGACCGGGTGCAGTATTGGCAACGATGCGGAACACAGAAATCTTGACCGGGCGTAGTATGGGCAGTAGAACATCTCTGGTCCGATCGGCCAACTGCCGTCAAACCAAGCGGGGTTCACTTTTTCTTCGGCTACGCCGGCTTGTCCGCTAAATCGGATCCCCGCCAAACATCTGTGCCTGTGAGCTTCCACCAGCGGCCCTCGAGGTCATTCATCACATTCTCCCGGAAGATCGAGAAATCTGGATTTCCGAAATGCTAATGCCGAAGCAGCCACGAAGCGTGCTTCTTGCAGGTCTTGCAAGTGATGATTGCACTATGCGGGTTGTGGCCGATGGCCACACCACGATGAGGAATGCCAGTCACGCAACCGAGCATGTCATTCGGATGCACAGTCGGGGTGGATCCGCTCCACGACACAACACTGGCTGATGAGGCTGAAACGGAACTCGATGAACTCGTCACGGAAACCACAGTCGGTGACGCGGGAGCCGAACTTCCCTGCGACCTTGCTGATCTTGAGCGTCCAGATCCCCGTGCTGATGCTGCGGCATATGGTGATGGCGGTGGTGGTGCGATGGCAGGCGGTGGTTCTGTCGGTACCTGCGGCGGTGGCGGCTGCTGAACCGTAGCAGATGCTACTGAACTCGATGCCTGTGCGCTGCTGAGAACGTCCGCATGGGACATCGTGACGTCGCCATCGTGATCTCGATCCTCTGGAATCGTAGGTGGCATGTTGCGGCGTCTGCCGAGCACGCGGCCGTCCCAGCCAGGGTGCTCGCCCATGGCCTTCGCCTCGGCGGCGCTCTGCTCGCTGGCGATCGCGTTGTTCTGCTTCAGGGTCGTCCAGCAGAGCGTCATGAAGATGCCGAACACGATAGTCATGCCGAGGATCAGCGTGGACGTCAGCAGGCAAATATACAAGCTGTAGTCCAGCATAGCCGGCGTGGGCGTAGGCTGCCCCTTGACCTTGCCGAGGCAGGCGAACAGGACCGACGCGAGCATGGCAGCGCGTGGCTGTTGGGTCCCATAAGTGTGTTTGCGAGCCCCGAAAAACGACAGCAGGACGCCCGCCTCCATCGTCTTCGTCAAGGCGTCCGCGACCATGGCCCAGGTCGGGATCCAGCTGAGTTTGAGCGCACTGTTGGGGTACACGGTCTCCTTGATCATGGAGGCGACGATGCGGAACCGCTTGTCAGTAGACTGGCCCACATCTGGAACGATGTGCGTCACGAGACCCTTGCTGTCGCTGTAGATCTCCCCAGGGCGCATGTCGGCGAGCACGTCGATCTGCTTGAACGCCGTCTTGGGGTTGTAGGCGTCGATCAGCAGCTGTCGGAACCACACGTTGGTCTCCGACCCCTCGAGGGTAGCGTAGCCCTCGGCAGCGAGGGCCGACTTCACCGACCTCTTGACTGTGCCAGAGTGCCAGGCGACGGGCAGGCACAGGTCGCACCGGCCGCCGACGACGTCACGCGGGCGATGGGTGAGCCCCATCACCATGCCCCACTGGCTCTTGACGCCGTCCGCGTTGGCGAACGCGGCGTCGCTGAAGCACACGGTGGCCGCCGTCTTCAGGTCGACGAGCTTGCGCTTGAGCACGATCGCGAAGTTCGCGGTGGAGTGCACATATGCGACTATATTGTTAAGCGTCTTCGCGTCGGCCACGGTAGCGACGTTGGTGCGTCGAGCCGCAGAGCTCACCGGGCAGGCTATGTCCACCCGGCTCTGCACTGCTAGCCACAACAGCTGCCCGAGCGTGTGGCGGTAGCTCGCCACCTCGGTGGCGGTGAGTCGGTCCTCAGCTACTCGGCCCTTCTGGGCCTTCAAGTCGACGTAGTCCACCTGCGCGGCAGCGGTGGCCTGGGTCACGCGGAACTCGTCGTCGAGCTTGGTAATCGCACGTCCGCGGTACTTGATGACCCCTTCGACTGGCATGAGGTGTAGCTTCCTCCCCAGCGATGTGATAATGGTCTTCCACTTGTTGTGGTTTGTTGCGCTGGGCGATAAGGAAATCGTCTATATGTGAGTGGACCACCGCGGCGAGCCCACCTTCGTCGTAGAAGTAGTAGAGGCCCTTCTCGAGCTTGCTCAACACGAGGCCGTGCTCGGCGAAGACCTTCTGCACGTAGAGGTACCACTGCCTCCCGGCGTCGCGCGCCCCGTAAATCGCGCCCGTGGCCATCACGATCTCGCGAGGTCGGGTCTCCGGCGGCGGTTTCTTGGCCAGCATGCGCAGGAAAAGTAGCCTCTCAATGCTTCCCGACTGCAGGTAGGCCGTCATCGCGTCGCAGGACGAGATGTCCCAGTCCTTTTGGGCCGCGGCGGCCAGGGCCAGGTACAGCGTGCCCGTAGACCCCGCAGGCGCGTCTGCCCTGATCTGCGAATTGCCCCCCTGGCAACCCTGCACGACCAGGCGCGCCTCCATGGCGTTCTTGCCCTTGCTGGTGAGCACCCAGCGCGTGCCCACAGGGCGGATGCCAGGGTTACTCCGCAGGAGCTCCTTCAGCTCCTTGGGAGGGAGCTTCTTGTAGGCGCCTATCTCCGTCCACTTGGGCCACTCGAACTTCATGGCGGCATCCATGTCATTATTATTCTTCTCGGTGGCACTCAGCGCGTCGTACTTGAGCTTCTTGGCGGTCGCGTTGCCCGTAAGAAGTGCCTCACAGAGTCGTGTACTTGCGTAGAGCTCGTCCGCGTGCTTATGGAAGTCGTTGTCTAGGTAGAGGTCGACCTTGTTCGTGTCCTTCGGCCGCTTGAAGCACTTGGGCAGATCGTCCAAGAGATCCTCGCGCATGGCAGCGCGCTCGCGGGGTTTGAGCTCACGCTGGCGGTCAAGGCTGCAGTGCCACTGGTGCGCTCTCCTGTTGAACTTGGCGCTGCGTCTCGGCGCCGCGCTGGTTCTCGATGTCCGGCGGGCGCCGCGACATCGTCTCCTGGCGCGCCTGCCCCTCCGCAATCTTGGCCCATTCTCGAATCACGCCCGAGCCATCGGACTCGATGTCATCGTCGACCGGGCCCTGAGGGGCAGGTTCAGGAGGTCGGAAATCTGCGGCAGCACCGGCGGAAGTGACTGCAGGAGCGGCAGCATCGCCTGAGTCTGAGGCTGGCGCCGGCGGGTCGACAGCCGCTGGCGGCGGCGGCGGCTCCGCCGGCGGCGGCAGCGGCGGGGGCTGCTGCACGTCTCCTCCCGAAGGCGATGGGAATGGCCCTCCACTGCCGCTTGCTCCTCCACTGGTTGTGAAATCGCCGTCTCCTTGGCGCCACGCCGCCATTCAGCGTGCTTATGAGAACTCTGGTTCGCTTCGGAATGCTCGATGTTGCCGAAGTTGCGCCGCTGGATGGCCGGCTGCTGGCCAGGTGCTGGTAGCGCTGGCGGCGCGGAAGGCCGACCGTCACTGCGGGGGCGCTTCTTCGGCGTCGGCCCCGTCGGACCAAGCAACACGTCGTCGTCAGCGTCTGGCGGTCCAGCAGGGTCTCCTTGTTCGCCAGGATCGGGCGGAGGGGATCCGCCCCCTGCGCCACCGCCGCCCCCTCCAGGGCGCGGAGGAGGCGCGGGCCCCGAGGTCCCTGGCGGGGCGCCCGGCAGACGCCCAGGCGGCTGGTTACCGTTCAGCGCGTTCCGCACTTGCCCCCACGGAACGAGTTCCGTGGCCGTGGCGCGGCGTAGGTGTCCACGGTTGACCTTCACGGTCGTGGAGCGGTGGCTGACCCATACGTTCGACGCGCCCTCGAACCCGATGATGACGGCGGGACCGTGCCACTGCAAGGCCCATTCTCTCTCGGGCTTGCCATTGCCCCTCCAGTAGTACACCTGATCGCCGGCCTGGTAGACGTCGCCGGCGTGCTGAGCTCCATCTGCCCGAGATCGGGCCAGCAGCGCCCTTGAGAGGGACTGGTTGTACCCCAGGTGCTGCATGGAGGTCTGCGCGGCCTTCACGATGGCGATCCTCTCCGACAACGGTTTGTCGGACACGATGCGCTCGTGCAGGGACAGCCTGCCAGCGTTGTCCAGCAGGACATACGGGAGGCGAAGGCCTCGCCCGAGCACCCACTGCGACGGCGAGGAGCCCGTGGAGTTGACCTGGCTGTTCATGGCCCAGCACACGGAGGCAATCATCCACTGGACTTTGTGAGCGGCCGCGGGCTGGTCGAACCTGATGCTGAACTGGTCGATCAGCTTCCTTGCATGCACCTTCCACATCCCTCCACGTCGTTCCACGGTAGCATTATGCTGCGGCGTCGCCGCAGACGTCGCCATCAAGCGTCAGCCCAAGTCCTCGAGCTCATGGGAGAACTCTCGCTCGAACTCGCCTCCTCCATAAAATATGACTCGCAGAGGCGCGCCAAAAGGCGTGATCCAAATCTGCAACAATCGAGCGAAAACAACCGATGAGTGCCTTGATATGACAGTGCCGCACATCTTAAAACCTAAGGCCAGGTCGACCACGTCGAGGTAGACCAGCTGGTTGCCAGCGATAGTCGGCCAGGGTGAACAGGTCCACCCCGATGGAGTCGTTGAAGTCCCTGTCCGATCTGATCCGCCCCGGTAGGCGAGGTAGTGGTCGCTGATGTGCTGCACACACCTCGCAGCAGAGGTTGAGAGCCATGTCGATGGACCTCTGCGACCCACCAGTCACACGAATGGCTCGGGCAAGCGAATCGTTTGACGGGTGCCCCGTGCTCACGTGGAGCTGCATGATGGCGGACCGTAGTGTACGCTCCTCCGCGGCCGTGAGCGCTGGCTCCTGAGCGGCTGCGGTGGCTGGAACCGTCCTTCTTCCTGCCCTTCTCGTCGTCGATGTAGGGTGAGCTTCTCGTACAGGTCGGCGGTTCGGGCGTCGCAGCTGCTCGGCTAGCACCGTCACGAGCTTGGTCGTGAGTTCTCGCTGCGATTCGGGCCCTTCCCGCGGGCCTCTGCGCGCGGGCGCCCCCGGCTGCAGACACGCCTGAGCGAGTCGTCGAACCCGAAATGGTCGGCGATGATCCGCCACGGCCTCTTGATGTGGACCCCATTCTTGTCTTGAGGTTGAACGCGCAGCCGTCGAAGTCCACGACGCGCGGAAGCTGCTCCATCAGCTGCTCGGCAATGGCGTTCTTGTTGGGGTCACATCCGTCGCAGCACCTCGGCCACCCGAACGAGACGGCGAGGTAGGCGCCGAACTCCTCGCGCAGCCGTGACATGGACTGCAGGAACAGGCCGATCATCTGCTTGGACTTGCCCCGATCCCTTTGCAACTTGGGGATCTTGCTCGGGTCGATCTCGACGACGAGTCGTTGTAGCGATGTCCACGGCCGGCAGGGAAACGCAGCGTGAACTCGCATACTCTTGCCTGCGGAGAGGTGCTTCCGGACCCTGCCCTCCAGCTTCTGGACCACGACCTGCTTGGAGAGGTCGAAGCCTGGAAGACCGCACCTGACAGCAGCTCCTCCCTTCTCCTTCCAGACGGCGCTGAGCTTGCTGTCTGGTTTGCAGCACCACTCGTAGAGCACGGTGATGCTCGCCACGGAGGTCGGGCCGGATCTGGTTGTCGACTTGGCCAGCTTAGTACTCGAGGCCTGGCCGATCTTACGCGGCTGGGTGCCGCTCTTGCTGGAAACGAATACTGAGCGCTTGCCAGCGATCAGCTGCGGCTTCGCCCCTGTCTTGAGCGTCCTCACGCGCAGCTGCACCTCCTCAAGATGTTGGCCTCGGGCTCGAGGCAGCCATTGGCGATGGCGTCCTGGCCGTGGCTCAGGGTCACGGGCGTGCCGAAAACGCAGTCCGAGCATAACCCTTGGTGGCTGCAGGCCTCGAAGGTCGTCTCGCCACAGGCGATGCAGTCCTGCGGAGGCTCGGTAACGCACGTCGCGGGGTAGGTCGTCTGCGGCAGCGTCGCTAGCCCGAGGTTCGGAGGTGGAGCTGCGGTGGAGCAGCAGACCAGAGCTGAGGCCACGGCCGAAAGTAGCCGCGACCCCTTCGGTCGCCGAGTCTAGAGACGTCTCGGAACGTTCAGCCCCTCGTCTCTCCCGCTTCCCGACGCTCCGAGAGGGCCCAACAAGCCACCCAGATCGCCCCGAGACGGCCCAAGAGGCCTCCTAGAGGGACCCGAGACGGCCCAAGACGCCTCCAAAAGCCCAAGAGGCCCCCAAGACGGCCTGAAGAGGGCGCCCAGACGACGGACCAGAACGAGCATTTCGAGCCCTCGGCCCCGAGAGGCCCCCAGAAACTCCTAGATGGCTCAGATAGCCCAAGCTGGCTCAAGACGGTTCCCAAGATGCTCCAAACGGCCCCGAGACCGCTCCAAAGGCGCCCAAGGGCGCTCTAGCAGAGCCCCAAGAAGCGGCTCGCGGGCTCCCGGGGGGGAAGTGCGCTGGGCCCCCCCAGCCCCCCCCCCCCCCCCCCCCCCCCGCATATAAGCGACGGCCTCCAGGATGATTCCAAGAGGGCCCCAACAGGGCCCAAAAAACTCAGAGAGAGCATCATCGGCAGCAGCAACCGCAATCATACCTCTAGATGGTGCCATGAATCCTCGTCCACGCCATCCTTATCCTACTCCTCGGCCTCCTCGTCCTCGTCCTCGTCCTCATCCGCGCCCCCCTCGTCCTCCTCGTCCTCGTCCGCGTCTTCGTCCTCCTCCTTCTCCCCCTCCTCCTCCTCCTCTTCCTCCTCCTGCTCCCGCTCCTCCCCCCCCCTCCTCCTCCTCCTCGTCCTCATCCTCGTCGTCCTCCTCCTCCTCCCCCTTTTCCTCCTCTTCCTCCTCTTCCTCCTTTTCCTCCGCTTCCTCCTCCTCCTGGCCCTCCTCCCCCTCCTCTTCCTCCTCCTCTTCCTCCCCCCCCCCCCCCCTCCCTCCTCCTCCTCCTCCTCTCCCCTCCTCCTCCTCCTCCTCCTCCGCCGCCGCCGCCGCCGCCGCCGCCGCCCCCCCTCCTCCTTCCCCACCTCGTCCTCCCCCTCCTCTTCCCCCTCCTCCTCCTCCTCCTCCTCCTCCTCCTCCTCCTCCTCCTCCTCCTCCTCCCCCCCCCTCCCTCCCCCTCCCCCTCCCCCCCTCCGCCTCCGCCTCCCTCCTCCTCCTTCTCCTCCTCCTCCTCCTCCTCCCCCCCCCCCCCCCCCCCACCCCACCCCCCCCCCCCCCCGTCGCCCCCACGCGGCCCCCAAAGATGGTCCGACAAGGCCTTCCAAGGCCACCTTCTCGCCCCTTTGGCCCCAGAGATCTCTCGATACACCCCGGTCGTTCGCACTGCCCCCCTAAATGTGTCTCGCCCTTTTTCCCGTCAGCTTTCATGGGCAGAGCTTCTGAATGGGCTGGCGGGGATACTGGTTGCTGATCGCGACCGCGGCGAGAAGTCGGGCGGCGCCAGGGGGCGGCGCGGACTAACAACGGCCAGAATTAGCGCAAGGAAGGGAAAGCCGAAAGAGGAAAACTAAGCGGGAGGGGGGGCAAACAGGAGGCGAGCCTCGCTGCCGCTCACAGGAAGGCGCACACTAGGAAGTCCTTCCGGGCGAAATGCAGCACCACAGCGGTGAAATTCAGGTGCAATTCCACGACCGCGTCGAAGACCGCCAGCGAGACGAGCAGCGCGTCAAAGCCGAGCCCCCGGACCGCGGAACGCAAGACAGCGAGGTCGACGCTACGAGGGAGATCCCGGTCACGCGGGCGCCCGACGGAACAAATCCGGATCACCAGACACCGGAAAGGCGCCGCGGGCGCCGCCAGGCGGGAACTGGCAGTCCGCGCCGCCAAGGTGGCGAAAGGGCGCCGCCCGAGGACTGACGGGAAGGGGCAGGCACGGAGGGGGGGGACCAAGAGTCCGTCGACCCCGAGCGAAGAGGCGCAGGGAAAACGGACCGCGTTGGCCACCCAGGAAGAGGCGGGGGAGGGCGCAGGAGCACGGCGAAGACCCGCGAGCCTGGATCCCGCGGGCCCCTGGCCAACCGAGCGCCCGCTGCAGGGCGGGCGCAGGGGGGGGGCCCGGCCCCGAGAGGCGGGAGGCCACAACCGGGGCCCAATGACGGACGCACAGGAAGCCCGGACAGACACCGATGACCCCAGCAGGGCGCGCCCCAGGGGACAGGAGAAAGGGGGGGACAGGAGAGAGGAGGGCATTGGGGGGGGCTGGGATCATCACCATCTCAATTACCATCACCATCACCATCGTCACACCACCATCATCATCATCATCATCATCATCATCATCATCATCATCATCATCCAAAGCGCCCCGGATCGGCGGCACTGGCCGGAGGCCACTACAATAATCGCCTCATCCTTGTCCGCATTCTCCTTTTTCCTCCCTCATCCTCCCTCGCTAATCCTCTTCCTCCCCCACGTGTTCCCCGAAGGGCTTCCCGGACGGCTGGGAGAACGCGCGGTCCGATGGCGTAGCCGAACTTTGCACTAACGTTCGGCCAGAGAGGCGTATCCTCAAAGACAGCAGGCGGCGGTGATTCGCCGACGGTGTCTTCGATAGTCGAAACCGCTCAAAATCGCCCGGCGCCCCCATCCTCGTCCGACACACCCACCCACGGAACATTGTTCTTGCTTGGGACACCCCCGTGCAACGATTTCCCGCCGAAAATCGACCGACGCCCCGCCCTTGGTCCGACATCCCCATCCACGCAACCTCTGTTTTTGGAACTCCCTCACCCAACGACGCCACCGAAAATCGACCGACGCCCTCCTCCTCGTCCGACACCCCTACGCACAGAACCTCTGTTCTTTGGGACCGCCCATCCCACGATTTCCCGCCCAAAATCAACCGACGCCCTCTTCCTCGTCCGACATCCCCACCCACGGAAGCGCCATTCTTGGGACCACCCCACCCAGCGATTTCCCGCTCAAACTCGACCGGCGCCCTCCTCCTCGTCCGACACTGCTTCCTCGCGCACTGCGGGCGCGGCAATCTCGCATTGCGCGCGCGAGGGCGCGGTCTCATGGGGGGGGACGTGGAGGAGAAGAAGCAGTGAGGGAAAAGCATATCTGGAAAAAATGAAAGAAAGAGAAAGAAGAGAGAAAACAAAAAACAAAAAACGAGTTCAGGCGCATGGACACTTCGAATAGTTTTCCAGCCCCAGCGCTGACAGCAGACCGAGTTCAGGCGTCTAGATACTTCAAACTAGCGCGCCTGACTATTTCCTTCCGACTGCTGTGCCGAACAGCTATGCAGCTCATCTGCGGCTCGAGTAAAGTCAAGAAAACCAGTACCATCTCTAAAAAATTAGCAGAGTACGAACAATTGTGCAGACCCAGCGCTGACAGCAGACCGAGTTCAGGCGTCTAGATACTGTGAACTAGCGCGCCTGATGTTTCCCTTCCGATTGCTGTGCCGAACGGCTATGTAGCTCCTCTGCGGCTCGAGTCAAGTCGGGAAAACCATCACCATCTCCCAAAAAAAAACAGAGCACGAATAATTGTTCGGCCCAAGCGCTGAAAGCAGACCGAGGTCAGGCGTCTAGAAACTTCGAAATAGCGCGCATGATGATTCTGATTGCTGTGCCGAACAGCTCTGTAGCTCATCTGCAGCTCGAGTTAAGTCAAGAAAACCATCACCATCTCCAGAAAAATAGCAGAGTACGAATAGTTTTTCAGCCCCAGCGCGAATAGCAGATTGATTTCAGGCGTCTAGATACTTTGAACTAGCACGCCTGATGATATTCTCCCGATTGCTGTGCCAAACAGCTCTGTAGCTTATCTTCACTTCGAGTTAATTCAAGAAAACCATCACCATCTCCGGAAAATTAGCAGAGTACACATAGTTGTTGTTCGGCTCCAGCGCTGATAGCAGACCGAGCTTAGGCGTCTAGATACTTCAGACTATCGCGCCTGATGATTTCCTTCTGATTGCTGTGCCAAAGAGCTATGTAGCTCATCTGCAGCTCGAGTTAAGTCAGGAAACTCATCATCATCTCATAACATGCAGCAGAGTACGAATAGGTTCGCGGACCTAGCTCGAGTAGCAGGCCGAGTTCAGAGATCTGGATACTTCAGACGAACGCGCCTGACGATTCTAGATCGATTAGGTGTGCCTACCAGCTCTGTAACTATCCTACAGCTCGAGGTAAGTGCAGAAAACCGACAGCACCTGCCAAGATGACACAAAGCAGCCGATCCCACCCCTGTGCTGTTTGACAGTAATAGGTACCCGATCGACATGACATTGAGACGGCGAGCGAGAATGAGATCAGACATGAGGAGAACAATACGAGAGCTCTAACGAATGGTTGAATTTCGAGAAATTCAATTTAAACCGAGCAAAAGTATGCAAAACTTCCGTCGAGTTATTTTTGACAACTATCCCCCCAGCGCGCCAGAATTACTCTTCTAGCTTCGCCGCTAACGCTCGGCGGGAAGCCCTACAAGTCATTTCCCACCCAAAATCGACCTCCGCCGCCGCAAAAATGTGCTGATACCGCTATTCCCCGACCTCTCCCGTGTCTGAACAAGACGTCTGGGCGAATCCAGCGGCGGCGACGAGGGCCTCCCAGAAAGCTCAGAAAGGGGACAACGGGCGAATAATAGCGGTATACGTACCATGTCCTCCTCTGACTGGGAGGGAGCGATAAGAGGGACGGGGGCTGGTTCTAAGGGGCAGAACCATCGGCCTGGACCCGGCGATACGTCGCCAGCAGATCGGCGAAAGGCGCCATAGAGCACATGAAAGATCAGGCCCCCTGTCGGCGATGGATGGACGATCGGGGGTCGATGCACCCCACCCCATGAGCCCCGAAACGGGTTGGTGCAAAAAGATACCCACCACTGGGAGCCGGCGGTAAACCGTCAACCTTGGTTTTTGCGTTTGTGTTTGCGTAGAGTCATGGCAGGACGGTGCTCACGTCCAGACTACGAACTACACATGCCTATGAAGCCTGACTTTTGCAGAATCACAAGCACTCCTGCAGAGAGGAGCCGATGGGCGGCAGACAGCTCAGCCGATGTGATAGCGCAGGAGAAGGGGAGAAGGAAAGCCTCAGAGGCAACACGGCGCCAGCCACAGAAGATAGAGGAAGAGGGAGGAAGAATATTGCGAGCGAAATAGGCAACCCTCACATCAAGTACCCAGCCAAACCCGACACCATGTTGGGAACGACCTCCGCCGAAAGAACCACGGATACAGTCGATCATAACTGCATTCAACTTGATAAGTTTCAAAACGTCGTCGTCATGCCGGAGACCACAGTTACCAGTACGAGCGTTCCAGGTCATTTCATCAGCCTCAGTGTTTCCTTCCCTATACACCCACTTAAAGATATTGCGACCAGACTCAGGCGGGCGGATAAGACATGAGACGGAGAGGTCACATAACATGTTCTGCATTTCCGCCACCTTGGAAGCATAGCCTATGTTCCCCGTGTAATACAGCCCCTCCAACCAACGGATCACACATTGCGAGTCACCTTTCAACTCAACCGCAAGATGCCCAGGCACACTCTCCCAGGAAGATTCATCCAATAATACTTTAGCAAGTCTCTGAGCTAACTTATCATCAAATTTAGCCTTCTGCTCCTCCGTCATATTCACCTCCTCCTCCTCCTTCTCCTTAGGATTCCATGGGTGGGGTCTTTAAGTGCACACCACTGCAGGATATCAGGCAAGTCCAGGAGACCACAAACACCACGGATAAAAGATAACCAGCCATGCTCACACGAACTCAGCATAGACTGCCAGGGCTCGCCCCCCACCATCTCAAAAATAAGATGCCACGGCGTGAGCCCCTTCAGATTAGTACTCTGGCCCCTCAAGCGACGAAACGCCCGAGCCTCCTTGGTCCCAGCAAGATGGATAAGAGTGTCACGAGTCCGTGTCCACGAACCCGAAGCGCGCAGCATGAGCAGGCGAGACTGAGCAAAGCTGGACACACATGGGGCCACAGGCTCGGGGGACCAACGCGGTCTGCGTCACTTCTCAGGCGGTGGCACAGCACGGGACGGCTCAAAGGCACACACGCACACGAAAAGTGTTTTGAGACAGCTTCCCACGGGCACGTTTAGCCTGTCTCTGCATCTCGCCAATCTCCTGCCTGCGATTTCTCTTGCAACCATCCCCAACGGCCACGTCAACAAACGACGGCGACCCACCCACAACCGAGATGCTCTGATCCTCCTCCTCTTCCAGCGGTATAGGCAAAGCTCCCAGGACAGATTGAGAAAGCATGGAAGGCGACGCAGCAGCAGCAGATGACGGGGATGAAGCAAGAGGTGAAGAAAAACATGTTGACGCAACATCCTTCGCCCACATCCACTGCTTACACACAGACAACTGCAAAAGGCTAGCCTTTCGCTCACGAAAAAAATCCTGACGACCACGATAGAATAAACGTGATTGGAACATACTCCAGCTCTCATCTGCTCGCTTGTTACGCCAGACAATGCGAGACAGCATCGTCCCTTCATCCTTGTGGATATACCGCAACGCAGTAGCATCAATAGAGGCCCCTTCCAACCCATACAAGAACTTGCTGCGAACTCTCGAATCAAAACGGCGAATCTTCGAATGAATAGAAATAAAACGCGGCTGACAATAAGATTTGTCCTTCCAGAAAGCACCAACAGCACGTCGCATTCGATGACAAATATTTTCATGATCAGTAAAATGTCTGTCAATAACGGTGCCCAGGATCTTCAGCACCGAGACGCGCTTGAACACCAGGGCTGAGCTTGGGCAATTTCCCGAGGACCCCGAAGAAGAGGAAAGATGGACAACCAGGGGGTCAGTATCATCACTGACAACATTCATGAATTCGAGGCTGGATGCTTTCCAATGGAAACCGTGAAGGTACAAGGGCTGGCTTAGTTCGACGATCATCGAGGTCAACATGGGGAGGGAGCCCGCCACCAGAATGACGCTGTCGGCCCAAACGAAGTGAGAAACACAGATGCCTCCCGCCTCCGCCGACAAGACAAGGCTTTTTCCCAGACGCTCCCAATTCTGAAATACAGGCCCAAACATACTGATACACTGCGCATTCCACAACGGTGGGCCCTCAAGAGACCCAGTACGGATGCACGAATCCCATGGAATCGGATGTGAGCGGACCTCTTGAAATTGGAACCCAGCGGCATTGGTAACTGCAACTTCCATCAAAGCGAAGATCAACTCCTCATCAACTTGTAACCATTGCAGGCTCGCACTAGCTCGGGGAATCGTTAGGTGGTCAAACGCCTGCCCAACATCAAGACTCGCAATGAAGACATTCTGATATTTGCCCCAAAGCCTCGAGTGACGAGCCAATACATTGAGGCCCGCCGTGATCTCGTGGCGACGGTGACAGAGCAGAAACCATAAAGAGTGCAGCCCGTACCTGGCAGAGCCCGACGAACATGCTCATCCAATAACAGGGTGAGGCAGCACGAAGACCATTTACTGAATATGCTGAGAACTGCCAGAGCACGGGACCCACCAAAACGGCGAAACTTGGGATCCTTCAACATGAGGCTGACACGTAGCTGGCGCCAGGGGCCTGGCGATGACACTTCACGACGATAAAGTAGCTGAAACGACGATAATATCACACGAAGAGAAGACCATGCCAAGGCTTTGAGAACAGTGTAAGGTATTCTATCTGCTCCCACAGCACGGCCCTCCTTGAGCCTAGAACGAGCACGAAGAAGCACAGCCATAGAGATCGGACACTCTCGAGGCCCACTGGAACCCAAAGAGGCAGCCCAATCAGCACGGAAACGAAGCTCTTCAAGACAATTGTTATTCAGGGTCCTCATCTCCTCATCCTCGTACTTTGACTTGGCATGCTGAGATAGACCCTCCACCCATTTAGAACGATGCTCCGTCAGTATCCTCCCCACCTCCATGTGCGTGACCAGGGACTTGTTCAGCCCTTCTCGATGACGATAGACCACAAGCTGCCTACGATACGACCTCTGATAGCCGTCCACCTCCTCCTACTCCTGTTGGACTCCTCCTCCTCAATGAGCCCCCGCTTCCAATCTCTGTGACGCTGGCAATGCTCCTGACGAAACCGAACCTGCTCCTCAGACAACCTCGGGAAGAGATTCGACGGGCCCTCCAACACATGGCACGATTGGCTCGTCACAGCAGCCTCCTTCACCTGAGCCTCAAGAGCTGACGGTCCACAAGAGCGAACACACTAACGTGGGCTACACACAGCATGTACAGGCCTCTCGAGACCATCGGAGCACAGTGCCTGGTCAAACAGACGCACCTGGCCAACCTCCCTCCCGGCCACCACCCTCAACTTACCCAAGGACTTGGGGCGCTGTCCGCCTAGCTGCACAGGGGACGGAATGCGCAGCGATAACAACATGTGATCACTCCAAAGCATATCAACATTCGGCAGGTCCCGACAAGCATGCGGGGATAACCACGACACCACGGGCGAGCACGACCACGATTTCGGCACGGCAAGATAGTCCAAGACTTTCTCACGACCCGACGGCGCACGGCAAGTTGCGGTACGATCCCCAAACGTGTTAGCCAGAGAGAGCTTAAGTGTAGCCACACATGTGGTAAGTGAGCAGCCGACGCCGCATGACCCCCACGGGCACGAGGATGGGCGACAAGGAGACCCCCCCCCCGATACACGTACACCATCAATCGTGACATTCGGCATAACTTCCACATTCGCATCCAAACTGATAACGACGCTCTTGATACGATGTGCATAGTTTAGCTGCATGACATCACCCGTCATGTTAGTCAAGATGTCCTGATACATCCCAAACGCTTCTAACTGCCCACTGCGTGCCTTACCTACCGTCTGACGATGCGGCAAGTAGACAGAAACAAAGAGCAACCCCTGAAAGGCACAGATGCAGCACCTTCTTCCCTCACGATCTTCAATGAAACCCGAACGCCGAAATAAACCAAAGAAGATGCCAGCTCTGCCCTCACCAGCAGCAACAAGAGAGGAGAATCTGCAATCAAAACCCGCATGCCGAGCAGCAACAGACGACATCCACTGGCACTCCTGCAACGCAAACAAACGGCAGCCTAAACTGGAGATGCGGTGGAAAGCTTCCGTCGCAACGATAAGCACACGGCGGACATTCCAACCACAGAGGGGTATCTCAGGAAGCCGTCGTCACCATGACTTACTGTTCAAAGCAGACTGCCACGCACCTGCATCAATACTGGGATCCAGCTTGGAAGCTTCTGATGCCTGAAGAGCCCATCCGTCATGCAGCGTCCAGGCACCCAAACAAAACTTACCATCAGCATTGGGACGCCCATGAGGGTAAGCCCAGGCCCTAGCAACCGAGGGGTTACGATCATACTGCACATTGACAAATGCATTGCATGCCACGGACTTACGCTTGAAAAATGTCGCAACCAACTTCTTACCAGCATGAACCTGTTCAGTCTTCCAAGGCGACACCTCACACTTGAACGTGACACGTACATTCTCCAGCAATGGGCCCATCACCTCAGGAGATGAAATGGCCGCCGACTTCCTATTGAATGCATTAGCCCATTCAGCACGAATTTCCCAGACCGTCTCTTTCGGCGTCGAGCTCAGGAAATAGATGCGGCTACGGAATAGCCCAAAGGGCTTGTTGGTAAGTTCCGCCAGAGTACGAGTACGGTGAAAAATCTGAGCATATGAACTCTCACGTGAAGCAGAAGCATGATCCATCAGGGCATGGGCAACTTTCCCAGCCCGACCTTCATCCACCATATTGTTGGTGCGACTCTTAACATCCTTCGGGTCCCCACTAGTCCAGCCCTGGATCGAGATGAACGAAGGACTGAATGGAGTGGGAGGAGCACGCACCAGAGGACCAGCAGACGCACGAGTACAGGCACCAGAACGAGCACTCTGAGCGCCGTCACACGAGGCACTTTGTTGTAAATTGGCAATATTCACGTCCTGCTGCCCGATACGATCCCTCAACTCCTGCAACTCAGTACGAACAGGTGAAACTTCTTGCTGCACAGTGGTTTTGATCTCAGCAGTAACCTCAACTCTGTTAGACTGGAGCTCAGTCTTGAAGCAGGTGTGCAATTTCTCAAACTCAAGCTTCATAAACGCGAACATGTCCATTTCCCCAACCTTCCCACCTCCCTTACCCGTCAAACCACGACGTGACTTCGATACACGGTCATCCCCATCGAGATCTTCAGGCACGACGGCAACCATGTCCTCATCCTCCTCCTCCGCCTTCCCTGCAAGCCCGTCAACGGCAGCAGGAGTCTCACCCACCGCCATGTCAAATTGCGCCGGGGCTGCAAGACCAGGCGCAGTAGTCATCCTATCGTCAGGGCTAACACCACGGGTAACACAAGCACGATCTTCACGGGTTCGTTTCTTCTGCAGCAGACGGCCCAACTGACGAAAGTCGTATGGAGCAACAAGTGCAAATGGAACGGTAGGACACAAATCAGGAGGTCCTGACGGCACGTCAACCAGGGAATCCCTGTCTGGCAAGATATTCCCACGAGGCACACCCACCTGTCTGGCAAGATAGTCCCACTCAAAGTGCCCGAAGTTGGATCCCCAACGGTCCAGATCTGCCGATTCACAGTAACTCGTCACGAACAGCACGGGCCGCAGACAAAATGTCGCGGCAATCAATGCACAGAAACAAATACAAACAAGCAGGCGGCCTGCTGCCTCGAACTTGCTGAAGTCGAAGGAGACGCCCGCGGCCCGATCGCCACGCTCCCCCCGCGCGGCGGGCCAGGCCCTGACCGCACAATGCGGCTCGAGCCGCACGAGGAGGCCCCACGAGCCACAGCAGCAACCAAACAACCTTAGTTTTTTTGCGGTTTGCGGTCAGAGCTGGTAGCGCCGGGGTCAGCGCCGCTCGGCGTCCTGCCACAACTGGCGCATTGCAGTTTCGCAATCCCAGGAGCTCCGAGAGAAGGGGCACTACAGGCACAGCCTAATGATGTCCTGCACTCCTCTTAGAAGCTGAGTCGCTGCACAGAGTTCCGCGGACGTGATAGAAGTGTGGAGGGGAGGGAGAAGGAGTGAAAAGCAACATCTTCATACCACTGCTGGGCACAAGATGGGGGAAAAGAAGAGCCTGGGAGAACACTACTCACGTACACGTCACATACCCATCCTGCACCAACTCCTTCAGTCGAGACACCCCCGTCAAAGGCACCTCGTATCCCCGATATTGTAATAGTCTTATGTTGACATGCTTTGATAAACTTCAAATCGGAAACTCGTTCCTGTCGTCCTTTCCTCGCATTCCAAGCCATCCGATCCGCCCTCCTATCGCCTTCTCTGTACACCCATTTCCAGATATCACGGCCTGCGCACGGTGGAATAATCCCCGATGTCGTTGTAAGAAGTTAAAGCAAGTTAGATACCTCCGCCACTTCATTCATATAAGTAAGATTGCTAGTATTATATAAGCCCGTCAGCCAATTCACAACCACTTGAGAGCCCCCACTTAACTCCATAGAAACGTTACCTGGATAGAATTCCCAAGTGGACTGCCTTTCACATATGTTTGCCCATCTCCTGAAGGTCTCAATGTTCTTGGGGTGCAAGGGGTCCGTGGACATCTCCTCGTCCTCCTCCTTCCTCACATGTATGTTGTTGTTTTAAGCACGAAATACGGTAACATGTGCTCGTAACTTTCAAGCTCTCGGAGCCCCTGACGACAGAATTATGTCCATCCTCTCTCCGACCACTGAAGATGACCTCTCCACCAGAACTCACCTTCCACGGATTCGAAGATGCCTGCCCAGGAGTGGAAAGCTAGACGATGAGCACCGTTCGAACGACCGCCGCTGCGACTGATCTCACGAGCCTGCCGGGTTCAAAGATACTCGATAAACATGTCCATCGCCTCCGTCCAAGCAATAATCCCCTCGAGCATCAGAGTACAAGCCTGCAGGTGTGTTTTGAGGATTGCCGACTTCTCCGTCTTCAAGGCCCGCGGAGCAGGCTTGTGACCAAGATTGTCTTTCAGCCTCTGTGTATTGCCAGAGAGTTGGGTCCTCGTTTTCTTCAGACCAGCACGTTGGGTCGGGCCCTCCTCCTCTTGACGCCTCCTTTTGGCTCCTTGTCTTCCCTCCTCCTTCGCCTCCTTCATCATCCTCGTGCGTCGTTGTCGCCGATTCTCAGACATTGGGACCTCCTCCTCAATTTCCTCCTGCATGCTGTTGATGTGTGGGGGCGTGGAAGCTGTAGAAGGGCAGGGTAACCGGGGTGGAGGTGGTGGAAGTACATGACACAGGGAATCCGAGATATCCTTCGCCCACTCCCACTGTTCGCGAAGTACTTTTTGAACGAGACTCTCTCGCCCTGTCCGATGAAGCAACGCTCTCACTGCTCGTATCCTACGTGTCAACAAGAGAGTCCAGTTTTCATCCCGTCGTTTGGACCGCCACAGCATTTTGGCAAATAACCCTCCCTCCCTTGCGTGGATGAACTTGAGGCTGTTGGAATCTATCGTGGCCCCTTCGATACCAGAAAGAAAACACGCTTGCACACGGCTACAGTATCGAGCAATCTTTTTGCTGACGGCAGGGACCGATCATAGTAGTAGCTTTTATCACACCAGAATGTTTTTCAGCTAGCTCCCACCTGTGATATATGTCATGATGCTCCCGAAAACGTTTGTCTATCCTGACCCCTAAGACGTCCATGACATGTACGTGCGGTAATTCAACAGCTGGTTCAACATTATCAATAACCATGCTACCCTCAGCATCTGGCGATAGAGTGTTCATATACCTGAGTGGCTCCTTTTTCCAATCAAAGCCGTGTCGCTTCAGCGCCGTCGTCATCTCTCCGATCATTATCTCAAGCTGATCATCCGAAACTGCAAAAAGGAATACATTATCAGCCCACAACAAGTTAGTAATCTTCCACTCGTTTGGCGCCCCAACTGTTCCCAGAGGGGACCCCAGGCCACGCTCAAACCATCCAGTACACACCGGCTCGAAAATCATGATGCTGACGAGAACCCACAACATTGGGGCTTCCATCGATCCAGTTCTGATACAACTATCCCAAGGAATATCGGATGTCTCGATCTCCTGAAAACGAAGCGTGGCCATGTTATTGGTATATCCTTCGAGCACTGCATATGCCAAATTCGGGTCGACGTTGGAGAACTTCATAGCCTCCGCCGCACAAGGTATGGTGAAATTGTCGAAGGCTCTGGCGACATCAAGTGACGCCCAAGACAGCGAGTACGATTTGCCCCACATGGCCGTGTGCCTCACAAGATTCTTGAGGCCACTCGTCACCTCATGGGTTCTCCTTCCAGGCATGAATCCATATAATTGACAGTGCTTGTGGCTATCAATCGATCTGACATGCCTTTCCAGAAGTTGTGCTAGACAACTGCTATACCACTTGCTGAATACACTCAGAAGTACACTGGCTCGTGTTTCTGCGAAGCAAAGGGCCCCATTCTTTTTGGTGAGTAGCGTGACACAAAGCATTCTCCATTCTTGAGAAGTGACAGATCCCCTGACAAAGAGCTTCTGGGAGGTCTGCAATATCATTCATAGAGATGTCCAAGGTAAAGCTTTTAGCAGAGATGCACCGATACCGTCTGCTCCCACTGCCCTCCCCATCTTTAATCTCGCCAAGTAAGAGCCCCATGGTAATCGGATTTCCACCGAGAGATGTCGCCTCAGCCTCCTGGAGTAACTTCCGAACACACTCATCATTGGCAACCTTCTGGGAGCTGTCCGCGTATCTGTTTAACCCATGTTGTTGGAGTGCCCTTTCCCAAGCTATCCTATCCTCCGTTTTGACCCCATCAACCATGACGTGCGTGATGTGCTTACGTGTCTTCTTTCCGTCCCTAAATGTGCACTGGACCTGGCGACTACGATAATGTCGTCGTACTTTTTTCCAAATCCGTCGACTCTGCCGAAACTCCTCTTTCGTGATCTCCCCCCTCTTCCATTGCTTGTGTTTTTGATAGTGTTGACTCCTTACCTCCACCTCCTCCTTGGTCATCGATGGGGGCCCCAGGGGGTCATGTAAGAGCCCTTCAGGAAACAATGATGCTGTTCTCCTGATAGCCTTTGCCTGGACCTCAACATCGATCTCGTCCTCAGTGGAAATCACGTCCTCCTCCTCTCCTACTGCAAACGGATGAGATGCGGGAGTAAGGGCATGATCAAGACGCCATGCCACAACCTTCTCCATCCCTGGCGGCACTCTCCACTTGGCAAAGGAAGGAATAGCTGGCACCGCCTTTCGAGATCTCATCTTACTCAATTGGGGCACATTCATTTCCAACGACTTGTGATCACTCAAGAGCGTGACGGGCGTGCCCGATGGTATGTTACACGGTAGAATCCAATGTTTAGCAACAGCAAGATGCGGCCAACTGCGTGGGATGGCTAAATAATCGTACACATGCTCATATCCATACTGGGAACGCCACGTACATGCACTCACACCCTCCCGAGATCCCCTTTGATCCCCAACAGCGCTGGTGAGCTGGAGCCCCAGGGCGCCCATAGTGGTACACAAAGCGTCCGCCATACAGGTTCTGGTAGCGTGCTTCTGTCGTTCATGCCCCCCCCCGTCGTGGAGCCTCGGAGCCCAAGGTAGCTTCCCCAGGCACCCGGAAACCGTCCCTGACCGAGTTACGAAAAACTTCCACATTCGCATCCATCGAGATAATCACATGCTTGATCCCGAACTCCTTCTTAAGGTCCTGGACGGATAACGCCATAATAAGTAGGAGTTGCTGATACCATGCTATTGTTTCCCGCTGCTTTTTTTCCAGTTTCCAGCAGAATCGAGAGAATCTGTGCGTGGCAGGTAGAGGGATACAAAAAGGAAACCCTGGAAGACACAGGTGACGAAACGTTATCCAGGTTGATGTTTGCGAAAGAGCGACAACAGCTTTTTACCCACGGCAAACCCTGCCCTTCCTGTATTACATCGGAAGATATGATACGGCGTATCAGTATCACCAACCTCTTCCTGCATGAATTGACATGCTTGGAGTCCAATGACGCCCAACCCCACGTCAGTGAAACGCTTGAAAACTGCGGCAGTCTGACGCGTCCCAAGCCGCCTAACATTCCAGCCTGCCACGCGGCAGCCTGGGCACCCCTACTCCGACCTGTTGCTCTTTGCCTGGAGCTCCTGTGCGTTAATCGAGCTGTCGACTCCCGCAATCTCCGAGGCTGTGAGCTTCCATCCATCTCCTCGCGTCCAGACTCCAAAGCATACCTCATGTGCTCTTTGCATCTGCGGGCGGGCGTACGCCCAACTCAAGGTACTCCCACCGTGTTCAACTCTGCACTGGGTCGTCGATACTTGTTTCATACTGCGAAAGATCGCCGTAAGCTTCTTACCTGCTCGAACTTGGGGCTCCTTCCATGGAGGGTTCTCAACTTCCAAAGTCAAACGTTGGTCGATCCCGATTCCCAAGGAGTCCTCACTGCGTAATCTCACGTCTTTGTTTTGAACAGCTTCCCACCACTCTCTCCGTACCTCCCACACCGTATGTTTGGATACTCCTGGCTTGAAAAAGACCTTAATCTGATAGGCTCCATCCCGTCGGTGGTTGGCTCCAGAGGTCGCGATGCGATCGAAGATCTTAACCTCCTCACTCTCACTATGTCCAGAAATGTCATTGGTGTGTACTTTCACCGTCTGCTCTGAGTTATCAAGAGGCAAGTTTCGATCAGTACGTCCAACCACCTGTCTCGGATCACCTGTGGCCCATCCCTTAAGAACAATCCATCCTGGTGTATGCTCTGGGCGTACAATATTCCAATACGCGCTGTCAATACCCCTTCGACTCCCAGCATCAGAGGGCGGTCCAGAAGTGCCTGCCCTAGTACTGGCCCCATGGAGAACACGTGCTGAATCCAAATTCTGATTCTGAAGCTTTGTGATGGCCTGCTCCTGCTCTAACTGTTTCCGTTTCATCTCCTCCACATCCCTGGCGACGTTATTCAACGAGCCCCTGACAGGTGCAACCTCCCCCCGAACTAAAACACGTGTTTGTTCTATGAAATTCTCGAGTTTGGATTCCATCGTTCTTGTTAGATTGGAAAACATCATAGCCAGGAAATCTTCAAGTCCCTCCCCAACGGCATGATCAGCATCCTGAAGGACCCTGCGCTGGCGGTGGCGGCGGTGGGGCCGCCTTCCTGGAAGGCAGAGACGGGCGACCAACACCTGGATCGCATGCTGCTGATGACTTGGCCTGCACTGGAGGTCCTGGTTTAACAGCTGTCGATGAGGCATCACTGGGGTCCGCGGGTGCCTGCTCTCTCGGGCCTCCAGGGGCTGGGGCTGGACGGAAGCCTCCAGGGTCCCCTCGCCAAGCCTCTCCCTCACGAGAACCTGCCGCACCTCCTCCTCCAGCTCCTCTAGCTTCCTCACCACGTAAATCTGCATCATCCACCTCCATACCTGCTCCTGCTGCCATTCTGCTAAGATGAAGGGCCCGTAGAAAGTCGCCCTCCTCAGGTGCCTCTTCAAGGGGTATGCCACGATCAATATCGTCGAGATCTATCTGCACACACTCCTGCCTGCGAAACAATAAGTTGTCCTGATGATATACAGCGCTCTGGAAAGAGTTCCACACTGAGTTCCCACTGTTGTCGAAATCGTCAGAGAAAGCCGTGGTGTCGACAAATGCACACACAACTGCGTCGGAGGAAAAACTGGATAAGGTGGACCAGCACACACGTGACTGCACAAGCAACAACTGTAACAGCATGCGACAGTGCATGCACCAATCCTGCACCAACAAGAGACAAGGAAGACACAGAAGAGATAAGCTGCAAGCAACAAATCCAAGTGTACCTGAAATAGACCTGTCGAGAACCAGCTGCCAGAGAGTTCCAGCTGCCAGACTGCAGGCTCCCCTGCCGCAGCGATCGCACAGCCCCCCGTGCGCGCGGCCGACCCCCTGCCCTTCCGCACAATGCGGCTCGAGCCGCACGAGGAGGCCCCACGAGCCCCGGCGGCAACCTCGGTTACCGCCGGAAACCTTGGTTTTTTGAGTTTGAGCCAGGGCGCGGACAGCTGTGACAGCTGAGCCCTAAGACTCCCAAACGGAGCACAGGGTAGCAAGAGAAGGCATCTCTTATCATCACACTGCCGAGCCACGGAGGCATAGGCATCGGAAAAGGATGCAGGAAGAAAGAAAGCAGCATCTCTTATCTTCACACTGCCGAGCCACGGAGGCGCAGGCATAGGAATAAGATGCAAGAATATTGACTGAATGAAGAGACGGAACCAAGCAAAGTGAAAGAGGCTACCCAAAACGTGTTCCACGGCCAAACAGAGCCGTCAATGGAGGCACATCCCTCCACAGAGCGCCCTCCGTCGAAGAATCCACGGAGGCCGTCTAGTTTGTTGTACTCGCATATACAATAAGAGAGGTAAGGCCACAGTTAAGGCCAAAAGGTTACACGAAGGTTCCTAATGTGGCTCTGCAAGCGTTGTTCCATCAACCGTTGAGCACCACTTGAGTAGAATGTCAAGCACCGCCAATGTCCGAAGCACCACCCTGCAATACGGTGCATCTTCATCTTGGCCAACCGACACCATCCTCGATGTATCTGGACGCCCGAGTCCTCCTCCCCATCACGGTGCAAAGCCTCACACAGACGGTTGAGAGCAGCCTTTTTCAAATAGAAATTTGCCCTCTCTCGCTGGGCGGCCGTGTTATCCCATGCGTGGAAGGCCGCATCCGAATCAGCGTCCTCCTCGCACTCAGACTCCTCAGGACTCGGCGCCTCCTCAGGACTCGGAACCTTGGTTACCGCCGGGAACTCGTAGAGCTTCCTCGTGCAACGCGGGCGCGGCAATCTCGCATTGCGCGCGCGAGGGCGCAGTCTCATGGAGGAGGACGTGGAGAAGACGCAGCGAGGAGAAAGCATCAGTGGAACATGTAAAAGAGTACGAATAGTTTTCTGGTTCCAACTCTAGCATGACGAGATCGGGCATCTGGATACTCGAAAAAAGCGCGTCTGACAAATGTATTCCGATTCTGTGCCAAACAGCTCTGTAGCTCCTCTGCAGCTCGAGTTAGCTCCAGAAAGTTACCATCATCTTGCTAAAATTTAGCAGAGTATGGATAGTGTTTCTGACCCAGCTCTGGTAGCAGACCGAATTCAGGCGTCTAGATACTTTAGACTAGCGCTTATTATTATTTCCTTTCGACATACGTGGCAAACAGCTCTGTAGCTCATCTGCACCACGAGTTAAATCAAGAAAACCATAACCATCCCTTGAAAATTTGCCGAGTACGAATAATTGTTCGAACCCAGCTCTTATACCAGACCGAGTTCAGGCGTCAAGATACGTTAGACTAGCGCGCCTGATGATTTCCTGCCGATTGCTGTCGAACAGATCTGTAGCTCGTCTGCAGCTCCAGTTTACTCAAGCAAACCATCACCATCTCAAAAAAAAGAGCACAGTACAAATAGTTGCCAGCTCCAGCGCTGATAGCAGACCGAGTTCAGGCATCTAGATACTTTAAACTAGCGTGCCTCCTGATTTCCTTCCGATTGCTGTGCCGAGCAGCTCTGTAGCTCATCTGCGGCTCGAGTCAAGTCGAGAAAACCATCACCATCTCCCAAAAATTGACAGAATACGAATAGTTGTTCGGCCCCAGCACTGATAGCAAACCGAGTGCAAGCGTCTAGATACTTTAAACTAGCGCGCCTATTGATGTTCGCCTGATTGCTGTGCCGAATAGCTCTGTAGCTCATCTGCAGCTCAAGTTAAGTCAAGAAAACTGTCACCATCTCCAAAAAATTAGCGGAGTACGAATAGTTTTTCAGCCCCAGCGTTGATAGCAGACCGAGTTCAGGCGGCTGAACACTTTAAACTAGCGCGCCTAATGATTTCCTTCCGATTGCTGTGCCGCACAGCTCTGTAGCTCATCTGCAGCTCGATTCAAGTCAAGAACACCATCACTACCTCTTAAAACTAGCAGAGTACGGATAGGTTGTCGGATGCAGCTCTGATAGAAGACCGAGTTCAGGCACTTCCAACTAGCGCGCCTGATGATTTAGTCTGATTGCTGTGCCGAACAGTTCTGTAGCTGATCTGCAGCTTGAGTTAAGTCAAGAAACTCATCATCCTCTCCAACAAAATAATGGAATACGAATAGTTTCGCGGACCTAGCTCTGGAAGCAGACCGACTTCAGACATGTAGCTGCTTGAGACGAACGCGAATGACGATTCTGGATCGATTGGGTGTCGACACCAGGTCTGTAGCCACCCTACAGCTCGAGTTAAGTACAGAAAACCGACAGCACCTGCCAAGATGACACGAAACAGCCGATCCCGCCCCAGTGCTTTTTGGCAGTGATAGGTACCCGACCACCCTGAGATTAAGACGGCGAGCGGGGATAGGATCAAATATGAGGAGAAAAATACTAGAGCTCTAACGACTTGTTGAATTTCGAGAAATCGAATTTAAACAAATCAGGAGAACAAACAAAAACAAAAAAACACAAAAACTTCCGTCGATATGTGTTTCCCAACTAGCCCCCCAGCGCGCCGGAATTACTCTTCAAGCTTCGCCGCTAACGCTCTTAGGGAAGCTCTACGAGTCACTCTTCTAGCTTCACCGCTAACGCTCTTAGGGGGGCTCTACGAGTCACTCTTCTAGCTTTGCCACTAACTGGGAGACGGCGGTGAACCGTCTCTTTAGGTCGGGTATGCAAACTAGCTGCACCCTGCGCCCGAATTCCTCTTAGCTCATCTTGCCGAAGAGCTCTACGAGGTATTTCCAACCAGCAAAACTCACCAAAAAGTCCGTCGAGATTTTTCTTGCCAACTAGCTCTCCAGCGCGCCGGAACTGGGCACCGGCGGTAAACCGTCAACCTTGGTTTTTTGCGGTTTGCGGTCCGCCACTAGAATCCGAATCCGAATCGGCGGAGCAGTGCAACTGAGCCCCGGCGGTAACCTTGGTTACCGCCGGGGGACTCGTAGAGCTTCGTTGCCATATACCATCTCTAAAGAATAAGCAGAGTGCGAATAGTTGTTCAGCCCGAGCGCTAATAGCAGACTGATTGCAGCCGTCTCGATACATTCAACTAGCGCCGCTGATGATTTCCTGCCGATTGCTCTGCAGAATAGCCCTGTAGCTCATGCGCAGCGCGAGTTGACCAAGAAAACACATACCGCCTCCAAGAAATTAGCAGAGTACGAATAGTTGTTCAGCCCGAGCGCTCATAGAAGACTGATTTCAGGGGTCTAGACACTATCAAATAGCGCACCTCATGACGGTCTCCGGATTGCTGTGCCTAAGAGCTCGGGAGCTCATCTGCAGCTCGAGTTCACTAAGGAAAACCATTCTATGACCAGGGGAAAAGCAGAATATGAATAGTTGTTCGGCTTCTGTGCTGAGACAGACCGAATCCAAGCGCGAGATATCCTCAGACTAGCGCATCTGACGATTCCCTCTCGATTTCGGTGCCAAAGAGCTCTGAAGCTTAGATGCTGCTCGACAAAATACTAGAGCTCTCACGAATTGTTGAATTTCGAGAACATAATTTTCAACTGAGCAAAAGTCACCAAAGGTCCGTCCTGATTTCTCTTGCCAACTAGCTCTCCAGCGCCCCGGAACTGGGATCCGGCGGTAAACCGTCAACCAGGTAGCCACCGGAAGCCTCGCAGACCTCACTTCTCGCGCGGCGCTGATCGGAATACATGAAAGAAGCTTTCTGAAGGATGAGCCAAGAAAATCGAAAAATCACGTTTTGCGGTTTCTTCCCAAAGTTGGTTCCTGCAAGTCTTTTGATTGTGATATTGCAGCTACGCACCTGATAATTGCACAGACATACGCGGCATAACCCACTACAGGTGAAAACGATCTTGTTTCTCAAAATGACTTGTCGAATATCTTTCAAATCATGGCAAAACCGACCCGAAGTCATCACAGTGTCTCTTTAGGTCGGGTCTGCCAACTAGCTGCACCCTGCGCCCGCATTCCTCTTAGCTCATCTTGCCGAAGAGCTCTACGAGGTATTACTGTCAAGCTTCCAGCAACTAGCTGAGGGAAGCTCCACGAGTGACTCTCAAGTTTCCAGCAACTAGCCGAGGGAAGCTCTACGAGTTACTCGTAAGCTTTCCGGCAAACTAGCTAATGGAAGCTCTACGAGTTACTCGTAAGCTTCCAGCAACTAGCTAAGGGAAGCTCTCCGAGTCACGGGGCTTTTCTGAAGCATTTCTGAAGCGCTGCCTGGCAACGCTTCAGAAGCGCTTCAGGATAGCCCCAAAGAGCTCTGCAGGTAAGCTTTCCAGTGACTCGTAGAGCTCTTCGTTATTCCCGGGGAGCTCTCTGAGACCTACAAGGTTTTAGATTAGACGCCGGACGGTGGTGGTGCCAGCCAGCAGCCCATCTTCGCCACTCCAGAATCCCCGCAGAAAGTTGTAACTCGTAGAGCTTCCCTTAGCTAGTTGCTGGAAGCTTAAGAGTAATTCGAACGCGCTGGAGAGCTAGTTGGCAAGAAACATCTCGACGGACCTTTTGATGACTTTTGCTCGGTTGAAAATTATGTTCTCGAAATTCAACAATTCGTTAGAGCTCTAGTATTTATCCCCGTGATATTCGATCTTATTCCCGCTCGCCGTCTTGATCTCAGCTCGATCGGGTACCTTTTACTGCCAAAAGGCGCCCCGGCGGGACCGGCTGTTTCGAGTCATCTTGAGAGGCGTTATCGGTTTTTGTACTTAACTCGAGCTATAGGAGAGCTACAGAGCTGATACTCACAGAAAAGGATTCAGAATCATCAGGCGCGTTCATCTGAAGCATCTAGAGGTCTGAATCCAGTCTGCTACTCAAGCTAGGTCCGGGAGACTATTCGTATTATACAGATTGTCTTGACAGATGCTGTCGATTTTGGATACTTAAATCGAGCTGCAGGAGAGCTACTCGGCTGATGCGCCCGCGTAATCAATTCAAAATCATCACACGCGTTCGTATCAAGCATCTAGAGAACTCTGTCCACCATGCGACCTATGTCCGAGAAACTATCAGGGCTGTTCTGCAAAGCAATTGGAAGAAAATCATCAGAGGTGCTAGGTGAATGTATCTAAACGGCTGCAATCAGTCTGCTATGAGCGCTCGGGCTGAACAACTATTCGTACTCTGCTTATTCTTTCGAGATGGTATATGGCAAGGGAGCTCTACGAGTCCCCCAGCGGCAACCAAGGTTGACAGTTGACCGCCAGCGCCCAGTTTCAGATCGCTGCGGGTCCGGGAGCGCTTCCCGCGCGCACCCACGCGTGCCTGCACGCGTGCAGGCACGCGTAGAAGCCTGTCTGGCAGCGCTTCAGAAGCGCCTCAGGAGAGCTGCCGAGAGCTTTTCAGGAAAGCTTTTTTTCCAGCTCCCGGAGTGCCTCTGTGCTCCTCGGGTTTTGCCGGGGGAGCTCTCTGAGAGCTATAGGGTTGCATATTAGAAGCGGGGCGGTGGTGGGCTCCGTTGGGTGAGGTTTCCAGCGTCTCCACGAACTGGGATCCGGCGGTAAACCGTCAACCAGGTAACCGCCGGGAGCCTCGTAGAGCTCTTTTCTCGCGCGGCGCTGCTCTGAACACACGGAAAAAGCTTTCTCAAGCGTGAAGAAAAAAGCTCGAAAAATCACGTCTTTGGGTTTCTTCCCAAAGTCGGTTCCGGCAAGTCTTTTGATAGTAATATTGCAGCTACGGACCTTAGAATTGGACTGGCAGACGCGGCATAACCCACTACACGTGAGAAAAATACTGGTTCTCAAAACGAATTTCAAAATCTTGAAATCTCCGAAAAACCGCCCTCAAGTTGACACATTGTCTCTTTTGGTCGGGTCTGCCAACTGGGATCCGGCGGTAAACCCTCAACCAGGTAACCGCCGGGAGCCTCGTAGAGCTCTTTTCTCGCGCGGCGCTGCTCTAAACACACGGAAAAAGCTTTCTGAAGCGTGAAGAAAAAATCTGGAAAAAACACGTCTTTCGGCTTCTTCCCAAAGTCGGTTCCGGCAAGTCTTTTGATAGTGATATTGCAGCTACGGACCTGAGAATTAGACTGGCAGACGCGGCATAACCCACTACACGTTTTTTTGCTTCTTTGTATTTTATATATATATATTTCTTTTTTTATTTATATATATATATATATATATATAAAAAAAAAAAAAAAAAAAAAAAAAAAAAAAAAAAAAAAAAACGATGTTCAAAATTTCTCGTCTCCGAATTAGCCTGGCGAAGGATCCAACCATATGCAGTTGTGAATGCCGCAATTGTGCTGGGTGGTGGCGGACGCATGCGGGCGGTGCCACTGGGACCTTCGGTGGAGCTCCCTGTGGGGCCACGAAACGCTGTACTGGGTGGGTGAGACGCGGTCAGCAAGGGCTGTGCTGCGTGGTGGCGGACGCATGCGAGCGGTGCCACTGGGACCTTCGGTGGAGCTCCCTATGGGGCCACGAAACGCTGTACTGGGTGGGTGAAACGCAGGCAGGGAGCAAGGGCTGTGCAGGGTGGTGGCGGACGCATGCGGGCGGTGCCGCTGGGACCTTTGGTGGAGCTCCCTATAGGGCTACGAAGCGCTGTTCTGGGTGGGTGAAGCGCAGGGAACAAGGGCTGTGCTGGGTGGTGGCGGACGCAAGCGGGCAGTGCCACTGGGACCTTTGGTGGAGCCCCCTATGGGGCCACGAAACGTGCGAGGGGTGTGCCAGAATGGGGTGTGGAACCGCATGCCAGCGCAGCCACTGGGGCCTTCGGTGGAGCTCCCTATGGAGCCACGAAACGTGTGAGGGGTGTGCCGAAATGGGGGGTGGAACCGCATGCGAGCGCAGCCACTGCGGCGTTCGGTGGAGCTCCCTATGGGGCCACGAGACGTGTGAAGGGCGTGCCGAAAAAGGGGGTGGAACCGCATGCGAGCGCAGCCACTGGGGCCTTCGGTGGAGCTCTCTATGGGGCCACGAACCGTGTGAGGGGTGTGCCGAAATGGGGGGGGGAACCACATGCGAGCGCAGCCACTGGGGCGTTCGGTGGAGCTCCCCATGGAGCCACCCACGAAGCGTGTGAGGGGTGTGCCGAAATGGGGGGTGGAACCGCATGCGGGCGCAGCCACTGGGGCCTTCGGTGGAGCTCCCTATGGGGCCACGAAACGTGTGAGGGGTGTGCCAGAATGGGGGGTGGAACCGCATGCGGGCGCAGCCACTGGGGCCTTCGGTGGAGCTCCCTATGGGGCCACGAAACGTGTGAGGGGTGTGCCAGAATGGGGGGTGGAACCGCATGCGGGCGCAGCCACTGGGGCCTTCGGTGGAGCTCCCTATGGGGCCACGAAACGTGTGAGGGGTGTGCCAGAATGGGGGGTGGAACCGCATGCGGGCGCAGCCACTGGGGCCTTCGGTGGAGCTCCCTATGGGGCCACGAAACGTGTGAGGGGTGTGCCAGAATGGGGGGTGGAACCGCATGCGGGCGCAGCCACTGGGGCCTTCGGTGGAGCTCCCTATGGGGCCACGAAACGTGTGAGGGGTGTGCCAGAATGGGGGGTGGAACCGCATGCGGGCGCAGCCACTGGGGCCTTCGGTGGAGCTCCCTATGGGGCCACGAAACGTGTGAGGGGTGTGCCAGAATGGGGGGTGGAACCGCATGCGGGCGCAGCCACTGGGGCCTTCGGTGGAGCTCCCTATGGGGCCACGAAACGTGTGAGGGGTGTGCCAGAATGGGGGGGTGGAACCACATGCGGGCGCAGCCACTGGGGACTTCGGTGGAGCTCCCTATGGGGCCACGAGGGCGCAGCCACTGGGGCCTTCGGTGGAGCTCCCTATGGGGCCACTAAACGTGTGAGGGGTGTGCCAGAATGGGGGGTGGAACCGCATGCGGGCGCAGCCACTGGGGCCTTCGGTGGAGCTCCCTATGGGGCCACGAAACGTGTGAGGGGTGTGCCAGAATGGGGGGTGGAACCGCATGCGGGCGCAGCCACTGGGGCCTTCGGTGGAGCTCCCTATGGGGCCACGAAACGTGTGAGGGGTGTGCCAGAATGGGGGGTGGAACCGCATGCGGGCGCAGCCACTGGGGCCTTCGGTGGAGCTCCCTATGGGGCCACGAAACGTGTGAGGGGTGTGCCAGAATGGGGGGTGGAACCGCATGCGGGCGCAGCCACTGGGGCCTTCGGTGGAGCTCCCTATGGGGCCACGAAACGTGTGAGCGGGGGTGGAACCGCATGCGGGCGCAGCCACTGGGGCCTTCGGTGGAGCTCCCTGTGGGGCCACGACACGTGTGAGGGGTGTGCCAGAATGGGGGGCGGAACCGCATGCGGGCGCAGCCACTGGGACCTTCGGTGGAGCTCCCTATGGGGCCACGAAACGTGTGAGGGGTGTGCCAGAATGGGCGTGGGAGGGGGAGGAGGGGGGTGGAGTGAGGAGAAGGAAGGAGGAGGAGGAAGGAACGCGGGGCGACGTCTCTTCAAAACGAAGAACCAACACCACAGGATGTCTGGGAAAAACCGCCCTCAAGTTGACACATTGTCTCTTTTGGTCGGGTCTGCCAACTGGGCGCCGGCGGTAAACCGTCAACCTTTCTAAACGCCGGGAGACTCGTAGAGCTTCCTTGCCATATATTATGTCCAAAGAATTAGCAGAGAACGAATAGTTCTTCAGCCGAGCGCTGATAGCAGACTGATCTCAGGCATCTAGATACATTTCACTCATGCCCCTGAAAATTCCCTTGCCACTGCTGTGCTGAACAGACCCTAGCCAAGCGTCTAGATACTGCAGACTAGCGCGCCTCATGATTTCCTTCTAATTTATGTGCTACAGAGCTCGCAAGCTCATCTGCAGCTAGAGTTGATTGAGTGAACAAAAATGCACCGTCATTTCTAAGAAAAATCGGTCGAATGCGGATAGTTTTTCGGACCTAGATCGAGTAGCAGACTGACTTCAGAGCTCTCGATGCTTCAGCCGAACGCTCCTGATGATTCTGAATCGATTATGTGCGTACAAGCTCTGTAGCTATGCTACAGCTCGAGTTCAGTACAGAACATCGACTGCGCCTGTTAAGAGAACTCGAAGAATACGAATAGGTTCGCGGATTTGGACCACTTCCAGACCTCTGGATGCAACAGACGAGCGCGCCTGATGATTCTAAATCGATTCGTATGTGTATCAGCTCTTTAGCTCTCCTACAGCCGAGTTAATTACAGGAAACCGACAGCACCTGTCAAGATGACTTGAAGAATACGAATAGCTTCGCGGACCTAGCTCGAGTAGCAGACCGAGTTCTGACCTCTGGATGCAACAGACGAGCGCGCAGGATAATTCTGAATCAGTTCCTGTGCGCACCAGCTCTGTAGCTCTTCTAGAGCCCGAGTGAAGTACAGAAAACCAACAGTACCTGTCAAGATGACTCGAAGAATACGAATAGTTTCGCGAACCTAACTCGAGTAGCAGACCGAGTTCAGATCTCTGAGTGCAACAGATGAAAGCGCCTGATGATTCTCAATCGGTTTCTGTGCACACCAGCCCTGTAGCTCTCCTAAATCTCGAGTTAAGTACAGAAAACCGTCAACGCGTGTCGAGATGACTCGAGACGGCCGATCCCGCCGCCATGCTTTTTGGCAGTAATATCTACCCGATCGACCTCAGATTGAGACGGCGAGCGGGAATGAGATCGAATATCATGGGAAAAAATACTAGAGTTCTAACGAATGGTTGAACTTCGAGAACATAATTTTCAACCGAGCAAAAGTCAGCAAAGATTTTTCTTGCCAACTAGCTCTCCAGCGCGTTCGAATTACTCTTAAGCTTCCAGCAACTAGCTAAGGGAAGCTCAACGAGTTACAGAAAAGCGACAGCACCTCTCAAAATGACTCGAAGAATAGGAAGAGTTTTGCGGAGCTGGCTCGGGTAGCAGACCGAGATCAGACCTCTGGATGCAACAGACGACCGCGCATGACGATTCTGAATCGATTCGTGAGCGTATCAGCTCTGTAGCTACCCTACAGCTCGAGTTAAATACAGAAAACCGACAGCACCTGTGAAGATGACTCGAGTTACAGCCGATCCCGCCGTAACGCTTTTTTCCTGGAGAGCTCTCTGAGCTATACGGCTTTAGACTGGGATCCGGCGGTAAAACGTCAACCAGGTAACCGCCGGGTGCCTCGTAGAGCTCTTTTATCCCGCGGCGCTGCCCGAAACACACGAAATAAGCTTTCTCAAGCGTGAAGAAGAAAGCTCGAAAAATACGTTATTTTCGGTTTCCATCCAACGTCAGTTACTGGCAGTGTTTTGATAGTAATATTGCAGCTACGGACCTGAGAACTAGACTGGCAGACGCGGCATAACCCACTACACGTGAAAAAAATCTGGTTTCTCAAAATGAATAGTCAAGTATCTTTCAAATCTTAGCAAAACCGACCCCAAGTCATCACATTGTCTCTTGAGGTCGGGTCTGCCAACTGGGCGCCGGCGGTAAACCGTCAACCTAGCGGACGACGTCGCTGGGAGATTTCATCGGCCATGAAATGTATTGCACAACATGCTTCCACATGGGGGCGAGATCAAACGGCGTGGCTCCTCAGCTGTGACATTGAGCGAGCGTTCGATGCTGTGACTGGCGCCGGCGGTGAACCGTCAACCTGGTCACCGCCGTGCACCCGTGCACCCGTAAGAAAGCCTTGCAACCTCGTAGGGCTCCTTGCACCCGTAAGAAAGCCCAGGATCGAAGGTGAGAGCTCCTGGGAGCTTTTCTAGAAAAACGTAAAATTGAGATTTTTTCTGAGTCAACATGAATTTGGTTCCTGGAAGTCAACTACTAAAACTGGCTCCAGAGAGCTGATCTGCTGAGGGAACAAAGTTCATATGCCAATGCTCGGCGTAAAAATCTCCTTTCTCAAAATAAATGGTCAAATATCTTTCAAATATTCGCAAAACCAGACAAAAGTTGTCACTTTATCCTTTCTGGTCGGGTCGACCAACTGGCGCCGGCGGTGAACCGTCAACTTGGTCACCGCCGGAACCTCGTAGAGCTCAACACTGGTAGGAGAGCTGAGAATCGAAGTAGAGTCATGAAACAAAGATTTTGCGATAATCTTCATTTTCGATTTTTTCGATGTTCATATTCGCTCAGTTCCCGGAAGTCAACTCTCAAGAAAATGCATCAGGAGAGCTGAGCTGCTGTCAGAGAGGGAATTTATGCCAATGCCACGCGCAAAAATCTGCTTTCTTAAAATAAATGGTTAAATTTTCAAACTTTCGCAAAACCGACCAAAAGTCATAAATTTGGCCGCCCGGGCCGGGTCGACCAACTAGCTCCACCCCGCGCCGGAACTGGCGCCGGCGGTGAACCGTCAACCTCGTCACCGCCGGGAACCTCGTAGAGCTCCTAGCATGCCTAAGAGCTCAGCATGAAAAGAGAGGGCTTCTGGAAGAATTTCTCAGAAAAGAGAAAACATGATTTTTTCCATGTCGACATAAAGTTGGTTTCGCCAAGTGTTTTGACAGTAGAAATGCATCTAGAGAGCTCATATGAAGAGAGGGAGGCCCTCATAGTCGTCTACAGGTGCGACAAATCTTCTTTCTCAAAATAATTGGTCAAATACCTTTCAAATATTCGCAAAACCACCTAAAAGTTTTCACATTGTCCGTCGGTGCCGGGTCGGCCAATGGCGCCGGCGGTGAACCGTCAACCTAATCACCGCCAGGAACCTCGTAGAGCTCCTTACACTGGTAAGAGCGCTGAGAATCGGAGCAGAGTCAAAAAATCAAGATTTTTCGAAAATCTTTATTTTCGATTTTTTAGATGTTCATATTTGCTCAGTTCCGGGAAGTCAACTCATAAGAAAATGCATCGGGAGAGCTGAGCTGCTGTCGCAGAGGAGCTTATATGCCAATGCGACGCGCAAAAATGTGCTTTCTCCAAATAAATGGTTAAATATCTTTGAAATTTCGCAAAACCGACCAAAAATCATAAATTTGCCCGCCCCGGCCGGGTGGGCCAACTGGGCGCCGGCGGTAAACCGTCAACCTTTGTTACCGCCGGGGGACTCGTAGAGCTTCCTGACAAGATGTAATGTCGAAAAAAATTACACAGAAAAAATGTATCAGACCGAGTTCAGACCTCTGCATACGCGTCTGATGTCTCTGAATCGATTCCTGTGATTACCAGCCCTGCATCCCCCCCTACAGCCCGAGCTAAGTGAAGGAAACCCAGAGCACCTCTCAGGATGACTCGGGGAGCAGACAGAGTTCGGAGCTCTGGATTCGACAGGCGGACGCGCCTGATGTCTCCGAATCGATTGCACTGATTACCAGCCATGCAGCCCCCTACAGCCCGAGTTAAGTGCAGAGAACCTGCTGTCTCTCAAGATGACTCGAACAATACGAATAGTTTCGCGATTCTAGATCGGGCAGCAGACCGAGTTTAGAGCTCTAAATTCAACAGACAACGGCCACTGATGATTCTGAATCAGATTCTGTACGTACCAGCTCTGTAGCTGTCCTGTAGCTTGAGCTAAGTACAGAAAACCTAGAGCGTCTGTCAAGATGACTCGAATAATACGAATAGGTTTGCGAACCTAGCTCGGCTAGCAGACCGAGTTGAGACCTCTGGATTCAACAGGCGAACGCCCCTGATCATTCTGAATCGATTAGCTGTGCTTACCAGCTCTGTAGCTGTCCTGAAGCTCGAGTTATCTTTAGAAAACCGACAGCGCGTGACAAGATGACTCGAAACGGCCGATCCCGCCAGTGTGCTTTTTGGCAGTAGAACGTACCCGATCCAGCTCATATCAAGATGGCGAGCGGGAAAAAGATCGAATATCACGGGAAAAAATACTAGAGCTCAAACGAATTGAGGAATTTCGAGAACAATATTTTCAACCGACCAGAAGTCACCAAAAGGTCCGTCGATATTTCTCTTGCCAACTAGCTCTCCAGCGCCCCGGAACTGGCGCCGGCGGTGAACCGTCAACCTAGTCACCGCCGGGAACCTCGTAGAGCTCCTTACACTGGTAAGAGTGCTGAGAATCGAAGTAGAATCAAAAAATAAAGATTTTCGGAAATCTTCATTACCGATTTTTTCGATGTTCATATTCGCTCAGTCCCGGGAAGACAACTCTCAAGAAAATGCATCGGCAGAGCTGAGCTGCTGTCAGAGAGGAGTTCATATGCCAATGCTCGGCGTAAAAATCTGCTTTCTCAAAATGAACGGTCAAATATCTTTCAAATCTGCGCAAAACTACCCAAAGTCACCACTTTGTCCTTTCTGGTCGGGTCGACCAACTGGGCGCCAGCGGTAAACCGTCAACCTTTGTTACCGCCGGGGGACTCGTAGAGCTTCCTGACAACATATAATGTCGAAAAAATATACAGAAAAACTATTTTTTCAGCCCAAGCAATTCCAGACCTCTCGGATGCAACAGCCGAACGCCCCCGATGCTTCTGGATTGTCTTCTGCACGAGCTCTGTAGCTCTCCTACAGCCCGAGTTACGTGCGCAAATCGACAGCACCTCTCAAGATGACTCAAAGAATACGAACAATTCGGCAAACCTAGCTCGAGTATCAGACCGAGTTCAGACCTCTGCATGCGACAGGCGAACGCGTCTGATGTCTCTGAATCGATTCCTGCGATTACCAGCCCTGCAGCCCCCCCCCCCCTACAGCCCGAGTTAAGTGCAGGAAACCGACAGTACCTCTCAGGATGACTCGAACAATACGAATAGTTTCGCGGACCTAGTTCGGGCAGCAGACAGAGTTCGGAGCTCTGGATTCGAAAGGCGGACGCGCCTGATGTCTCCGAATCGATTCCAGTGGTTACCAGCCATGCAGCCCCCCTACAGCCCGAGTTCAGTGCAGAAAACCGACAGCACCTCTCAAGAGGACTCGAAGAATACGAATAGTTTCGCGATTCTAGATCGGGCAGCAGACCGAGTTTAGAGCTCTGGATTCAACAGACAACGGCCACTGATGCTTCTGAATCAGATTCTGTACGCATCAGCTCTCTAGCTGTCCTGTAGCTCGAGTTCAGTACAGAAAACCGAGAACGTCTGTCAAGATGACTCGAATAATACGAATAGGTTTGCGGACCTAGCTCGGCTAGCAGACCGAATTCAGACCTCTGGGTTCAACAGGCGAACGCGCCTGATCATTCTGAATCGATTAGCTGTGCTTACCAGCTCTGCAGCTGTCCTGAAGCTCGAGTTATCTTCAGAAAACCGTCACCGCGTGACAAGATGACTCGAAACGGTCGATCCCGCCAGTGTGCTTTTTGGCAGTAAAAGGTACCCGATCGAGCTGAGATCAAGACGGCGAGCGGGAATAAGATCGAATATCACGGGAAAAAATACTAGAGCTCTAACGAATGGTTGAACTTCGAGAAAACATTCAACCGACCAAACGTCATCAAAAGGTCCGTCGAGATTTTTCTTGCCAACTAGCTCTCCAGCGCCCCGGAATTACTCTTGAGCTTCCAGCAAAAACTTGCTGAGGGAAGCTCTACGAGTTACTGGGCGCCGGCGGTAAACCGTCAACCTTTGTTACCAGGGGACTCGTAGAGCTTCCTGACAACATATAATGTCGAAAAAATTACACAGAACAAATAATTTTTCAGCCCAAGCAATTTCAGACCTCTCGGATGCAACAGCCGAACGCCCCCGATGCTTCTGGATTCTCTTCTGTACGAGCTCTGTAGCTCTCCTACAGCCCGAGTTACGTGCGTAAATCGACAGCACCTCTCAAGATGAGTCGAACAATACGAATAGTCTGGCAAGAAATGCTCGAGTATCAGACCGAGTGCAGACCTCTGCATGACACTGGCGGACGCGTCTCATGTCTCTCAATCGATTCCTGTGATTACCAGCTCTGCATCCCCCCCCTACAGCCCGAGTGAAGTGCAGGAAACCGACAGCACCTCTCAGGATGACTCGAACAGTACGAATAGTTTCGCGGAACTAGTTTGGGCAGCACAAAGAGTTCGGACCCTGGATTCGAAAGGCGGACGCGTCTGATGTCTCCGAATCGATTACAGTGATCACCAGCCATGCAGCCCCCCCTACAGCACGAGTTAAGTGCAGAGAACCGACACCATCTCAAGATGACTCGAACAATACGAATAGTTTCGCGATTCTAGATCGGGCAGCAGACCGAGTTCAGAGCTCTAAATTCAACAGACAACGGCCACTGATGATTCTGAATCAGATTCTGTACGCATCAGCTCTGTAGCTGTCCTGTAGCTCGAGTTAAGTACAGAAAACCGAGAGCGTCTGTCAAGATGACTCGAAGAATACGAATAGGTTTGCTAACCTAGCTCGGCTAGCAGACCGAGTTCAGACCTCTGGGTTCAACAGACGGACGCGTCTGATCATTCTGAGTCGATTAGCTGTGCTTACCAGCTCTGTAGCTGTCCTGAAGCTCGAGTTATCTTGAGAAAACCGACACCGCGTATCAAGATGACTCGAAACAGCCGATCCCGCCGGGACGCCTTTTGGCAGTAAAAGGTACCCGATCGAGCTGAGATCAAGATGGCGAGCGGGAATAAGATCGAATATCACGGGAAAACATACTAGAGCTCTAACGAATGGTTGAATTTTGAGAACAAAACTGGGCGCCGGCGGTAAACCGTCAACCTTGGTTACCGCCGGGAGACTCGTAGAGCTTCCTAGCTCGACTTATGTTGAGAGAACCGACAGCACCTACCAACATTCCGACTCATAGTAAATATTTTTTGACCTCTGAATGCGACAGGCGGACGCGTCTGATGTCTCCGAATCGACTCCTGTCATTACCAGCCCTGTAGCCCCCCTACAGCCCGAGTTAAGTGCAGAAAACCGACAGCACCTCTCAGGATGACTCGAACAATACAGTAGTTTCGCAGACCTAATTCGGGCAGCAGACCGAGTTCCGAGCTCTGGATTCGACAGGCGGACGCGCCTGATGTCTTCAAATCGATTCCTGTGACCACCAGCACTCTAGCCCCCCTCAGCGCGAGTTGAGTGAAGAAAACCGAGAGCACTTCTCAAGATGACTCGACCAATACGAATAGTTTCGCGATTCTAGATCGGGCAGCAGACAGAGTTCAGAGCTCTGGATTCGACAGACAAACACAACTAATGATTCTGAATCGGTTTCTGTAAATATCAGCTCTGTAGCTGTCCTACAGCTCGAGTTAAGTACAGAAAACCGAGAGTTCCTGTCAAGATGACTCGAATAATACGAATAGGTTTGCGGACCTAGCTCGGCTAACAGACCGAGTTCAGACCTCTGGATTCAACAGGCGAACGCGCCGAATCATTCTACATCGATTAGCTGTGCTTACCAGCTCTGTAGCTGTCCTAAAGCTCGAGTTATGTTCAGAAAACCGTCAGCCCGTATCAAGATGACTCGAAACGGCCGATCCCGCCACAGTGCCTTTCGATAGTACTATTCACCCGATCGAGCTGAGATCAAGATGGCGAGCGGGAATCAGATCGAATATCACGGGAAAAAATACTAGAGCTCTAACGAATGGTCAAATTTTGAGAACGAAATTTTCAACCGACCAAAAGTCACCAAAAGTTCCGTCGAGATTTTTCGAGCCAACTAGCCCGCCAGTGCGTCCGAATTACTCTTAAGCTTCCAGCTGCTAGCTTAGGGAAGCTCTACGAGGCATTTTCAACCGACCAAAAGTCACCAAAAGGTCCGTCGAGATTTTTCTTGCCAAATAACTTGCTAAGGGAAGCTCTACGAGTTACTGGGCGCCGGCGGTAAACCGTCAACCTTGGTTACCGCCGGGAGACTCGTAGAGCTTCCTAGCTCGACTTAAGTTGAGAAAACCGACAGCAGCTACCAACATTCCGACTCATAGTAAATATTTTTTGACCTCTGAATGCGACAGGCGGACGCGTCTGATGTCATCGAATCGACTCCTGTCATGACCAGCCCTGCAGCCCCCCTACAGCCCGAGTTAAGTGCAGAAAACCGACAGCACCTCTCAGGATGACTCGAACAATACAGTAGTTTCGCAGACCTAATTCGGGCAGCAGACCGAGTTCCGAGCTCTGGATTCGACAGGCGGACGCGCCTAATGTCTTCAAATCGATTCCTGTGACCACCAGCACTCTAGCACCCCTCAGCGCGAGTTGAGTGAAGAAAACCGAGAGCACTTCTCAAGATGACTCGACCAATTCGAATAGTTTCGCGATTCTAGATCGGGCAGCAGACAGAGTTCAGAGCTCTGGATTCGACAGACAAACGCAACTGATGATTCTGAATCGTTTTCTGTAAAAATCAGCTCTGTAGCTGTCCTACAGCTCGAGTTGAGTACAGAAAACCGAGAGTTCCTGTCAAGATGACTCGAATAATACGAATAGGTTTGCGGACCTAGCTCGGCTAACAGACCGAGTTCAGACCTCTGGATTCAACAGGCGAACGCGCCTAATCATTCTGCATCGATTAGCTGTGCTTCCCAGCTCTGTAGCTGTCCTAAAGCTCGAGTTATGTTCAGAAAACCGTCAGCGCGTATCAAGATGACTCGAAACGGCTGATCCCGCCACAGTGCTTTTCGATAGTAATATTCACCCGATCGAGCTAAGATCAAGATGGCGAGCGGGAACAAGATCGAATATCACGGGAAAAAATACTAGAGCTCTAACGAATGGTTGAATTTTGAGAACATAATTCTCAACTGAGCAAAAGTCACCAAAAGATCCGTCGAATTTTTCGAGCCAACTAGCCCGCCAGTGCGTCCGAATGGGAACCGGCGGTAAACCGTCAACCAGGTTACCGCCGGGCACCTCGTAGAGCTCTTTTCTTGCACAGCGCTCCTCGGAAAACATGATAGAAGCTTCTAAAGCCAGAGCCGAAAAATTCGAACAATTACGAATTTTTCGGTTTCCATCCAAAAGCGGTTCCTGCAAGTCTTTCGATAGTAATATTGCAGCTACGGACCTGAAAATTTAACTGGCAGACGCGGCATAACCCACTACACGTGAGAAAAATCTGGTTTCTCAAAATGAGTTGTCAAATATCTTTCGAATCTTACCAAAACCGACCCAAAGTCACCACTCTGTCTCTTAAGGCCGGGTCGGCCAACTAGCTCCACCCCGCGCCGGAATTCCTCTAGCTCATCGATGCCGATGAGCTCTACGAGGTACTCGAACCGGCGGTAAACCGTCAACCTGGTTTGTTTGTTTGTTTGGACTCGCGTTCCCAGCTGGGTGCAGCTGGGCGAGGACCGGTCCCGCAGAAGCACACGGGCAGCGCTAAGCAGCGCTTCGGCTGCCGACAATTCACATTCTGTGACTGTAGCTCCTTCGAGGAGCCACGCGGCCTCGGCCACATCCCTCCAAACGAGGGGCACGGCACTAGAAACAGCAAACTCATGCCCAGCAGGGAAGGGGCCCACGGTTCTCGCGGAAGCGATTCCTATCTCACTGGGATTGCACTGAGTATTGATTAAGCCGATCTGAAGCCAGAAACCACATCCTGATCCTTGCTGGTCAACCCCGCCATCAAAGCCTCCCCTGATAGCGAACGGTACGAGATAAGTTTCGAATGGATATAGATAACGATGAGTTCTGTAGAATGTGCGGCCATATCTGGCCTCATGCGTCAATTCATCCGCTCGTGTATTGTCCTCCCTGAATTCGTGTCTCCATATCTCACGTCCCAAGGCAGCAGGCCTCAGATTGAAACACGCGGCGAGCTCAAAGGTACAATCAATCATGGCAGCTGTCCTCTTGCAGTAGCCACGATTCTCACATCTCCATTTACCCTGGAGCCAGGAGCAGATAAGTAGTGAGTCACCCTTGAACTCAGCAGCAAAACCCTCTGACGATATGTCCCACACAGTCGCGCGTTCCTGGATCATCGCATATCGTATTGCAAGCTTGGCGGACTCTTTGGGGTCATACTTGGGGTGCAGAGGGTTGGTCGCGGTATCGACCATCTCAGTATCGGCCTTCTCACGAGCCTCAGGGGAGCCTCGAGGTCCATTAGGAGAGCCCTTCCAAGACACCACAAAGTAATCATAGACCTTAGATTTGTTGTATTGTATAAGGAGTTGCTTCCATACCTCCAAGAATTGAACCCAATCACCCCGTACAGACTCCCACCACTTTTCCCCAAAGAACTGAATGTATGGGAACTGCCAAGACCGTCCGCCCACAGACACAGGGCCTCCACGAAGCCGTTTGCCCGAACTAGATAAGGCCCTGCTGCCGTGTTGTCGTAGAACCTCTGTTATTGTGTCGCGAGCCGTGACCCAGCCAACATTGTACATCATAAGCGCACGTCGGGAGTCTCGAAAGGCCCTCCTCCCCTTTGAGACGGCAAGCGGCTCGTCTCTGAGAGTGTGGGTAGCTCCCTCTCCAGAGGGCATCGGCTGTGAGCGGGCAATGGAACAGGCGACCTGCGAGCAGAGATCCTCCAGCCTCCTCTCCATGTCCGTACTCCTCCCCTCCGCCTCCATCACAGTCGCAGCAGGTATATCCTCCCCCCGTCCCTCCGTAAAGCGAACACGTTTAGCACGTTGAGTCGTTGATCCCTCCACCTCAACCTCCGTCCTTGCCGTCCTGTCCTCCTCCAAAGATAGTAAATATTGCCTCGTGGAGCGCATCATGCCCCAGCTCTTCCAGCACAGCATCTGCACAGCCGATGGGAAACCCCCATCGCAGAAGATTGTCCTGACACGTGTCAGTGCAGCTGGCCGCCATACCTCCCACCCCACATCTCCTGGCTTCCTCCTCCCTGACATTCTCAGAAGACACATACCCTCGAACGCATGAATAACCCTCACACACTCACTGTCAATCGTGATGGCCTCTGCTGCATATAAAAGGCGGCTCTGCACAGTCGATTGATATCGACGAAACTTCTTCACCAGAGGCAACGCCCTGCACGTAAAATACTGCACCTGCGCAAAGAACGCCCGTCGGGCCTGCTGGACGCGCTCCTGCACATCCGTGTGGATAGCAGTGAAACTTCTGGGAATCTGATATCCCAGCACATTCAAACTCTCAACACGCTTGAAAGGTACAATCCGCGAGCCAATCTGAACCGTGACCGTATCAGTGTACTGAGTACCACACACCATCATTTCTAAACTCTCCTCCTTCCACTCCATCCCCCACTCCCTGAGAGCAGTAGTGAAGGCAGTGGCTGCTACCTGCGCCTCCGATGCTGACTTGGCGGCCAGAAAAATATTGTCGGCCCAGAGAGCATGATTCCACCGTGCGTACCGGCAGTGATCGTCATGGCATGGCATCTCGACTCCGACACCGCGCTGGTCCAGGCGAGCAATCACATCCCGCCACATAGCAATAGTGACAATAGTAAACGCGATAGGTGATTCGGTACCCCCAGTGCGGAGTGACCTGTCCCATTGCACATTTGGGATTGTCACTCCTTCAAACAGCACCGTGCATGAGGTAGATGAGAGAGGCTCCAATAACGCATACTGTAACCGTGCACTGATCCCCAGGGCCGTCATCGCTCTCGAGACTGTCGGCAGCGTCACAGCATCGAACGCCCGCTCGATGTCACAGCTGAGGAGCCACGCCGTTTGATCTCGCCCCCATGTGGAAGCATGCTGTGCAATACATTTCATGGCCGATGAAATCTCCCAGCAACGCCGTCCGCTGGTAAAACCGTAGACCGCCATATCACTCATGAAGGGTTCCACACATCTTTCCAGTAAAATCGTCACGCACGTGAGATACCACTTGGCCAAGGTATTTCCAACAAGCAGGTTCCTTGTTTGTCGCAATGTTTCCAGTTTACTCGTTTTCGGCATAAGTGTTAGGTATACTTCCTGCCATTCCCTTGGCGTCGGGCGAAGCCCGTTGAATATATCAGAGAAAACCTTACCAATAGAACGCACTGACCTCCACGAAAGAGCCTTGAGAAGTTCAACCGAGATGCCATCGGGCCCACAGGCCCGTCCTGTTCGGAGTCTGCTCCGCGCCTGCAGAATAGTAGAGTATGTGATCGTAAGTGTGTTGTCCGAAGAGGCTGTTGATTGAGATGCATGGCGACGCAGTGTGGACACTAGCTCCCGATTGCGGGCTCTGGAGTCATCACAAGTCATACTCTGCACAGCATATCGCTCCACCTCCTCCGCCCATAGTTCCCTGTCCTCCGTCATCATAGTCGTAGGACCCACATCCCCTCCCCCAGTGTCCGTCACCCTCAACTCCGTCACACGTGTCCTCCTCCCCTTCCTAGATGGTAGTGCCTCCCACTCCACCTTCCGTCGGCGATATTCCCGCGCCAGCGGTCTGATGCGACGTCGAAGGTCTCGAGCCAACGCTCTGTCCTTCCTAGCACGTGCCTCTCTGAGTTGTACCTCCAGGTCGGCATGTTGAGGAGTCCTACTTGGTGGGAGCCCTCTGGAGTACCTGGGGGCCCTCACCGCGAGGAGTGGTAACGCATGTTCAGCGATCGTTCCAGCAATACGTTGTGGGGGCACCGTCGGGATCTGCACGTCCGCCAGGACCTGGAATTGGGCCTCCTCCCGATACGATTGGAACTCTTTGTGGCTTGTGTGGTGGCTAGGGGGGCCTTGATATTTCGTGACCTGAGGGTTCTGCATCTGGAACTCGGCGTAGACACAGGCGTGATCCGAGAAGTTGGTAGTCGGGGTCTCTGGGATCCAATCCGTTCGGCATTCAACCAAGTCACCCTCCCAGGATTGTGGGACCATGAGATAGTCAAGCACTTTTGGCGCAATAGTCTTCGCCCCAGACTTGCGTCGAGCATTGTTCGCACGATGCACGAAGGTCGGCTGCCGAGAGTACGGCGAGCCGAGAGAATTGACTGCCAGCAAGCGCATCCGACATAGCCACTCCTGCAGCTGAGATCGCCACATGTCCTCCTCCCACCGCCTATCCTCCGTATCATTCCCATATCCCCTCCCGTCGAGAATCTGCACAGCGCCTCCAGTCACCGTGCCTCCTGAACAGGTGATGTCGGGCGCAAGCTCAACATTAAAATCCCCTGCAATCACAAGCTCACATGTGTATCTGCACTCCTCCTTCCACCTCCGATATGTTGTTTCGATTGTTTTCAGCATCTCAAAAGCCACCTCCAATGAACGATTCTCCGATCTATTCGGAAAGTACGCAGAGACAAGAAAGATACACGGATGACGCAAGCACACAATAGCAAGACGAGCATGATTGTTCCAAGAACGAACTATGTTGTGACAAGACTTCCCCCTCAAAGCTATGGAAGCCTTCCTGTCACTTGAGTAAACTAGGTGCCAGCCAAGCAGCTGAATTGAATTGGACGGTAAGTGTTCACACTCCTGTAAACAGAACACTTCACAGCCGTGAGAAAGAAGTGCCCTCATGCAAGCAAATCCCCGATCTGCTGTAGCCCCTTGTTTCATAAGATTCTGGGTGCCTAGCCTATGCTGGGCTGTGGGGCCACCAGCCCGACTGGCACCTCTGCACCGTCACGCCCTGCCGGCAAGACTCGCCACAAATGTGTCGTATGTAGTCGTCACACCGCTGCGCATAAGTACACCCTCCCAGATCTCGCGGTCCACTGTCCACCCCGTATTGATACGAAAGGATGCCAGTTCCACAGGTCGGTGCTGAGGATCCTGCGGTTTGGTCCACATTGTGCTCCGTCCGTTGGGTCCCGATCCTGTCTCCCCCCTGATCTCCATAGCCTCACCGTTGGTGCACTCGCGGTATGTCCCGTAGAAACGCCCCACAGCTCCGATATGATCACGTTTCCATGGTGGAGCTTCTATACGTACTCGGACCCGACTGGGTCGCTGTAACATGCCCTGGAACATGCTGTCATAGTCTGGAGGTGACCTCGAAACCTGAGCCGCATTCCTCTGGGGATTCGGAGTTAAAGCATCATCAAAAGCACGCTTCACGTTGTATAGTATCGAAGAGTCGGTTCCTACAATGAATTTGATTTTGATCGTACTCAACATCATTCTACTTCCATTCATACGTAATGTGCCCTCGTAATCGATCCTAGCTTCATCCTCTGCAGCGATGGCCGTCTTCAAATTAGTGATAAATTGTGCAGCGTCCGTGTCTCTCATCATACTGGCCGAACGTGTAACCGCTGTCCCGCTCCAGTCAGTCCAGCCTGTGAGTTCCACATAGCTGGGATTGAAGCTGGATGGTCCCGAGAGTCCTGGTGGGCCTCCTCCATAGGAAGGTGCCGTGGTCGAGGCAGCACCTGATATCACACTGGGGTTCTTCTTGAGATCCTGCATTTGTCGTTCCAAGTTGCTCATCCTGATGTCGGAGGCCTCCTGACGGTTCGAGATGCTCTGAATATCGGCCCTAATTTCGACGTTTTCTTGTTGCCTAACTTTGCTCTCGAGTACGTTGAGCTCCGCGAAGGCCTTGAACCAGGATGGGGCCTCGTCCGAGACCACACTGAGTTTCTTTCGCTTCTCCTCGAGTTCCCCCAAGAGTGCCTCCTGAGGACCGTTGACACGATGTTTGACATTTCGTTGGGCGTCGTCGCTAACACCCTGCATACCCTGACGCTCTCCAGCACCTTCAGGGACAACAGCCGCTTGGGCCGCCGCTTGTTGTGCCTCCGTGGGCATACCTGGGGGTCCCCCTAGAGCACCTTGTGGAGCTGGGCCTCTAGGAACAACAGGAGCGCCTCCAGATCCTTGACCTCCAGGACTGACCTGACCTGCTGGAGCCCCTCCCACACGCCCTCCGTTGATCGCATTTCCCGCCACAGCTGCGTTGGAAGGAGTCTGCATCATATTCATGAGCCCTGTATTCATATTCACAAATGAAGATGGGACAGCACAATGACAATCACTATCTGGTGTGGAGTCGGCAGTATTCAATCTCCCGTCCAGTGGAAGGTCACGCACAATTTGCTCGGTATCCTGAAGTTGCCTCTTCCGAGACGCCCTCTCAACAGCAGAATCTGGTCCCTCAACAGCGTAATCCTGTGAGTCCTGCAAATAAGGTACAGTCGGGGAAATATCCTCCAGCTGGAAACGTCTAGCAAGTATTGAAAAGTCGTACCCGTCCGTTGTTGCACACACGACAAGAAAACACAACAACAAATACAGTACACAAAGCAGGCGGCCTGGCTTGCCTGGAAGATGCCGTACTCGTCGATGGCAGCGATGGCCGCCGCGCCGCTTCCCCGCGGCGCCGACACCCCCTGAGCTCCTGTGGGGTCCAGGTTCCCCTTGAGAGCTCGGAAACCTCGTAGAGCTCTTTTCTTGCACGGCGATCGTCGGAACACGGAGAGAAAGCTTCTGGAGCGAGAAAGAAAAAACTCAAAAAATCACGTGTTTCTGCTTTTACTTAACGTTGGTTCCCCCAAGTCTTTCGATAGTAATACTGCACCTACAGACCTGAAAATTTTACTGGCAGACGCGGCAAAACCCACTACAGGTGCGAAAAATCTGGTTTCCCAAAATAAATGGTCAAATATCTTTCAAATATTCGCAAAACCACCCAAAAGTTGCCACATTGTCCGCCTCGGCCGGGTGGGCCAACTAGCTCCACCCCGCGCCGGAATTCCTCTAGCTCATCGATGCCGAAGAGCTCTACGAGGTATTACTCTTAAGCGTCCAGCTGCTAGCTTACGGAAGCTCTACGAGTCACTAGCTCCACCCCTTGACAGATGTTGTCGGTTTTGTCTACTTAACTCGAGCTCTAGGACAACTGCAGAGCTGATACTTACAGAAACCGATTTAGAATCATCGGGCGCGCTTGTCCGTTGAATTCAGAGCTCTGAACTCGGTCTGCTGCCCGAGCAAGGTCCGCGGAATATTTGTACTGTTCGAGTCATCTTGAGGGGGCGTTCGGCTGTTACATCCAAGAGGTTTGAAATTGCTTCGGCTGAACAATTATTTTTTCTGGGTATTTTTTTTCGACATTATATGTTGTCAGGAAGCTCTACGAGTCCCCCGGCGGTAACAAAGGTTGACGGTTTACTGCCGGCGCCCAGTTGGTCGACCCGACCAGAAAGGACAAAGTGGTGACTTTGGGTTGGTTTTGCTCAGATTTGGAAGATATTTGACCATTCATTTTGAGAAAGCAGATTTTTACGCCGAGCATTGGCATATGAACTTTGTTCCCTAAGCAGCTCAGCTCTCTCGAGCCAGTTCTAGTATTAGTTGACTTCCCGGAACCGACTTCATCTTCACTCCGAAAATCTCAACTGGGCGCCGGCGGTAAACCGTCAACCTTTGTTTTTTTTGCGGTTTGCGGTCCGCCACTAGAATCCGAATCCGAATCGGCGGAAAACATATAGTGCTTCCGGACAACATATAATGTCGGAAAAAATTACACAGAAAAATAGTTTTTCAGCCCAAGCGATTTCAGACCTCTCGGATGCAACAGCCGAACGCCCCCGATGCTTCTGGATTGTCTTCTGTACGAGCTCTGTAGCTCTCCTACAGCCCGAGCTACGTGCGTAAATCGACAGCACCTCTCAAGATGACTCGAACAATACGAATAGTTTGGCAAACCTAGCTCGAGTATCAGACCGAGTTCAGACCTCTGCATGCGAGAGGCGGACGCGTTTGATGTCTCCGAATCGATTCCTGTGATGACCAGCCCTGCAACCCCCCCTACAGCCCGCAGGAAGGACAGCACCTCTCAGGATGACTCGAACAATACGAATAGTTTCGCGGACCTAGTTCGGGCAGCAGACGGAGTTCGGAGCTCTGAATTCGACAGGCGGACGCGCCTGATGTCTCCGAATCGATTCCAGTGATTACCAGCCATGCAGCCCCCCTACAGCCCGAGTTAAGTGCAGAGAACCGACAGCATCTCTCAAGATGACTCGAACAATACGAATAGTTTCGCGATTCTATATCGGGCAGCAGACCGAGTTCAGAGCTCTGGATTCAACAGACAACGGCCACTGATGATTCTGAATCAGATTCTGTACAAATCAGCTCTGTAGCTTTCCTGTAGCTCGAGTTAAATACAGAAAACCGAGAGCGTCTGTCAAGATGACTCGAATAATACGAATAGGTTTGCGGACCTAGCTCGGCTAGCAGACCGAGTTCAGACCTCTGGGTTCAACAGGCGAACGCGCCTCATCATTCTGAATCGATTAGCTGCGCTTACCGACTCTGTAGCTGTGCTGGCGCTCGAGTTATCTTGAGAAAACCGTCACCGCGTGACAAGATGACTCGAAACGGCCGATCCCGCCCGTGTGCTTTTTGGCAGTAAAAGGTGCCCGATCGAGCTGAGATCAAGACGGCGAGCGGGAATAAGATCGAATACCACGGGAAAAAATACTAGAGCTCAAACGAATTGAGGAATTTCGAGAACAAAATTTTCAACCGACGAGAAGTCATCAAAAGGTCCGTCGAGATTTTTCTTGCCAACTAGCTCTCCAGCGCCCCGGAATTACTCTTAAGCTTCCAAACTTACTGAGGGAAGCTCTACGACTTATTTGACGTTTTTCCAGAAAAACTCCCAGACTGGGCGCCGGCGGTGAACCGTCAACCTTTCTTACCGCCGGGCAGAGCTTCCTGACAATATATCATGTCGAGAAAAATTGCAGAGAACAAATAGTTTTGCAGCCCAAGCGATTTCAGACCTCGATGCAACAGCCGAACGCACCCGATGCTTCTGGATTGTCTTCTGTACGAGCTCTGTAGCTCTCCTACAGCCCGAGTTACGCGCGTCAATCGACAGCACCTCTCAAGATGCCGCCCTGCAGCCCCCCTACAGCCCGAGTTAAGTGCAGAAAGCCGACAGCCTCTTTCAGGATGACTCGAACAATACGAAGAGTTTCGCGGACCGAGCTCGGGCAGCAGACCGAGTTCCGAGCTCTGGATTTCACAGACGGACGCGCCTGATATCTCCAAATCGATTGCTGTCACCACCAGCACTGTAGCCCCCCTACAGCCCGAGTTAAGTGCAGAAAACCGACAGCACCTCTCAAGATGACTCGAACAATACGAACAGTTTCGCGATTCCAGATCGGGCAGCAGACCGAGTTCAGAGCTCTGGATTCAACAGACAAACGCGACTGATGATTCTGAATCGGTTTCTGTAAGCATCAGCCCTGTAGTTGTCCTATAGCTCGAGTTAAGTACAGAAAACCGAGAGCGCCTGTCAAGATGACCCAATAATACGAATAGGTTTGCGGACCTAGCTCGGCTAGCAGACCGAGTTCAGACCTCTGGATGCAACAGGCGAACGCGCCTAAGCATTCTGAATCGATAAGGTGTGCTTACCAGCTCTGTAGCGTTCTAACGAATGGTTGAATTTCGAGACCAAAATTTTCAACCGACCAAAATTCCTCAAAACTGGACGCCGGCGGTAAGCCGTCAACCTTGGTTTTTTTTTGCGGTTTGCGGTCCGCCACTAGAATCCGAATCCGAATCGGCGGAGCAGTGCAACTGAGCCCCCCACCATCTTAGGTAGGTCGCAGCAGAGCGCACGCCACCTTAGCAGCAGCTCTCGTCAGGGCAGCGCAGGCAGCTAGTTCACAGCAGGTTACCGTGCTACCAGGAGGCAAGCTCATCGCCTCCTCGGCCACATCGTGCCAATGGAAGCTGTGCGAGCTGGTGCAGGAGGAAGAGGAGGAGGAGGAGGAGGAGGAGGAGGAGATGGGAAAATCAACCTGCACGCTGGAACCCCTACCTACAACGCCAATCTGAAGCCACCACCCACCTCCACATCCTTCATTACTGACACCCCCATCGAATGCACCACGGAGAGCAGTCTTACGAGTACTGAGGAACTTATCATATGCAAACCAGCGAGTAATAGTTTGGCCACCTCTGGCCTCCCACGACAATCTATCCGCACGCTCATTACCCTCACGAAAGAAATGCTTATACAGATTCTGTCCCGATGCAGGTGAGGTCAGTCCCCATCCAGACAGCATCGATACCGTATTTTGTAGTGTTCCCACCAGTCGTACATACTGCTTGTTGCGAATCTGCCACTCACCACACATCCAGTTTACAACAGTCTTACTATCTCCCAAGATCTCCATCCCAAGACGCTCAATATTCTCACACCTCCACTCCGTTTCATTCTCATAATTAGCGGCAATACGTTTGCTCATCCTCTCATTCATCTCTCTCTCCTCCTCCTCCTCCGCCTTCACATGTCTCACACCAGGTGGCCTGGGTAGAACAAACAAGTCGAACAAGTGTTGCATACCAATCACAGTCAGCAAATGCTTGCAGTATTTCTCTCGGGACCCAGCGGAACTGTCGAACGAGAGGTACCACTCGCAACCAAAGAGATCGCACAAGCACCAGTCCCACACAGTATGTCCACGGGGAGGGCCGCCCATGTTCATGCGTGTGAGCTGCTTCCGATCTTTTACAGGCAACGCTAGAATACATGTGTCACGATGTTCCGTCCACTTCCCCCTTCCATGTAGCATGGCCAGCCTAGATTTCATCCATTCACGTGACATGTCCGACTCCTCAGGTATGGCAGGCTGATCATCCGGTGTCCGCCGGAGACAGCCACTCGACATCTGGGAAATCTGAGATACATGATATGTCTGAGAAGCCGCCGCCGCCGCCATCGCCCGAGTTTTCCTCTGACGCCGATTTGGTACCGTCTCTCCCTCCTCCTCCTCTGTGTGTGTTGTGTATCTCCTCATACGAATACTTGCAGCAACTGAGACATCCTTAGCCCAATCCCAACAACGAAATATCCATATCTGCACCGCACTTCGGAATCCAAGCTCAGCAAAACTCTGTCGTCCCGCTTTGCATCGCCTACGTTGAAACTCAGACCAGCCTTCAGTTCTCCGCTTGCGTAGACCTGACATTATCGCTAGACATCTGCCTTCAAAATAGTGAACAGCAGCAATGGTAGAATAGTCGGGCGTTCTGCCCTCACAGTAGAATAATAATGCAGCAATCACTCTAGCTTGATAGCGAGTGAATCTTTCAGCCAAGTCAATCCCAGAGCAGCGATAATACGCGATTTCCCCAAAGAACATCCTCTGGGCTTTCTGGAGCATGGCCTCTGAGTCCGAGTGGTCCTTCCAGGTCTCCTCCAGAGTGGCTCCCAGGATCTCAAACGACTGAACACGCGGTAGGACCACTTCTCGGGTCCCAAGAGCAGCGTCACTAGACGGCACCAGCACACGGATATCCTGCTCAGGGGACGGCGGGATGCCAGGCGGCGCACCAAAGTAAATATACATCAAAGATTTCGGCTTCCAGGTCATTCCTGCATTCATCAGCGGGATACTCATGTCACGCACCATCAACTCAAGGTCAGTGCGGGTCTTCGCATACAACAGAAGATTATCTGCCCAGAAACTGTGGGTCATACGCTCACCGTTGAACATGCGCTCATCATTTTCCAATTTGATACCGTACTGCGTTTCCTGCCTCCATCTGTCGATGACATCTCTCCAGAGTACAATAGAAACTGCTAGAAAAATCATTGGTCCCTCTACTCCTCCCGTTCGAATAGATTTGTCCCAATAGACCGCTGACGATGCCTCGATGCCCTCGAAGCTGGCCACGCACTGATTATCCATCATGGGTTCAATCAACGCCACAATGAGATCAGCAGGTATGTCAAGAGCACGAAGACAGCGCATGGCGAGGCACGGAGTGACATTATCGAAAGCTTGTACAATATCAAGGTTGCCAAGCCACAAACTGTCTCCTTTGCCCCAGACAGCGGAGTGCTGGCTGAGCCTCTTGGCAACGCTGCTGATTTCCGATGTTTTACGTCCCGATCTGAATCCGTACAGGCATACATAGTGTCGGTGCTCCTCAATCCTCTTCTCAATCATCATCACAATACATGTCATGTACCATTTCATAAGACACGACTGTAGACATAGCACACGTGTATCTGTCAAATGTTGTATGTTCATTTCTTTTGGCATGAGCGTGGCAGCTAGTTGACGCCAACTGTCGGGGCAACATAACCTGCGGGAATACACACCTTGGAAGCTCACCAGAACACGTCGCACAGATGCCCACGAGAGCTGTTTCAACATCGTGACAGTCACGTTGTCGGGACCTGGGGCCTTTCCCGTGGACAGCTTCGCCCTCGCCCGCAGCAGGAGCGACATCGAGAACACCTCTGAGGATCCGCTTCCCGAACATAGACCACGCAGCGACTGAAGCTCACGCAGGGTCACCTCTCTGGCCTCGGGGTCCTCCACCTTAGACTTCATGTGCCCCAATATCTCGTCCCCCCACTCCTCGCGGTTCTGAGACTCCATCCCGTTGGCAAGGATCAACGTCTCCGTCTTGGCCCTCCTCCTCCTCCTCGTGTTCATTTCCGTCCTCCACCTCTGTACTCTTGCCTCCAGCCTCCTTCTTTCTCTCCTCACAATCTTTGAGCACCGTTTAGCCTCCTCTCTATCCCCCCGACGAAGTGCTTCGCGTTTACTTACCTGGGCGGCCCAGTGGATCTCGGATTTCTTTGGCACATTATTCCTGGGATTGATATCTTTCTGGGGGGTCTCCTCGGCGGCCTTTATGAGGTCAGGTCCCAGCATATCCAACATCTCCTGGCGATCCTCTGGGTCAGCATTTTCCTGGCACAAAGCACGGTAACGACTGCCCCGATCGTCCATGTTCTTCGCAAACTCCAGCTGCGACACCGGTTGCAAGTGGATGAATTTTCGAGCAGGCTGGGTCCGTCTTTTCGCAGACGGTGCACAAGACAATCGAACAACTATGCAAGCGTGGTCAGACAGCGCACGCTCGTATCTGCTGCATGGGTGCTCCGTCCAGGCGTGGCCGACTTCCGCAGGCAGCATCCAGCCTACGGTGAGCTCCTGCCTGTGTAAACGACGGCTGACACCAACATAGTCGAGTACCTTCTCCACCCCCGTACTTGATTTGAAAGTAACCCTCCTCTGCCCAAATGTGTTCTCCATCCTGATGCCCCAGAGCCCGCAGAAGTCCAGTAGGGCCCTCCTCATAGATTGCAGCCTAGACGCCCGTCGAATTTCGAAGCCCGAGACAACCCTATGAGGTCTTGTTTTACGTGCACCACGTTTTGTTTGAGTCATATACGGGTTGCCGTCATCCGCTCCTTCCTCCACTCCCAGTATCCATCTCCGTAGAATCCCCAGCAATCCCAGACGCCTCCAGGAGCCCTGATCCAGTAACTCTGAAGCCGTTCACCTCCGAATCTGGCTCGAGTTCGACGTTAGCATCTGTCAAGAAGACCAGGTCCTGCGGCTGCTTCGGGAACTTAGACATATGTGTGCGAAGCACTTGGGATATATCAAACAATATCTGCTCATACACATCATGCTCATACTGTTCTTCCGTAAGGGCATTGATACTCTCATGTGGCATATATGCAACAATAACCGTAACACTAGAATAACTACAAATGACAAAACCTTTGCCACGATATGTGGCTCTGAGCGAGTCTCTCCAAGACTTAGACATAATCACCGCAGCCTTCCGACAAGTACTCCGAAAAATTGTGTAACCTCGCATGCTGAGATCACGAACTGAAAGGAACTGACACTCGCACAACCCCGCGAGTCCCACATCTAAACGACGTAGTGAATTAATTATGTCATGGCCGTTCTCTGCACCTGCCCGACGCACATTCCATGACGCAATGGTGTCGTGGCACCTCTAGTTCGTACTGGAAATCCTCGCTCGCAACTCATCAATGTTGATCCCTGGCTCAAGCTGATTCATTGCACGAGTAATCTCCCAGCCATTCTGCAGAGAGAACTTGGCCACAATCTTCCCTGGAGGTGGTAAGTGGTCACTGGAGCCCCACATGAACGTAATCGGTGGTCCCGTCTCAGCCCTGAGATTTGAGTGATGCTTCTTGAAACTCTTGAACTTAGCCTGAAAGATCCCAGCGGCATCCAGATGGGGCTTCTTCCAGGGGGGGGGCCTCCACGTGGACCTTGAGGACCCTGGGAGCGTGCTGGAGTTTGTTGTCGGCGATCGCGGCGACGAGTCGACGACGGAGATCCCACAGCTGGTCGCTGGTAACCTTATTCTGGAAATAGAGCCGAGCACGCGAATAACCCCATGCCTCTCGACCTGTGTTGAACCTCTTGGATTGGTTCAGGTCCAGAAACTCCTTCGCACCACTGAACCATTCTCCAGCCAGGACCTCATTCAGTAGTGAATTCAACGCCTGCTGTGATAACATCTCCTCCTGACGCTTCTCTGCATCCCTCCAGTCCGTCATCCATCCCTTGAGCTCGACGAACGATGGGGTGAAATTCTGCACGGACTGCCGAGTTTCCGCCGAGGACGCTGTCGTAGAAGTGCCTGCTCTGGGGGCCCCACCTGCAGGAGCCTGCTGGAGCTGGATAATCTGGAGCCTCTGATCCTCAACCTTCTTAGTAATAGCATCAATGTCCGTCATCGCCTGCTGTACATTCTTCTCCACCGAATCAACACGAGCATTGAGTTGCGTGCCGAGATCCGTGATGCTCCGATGTGTTGATTGGAAGCCCTCAGTCATCTTACCTCCCAGAGATGCAGCAAGCGTCGTGATCTTGTCCATCCCCTTAGTCATGGCCTCCTCGAGGCCTTCAACCCTCTGAATTTTGACACGTTTTCCCTCTGGGACCTCCTCCTCCTTGGCTCCTGGAACGGGCATATCAGTGGCGTCCATGGCGAAAGCCTCGGGGACCGCAGCAGCTGATGAGGCAGCCATCTTGCCGTCTGAGATGTCACAAGGGATATTCCACTTCGCACAGAACGATCGATCTTCTCGAGTACGTTTGAGATGCGCACTTAACTGATGAAAGTTATATGGGGCAACAGGATTGTGAGGTAAAGTGGGAGAGAGATCAGGTGGTCCAGATGGAATGTCGACTAGAGAATCTTTATCGTCGTGACAAGCTCTACCAACCTGTCTGGCAAGATACTCCCACTCCCAGTGTCCGAAGTTGGCTCCCCAGCGGTCCAAATCGATCGATTGACTCTGGCTCGTCCCGTCCAGCTCGACGCGGCAAAATGCCGCAACAATGCACACAAACAAATACAAACAAAGGCAGGCGGCCTGCTTACCTCGGACTCGCCGAAGTCGCCGAAGTGGCCCGATCGCCACGCGCCCCCGCGCGGCGGGCCAGGGGGCAGGCTGCCTGACTGCACGATGCAGCTCGAGGCTGCCTGACTGCACGAGCAGCTTGGTTTTTTTTGCGGTTTGCGGTCCGCCACTAGAATCCGAATCCGAATCGGCGGAGCAGTGCAACTGAGCCCCCCACCATCTCAGGTAGGTCGCAGCAGAGCGCACGCCACCTTAGCAGCAGCTCTCGTCAGGGCAGCGCAGGGAGTTAGTTCACAGCAGGTTACTGTGCTACCAGGAGGCAAGCTCATCGCCTCCTCGGCCACATCGTGCCAATGGAAGCTGTGCGAGCTGGTGCAGGAGGAAGAGGAGGAGGAGGAGGAGGAGGAGATGGGAAAATCAACCTGCACGCTGGAACCCCTACCTACAACGCCAATCTGAAGCCACCACCCACCTCCACATCCTTCATTACTGACACCCCCATCGAATGCACCACGGAGAGCAGTCTTACGAGTACTGAGGAACTTATCATATGCAAACCAGCGAGTAATAGTTTGGCCACCTCTGGCCTCCCACGATCCTCCACGGATACGTCTGATACAATGTCTCTGTTGTCGTAAATATATGAAGTCAGAACACTGATACATGAATTGATAGCAACACGAACAGCACGGCCTGTAGCTCTCATGAGTCCAGCCAGCGGGGAGCCAAAGGGAGAGCAAGCGGGGAGCAGGGAAGCCCAAGGAGCCAAAGCGAGCCCAGGGGCAGAAACAGCGGGGGAGAGGAAGGGACAAACACAACAGAAGCATGCGTAGTCAATTCAAATAATTCCATCAAGCTCTCCGCTGCTCTGCAGTTCACATAATTCCATAAAGTTGTCATGGAGGTGTTTCGCCTCTTTCACAAGAGCAGACGGCTGGGCAGCACTGTCCATAACCTGCTGAAGGTCATGTAAGACGGCTTCGATTGAATCGTGATCCCTGAAGGTTTGGAACGCATCCCAAATCCAACAGTCCCGTTCGTCCTCATCGCAGGCTCGAAATTCAGAAAGGAAATCTGGCACGTGCACCGTTGACACGACGTCGTCCGTAGCAGTCGTCCGTACAAATCTGTATTTTCTGATACGAAGATTTAGCGCCTTCTCCAGGTACAGGCGAAAATCCTCCTGGACCACCTCCTCCTGCTCCATCTGAGCAACAGCTTCAAACATCTCCTCAGGATCTCTGTCTTCCACTGTTGGGTCCGCACTCGCTCCAACCTCGGACGAAGCTTGATTGGAAGAAACTTGACTGGAGCAAACTGGATTGGAAGAACCTTGATTTGAAGCTCCAACCTCTGTCGAAGCGCCAACCTCTGACGAAGCTCCAACCTCTGACGAAGCCTCCACTGTTGGGTCCGCACTCGCACCAACCTCTGACGAAGCTCCAACCTGGTTTGAAGACACTTGATTGGAAGAACCTTGATTTGAAGGACTGCCCTGGTTGGAACAACTGCCCAATTGATTTGAAGAAACTTGATTGGGAGAACCTTGAATTGAATAACTGCCATGATTTGAAGCACTGCCCTGGTTTGAAGAACGGCCATCGCTTTCCTCTCGCCCCCTCTTGTCGCCTCTTTCCCTGCCTGAAACTCGAGCGGAAGAACTGCCCACCACTGGACCGCTAGGCCTGAAAACTTGAGCGGAAGAACTGAGGCCGTCAGAGTGCACCTGCGAAGGACCAACATGTTCGCCGAGGGCACCAGCCAGATAGATTGTGGCGGGAGCGCGTGTGGTGTCGAACGGAACGGTAAACAAGCTAAAGTCCACCTCAATCTGCCTCCAGGCAGCCAGAGTCAATCTACGGGTCTTGCGCTTCCAACTGATCGATTTGGGACCAGACACGGGGGACAGAGTAGGGGAAGTATGAGTGTTGTAACATGCATGCCAGTCGTGACTTATCTGAGACCGCTCACTTGAGTATGAATACCAAGGGGGTCCACCAAGAGAAGACAACATCGATTAGAGAATAAAAGAAAACTGCAACCAATCTTGAGATCTGTTATCTGTAATGCGTCCTGAGTGCACAACAAATCCACACACGATTGAAAACGGGCAAACGCAAGAGGGTGAAAGCTGAGCGAGCCCTCCACACGCGGGCTGATTGAAAACTGGCAAGAGTGCAGAGATCGGGCACCGTGATGGCTGTCACGGAGTCTGCGCTTGACTGCGTGTGTGCCCTCGTAACGTAAGCGAAACACAAGCTTTGCTGGCGTAGGGGCTCTAAACTGGAGGCGAGGTCCAGGCAGAGTTTAAAACCCCTGTCGGATGCGAAGAGCAACCACGCCTTGAGCAACCAGCTTGGTTACCGCCGGGGGACTCGTAGAGCTTCCTGAGCATATATAATGTGGAAAAAGTTGCAGAGAACGAATTGTTTTTCATCCTAAACGATTTCAGACCTCTCGATGCAACAGCCAAACGCCCCTCATGCTTCTGGATCCTTTTCTCTGCGCACGAGCTCCGTAGCTCTCCTACAGCCCGAGTTACGTGCGAAAATCGACAGCACCTCTCAAGATCACTCGAACAATACAAATAGTTTCGCGAATCTAGCTCGAGTATCATACCGAGTTCAGACATCTGAATGCAACAGGCGGACGCGCCTGATGTCTCTGGATCGATTCCTGTGATTACCAGCCTGCAGCCCCCTTACAGCCCGAGTTACGTGCAGAAAATCGACAGCACCTCTGAAGATGACTCGAACAATACGAATAGTTTCGCGAACCTAGCTCGGGCAGCAGGCCGAGTTCAGGGCTCTGAATGCGACAGATGGACGCGACTGATGTCTCGGAATCGATCCCAGTGATTACCAACCCTGCAGCCCCCGTACAGCTCGAGTTAAGTGCAGAAAACGGACAGCACTTCTCAAGACGACTCGACGAATACGAATAGTTTTGCGAACCTAGCTCGGGCAGCAAACCGATTTCCGAGCTCTGGATTCGGCAGGCGGACGCGCCTGATGCCTCCGAATCGATTCCTGTAAGAACGAGCCCTGTAGCCCCCCTACAGCTCGAGTTAAGAGCAGAAAACTGTCAGCACCTCTCAAAATGACTCGAACAACACGAATATTCGCGGACCTAGCTCGGGCAGCAGACCGAGTTCAGACCTCTAGATAGGATAGACGAACGCGCCTGATGATTCGCAATCGATTGCTGTGAGAATGAGCTCTGTAGCTGCCCTACAGCTCGAGTTAAGTACAAAATACCGACAACGCGTATCAAGATGACTCGAAACAGCCGATCCCGCCGCGATGCTTTTTTGCAGAAATATTTACCCGATCGAGCTGAGATTAAGATGGCGAGCGGGAATAAGATCGAATATGGTCAGAAAAAATACTAGAGCTCAAACGAATGTTCGAATTTCGAGAACAAAATTTTCAACCGACCAAAAGTCAGCAAAAGGTCCGTCGAGATTTTTCTTGCCAACTAGCTCTCCAGCGCGCCGGAATTACTCTTAAGCTTCCAGCAACTAGCTAAGGGAAGCTCTACGAGTTATGTCCGTCGAGATTTTTCTTGCCAACTAGCTCTCCAGCGCCCCGGAACTGGGCGCCGGCGGTAAACCGTCAACCTTCGTTACCGCCGGGGGACTCGTAGAGCTTCCTGGGCATATATAATGTCGAAAAAAATTCCAGAGAACAAATATTTTTTCAGCCTAAACAATTTCAGACCTCTCGATGCAACAGCCAAACGCCCCTCATGTTTCTGGATCGTTTTCTGTGCGCACGAGCTCCGTAGCTCTCCTACAGCCCGAGTTACGCGCGGAAAATCGACAGCACCTCTGAAGAACACTCGAACAATACAAATAGTTTCGCGAATCTAGCTCGAGTATCAGACCGAGTTCAGACATCTGAATGCAACAGGCGGACGCGCCTGATGTCTCCGAATCGATTCCTGTGAATACCAGCCCTGCAGCTCCCTTACAGCCCGAGTTAAGTGCAGAAAATCGACAGCACCTCTGAAGATGACTCGAACAATACGAACAGCTTCGCGGACCTAGCTCGGGCAGCAGGCCGATTTCAGGGCTATGCATGCGACAGGTGGACGCGATCGATGTCTCCGAATCGATTCCAGTGATTACCAGCTCTGCAGCCCCCTTACAGCTCGAGTTAAGTGCAGAAAACGGACAGCACCTCTCAAGATGACACGACGAATACGAATAGTTTTGCGAACCTAGCTCGGGCCGCACACCGAGTTCCGAGCTCTGGATTTGGCATGCGGATGCGTCTGATGTCTCCGAATCGATTCCTGTGAGTAGGAGCCCTGTAACCCCCCTACAGCCAGAGTTAAGTGCAGAAAACTGTGAGCACCTCTCAAGATGACTCCAACAACGCAAACAGTTTCGCGGACCTAGCTCGGGCAGCAGACCGAGTTCAGACCTCTACATGGGACAGACGAACGCGCCTGATGATTCGCAATCGATTTCTGTGAGAATGAGCTCTGTAGTTGCCCTACAGCTCGAGTTAAGTACAAAATACCGACAACGCGTATCAAGATGACTCGAAACAGTCGATTCCGCCGCGATGCTTTTTTGCAAAAATATTTGCCCGATCGAGCTGAGATTAAGATGGCAAGCGGGAACAAGATCGAATATGGTCAGAAAAAATACTAGAGCTCCAACGAATTGCTGAATTTCGAGAACAAAACTGGGCGCCGGCGGTAAACCGTCAACCTGGCTACCGCCGGGGACCTCGTAGAGCTCATCGATCGCATACAAATAGTTGTGCGGACTTAGCTCGAGAAGCAGACTTTGTTCAGAGCTCTAGATGCTTCAGCCAAACACCCTTAATAATTCTGTATCGGTTTCTGTGCGTACCACCTCTGTAGCTGTGCTACAGCTAGAGTTAAGTGCAGAATACCGACAGCGCCTTTAAAGAGAACTTGAGAAATACGAAGAGTGTTGTGGACCAGCTCGACTAGCAGAACGAGTTCAGGCCTCTCGATGCAACAGACGGAAGCGCCTGGTGATACTGAATCAGTTTATGTGCGCACCAGCTCTGTAGCTCCTCTGAATCTTCAGTTCAGCACAGAAAACCGGCATCACTAGTGAAGATGACTTTTACGGAGCTAGCTCGAGTAGCAGACCGAGTTCAGGCCTCTGGGTGCAACAGGCGAACGCGCCTGATCAGAATCGGTTTCTGTAAGCATCAGCTCTGTAGCTCTCGAAATCTCGAGTTAAGTACAGAAAACCGTGAACGCGTGTCAAGATGACTCGGAACGCAGTTGGTTCCAGCAAGTCTTTTAAGAGTAATATTGCAGCTACGGACCTGAGAATTCAACTGGCACACGCGACATAACCCACTACACGTGAGAAAAATACCGGTTCTCAAAATGAGTTGTCAAATATCTTTCAAACTGGGCGCCGGCGGTAAACCGTCAACCTTTTTTACCGCCAGGGGACTCGTAGAGCTTCCTGACCATAGATAATGTCGAAAAAATTGCAGAGAACGAATAGTTTTTCAGCCCAAGCGATTTCAGACCTCTCGATGCAACAGCCGAAGGCCCTTATGCTTCTCGATCGCTTTCTGTGCGCACGAGCTCCGTAGCTCTCCTACAGCCCGAGTTACGTGCAAAAATCGACAGCAACTCTCAAGATTACTCAAACAATACAAATAGTTTCGCAAATCTAGCTCGAGTATCAGACCGCGTTCAGACCTCTAAATGCAACAAGCGGGCGCGCCTGATGTCTATGAATCGATTCCTGTGATTACCAGCCCTGCAGTCCCCTTACACCCCGAGTTCAGTACAAAAAAACCGACTGCACCTCTCAAGATGACTCGAACAATACGAATAGTTTCGCGGACCCAGCTCGGGCAGAAACCAAGTTCAGAGCTCTGAATGCGGCAGGCGGACGCGACTGATGTCTTCGAATCGATTCCTGTGATTACCAGCCCTGCCGCCCCCTTACAGCTCGAGTTAAGTGCAGAAAACAGACAGCACATCTCAAGATGACTTAAAGAACACGGCAGCTTCCAGCAATAACATGCGAAGGGATGCTCTACGAGTTAAGCTCTTCCCTTCGATCCTGAACGCTGATAAGCACACCTATTCCATTCAGAATCATCAGGCGCGTTCGAGTGTTGAATCCAGAGGTCTGAGCTCGGTCTGCTAGCCGAGCTAGGCCTGCAAACCTATTCGTATCATTCGAGTCATCTTGACAGATGCTCTCGGTTTTCTGTACTTAACTCGAGCTATATAACAGCTACAGAGCTGATACTGAGAGAACCCGACTCAGAATGACCAGTCGCGTTCGTCTGTTGAATGCTGAGCTCTCAACTCGGTCTGCTGCCCGATCTAGAATGGCGAAACTATTCGTATTATTCGAGTCAGCTTGGGAGATGCTGTCGGGTCTCTGTACTCAAGTCAGGCTGTAGGGGAGCTATAGTGCTGACAGTCACAGGAATCGATTGACATCAGGCGCGTCCGCCTTTCGAATCCAGAGCTCCGAACTCTGTCTGCTGTCTGAACAAGGTCTGCGAAACTATTCCTATTGTTCGAGTCGTCCTGGGAGGTGCTGTCGGTTTTCTGCACTTAACTCGTGTAGCGGGGGCTACAGGGCGGGTAATCACCGGAATCGATCGGAGACATCAGACGCGTCCGCCTGTCACATTCAGAGGGCCTGAACTTGGTAGCGTCCAAAACCCGGAGAGCAAAGGGCAACGGACACACCTGCAGCACTGCTGCAGCGCTGCCAGAATCGCTTCCACGCGTGCCTGCACGCGTGCAGGCACGCGTGGAAGCTTGCCGGAAGCTCTCCCGGACACGTTGCCGGGCCGGGCGAGTCGCCGCGGGGAATGTGGAGCGCCGCGGAGGAGCTCCTGGCGGGCACCACCACCGCCCGGCTTCTAATCTTAAACCCTTCAGCTCTCAGCGAGCTCTCCGGGAACTTGGTCTGATACTTGAGCTAGGTTTGCGAAACTATTCGCATTGTTCGAGTCATCTTGAGAGGTGCTGTCGATGTACGCACGTAACTCGGGCTGAAGGAGAGCTACAGAGCTCGCACAGAAGACAATGCAGAAGCATCGGGGACGTTCGGCTGTTGCATCGAGAGGTAACTCGTAGAGCTTCCCTGAGCTAGTTGCTGGAAGCTTAAGAGTAATACCTCGTAGAGTTCTTCGGCATCGATGAGC
>CAUYUJ010004401.1:0-20000 GCA_963575745.1 Prorocentrum cordatum
AGGAGGAGGAAGAGAAGAAGGAATGAGGAGGGAGAGGTGGAGGAGAAACAGGAGGGAGGGGAGCAAAAAGAGGAGAACGACGAAGAGGGGGAGTGAGGTGAAGGAGGCCGAGGAGGCGGTCGACAACGACGACGATGCCGACGACGAGGAGGACAACAAGCAAGGATGACGAGGAAGACAGGATTGACAGGATGGAAGAGGTCCTGATGGCAACGGGTCCTAGACCCCAGAGGGTTCACTGGGACAAGCTGTTCATCCCAACACGATTTTGACGGTCTGGGGCTCGCCGAAAAATATTAAGGACCCCTTCGTAACAGGACTCCTTCCCTTCATGCTGAACAGGAGGAGGAAAACAAGGAGAATCCTCCTCATCCTCCTCTATCCTCTTCTAGCTCACATCCTTGTGCCCAGTATCACCACTACCGACATCGTCATCACCACCACGGCAATCATCGTCGTCGTCCGTTAGTATGTCCTCCTGTCATTGTCGCTGCCATCGGCGTAACAACCCATCATCAGTACAACCAGCATCGTCATCATCATCCTCATCATCATCATCATACACTCATAATCATCATGCTCATCATCATGCTCATCATCATTATCAACAACAACAGCAGCATCGTTATCATCATCATCATCATCATCATCATCATCATCATCATCAACAACAGCATCATCAATGTCATCATCAATATCATCACCATCATCACCGTCATAATCATCGCTATCATCATATGATTCTTGCTCATCATCATCATCATCATCCTCATCACCTTCATCTCCTTCACCATCATAATCATCATCATCATCATCATCATCATCATCATCATCATCATCATCATCATCATCGTCATCAGCATCAGAATCATCAGCCTCATCATCGTCATCATCGCCATCACCAACATCAGCATCATCATCACCACCACCACCACCACCACCGTCATCATCACAATCATCATTAACACCAGCATCATCATCAATATCATCATCATCATGATTCATCATCATCATCATCATCATCATCATCATCATCATCATCATCATCAGCATCCTAATCATCGTCATCAGCATAATCATCATAATCATCATTGACATCAGCAGCATCATCATCGACGTCATCATGAACATCAGCATCAGCATCATCAGCATCTTCATCATCAGCATCATCATCCTCATAATCGTCATCATCGCCATCGTCATCAGCATCATGCCTCACCACAATCACCATCACCATCATCATCATCATCAACAACACCCACATCACAACCATCCTCATCATCATCATAATAATAATCATCATCATCATCATCATCACTATCATCATCATCATCATCATCATCATCATCATCATCATCATCATCATCATCCGCATCCTCATCCTTATCCTCATCCTCAGCATATCATTGACATCAGCAGCATCATCATCAACATCATCATGAACATCAACATCAGCATCACCATCATCATCATCATCATCATCAGTATCATCATCATCATCATCTTCATCATCATCACCACCACCACCATCATCATCATCATCGACATTATATTCATCAGCAGCAGCATCATCAACATCATCATCATCAACATCACCCTCATCGTCGTCATTGTCGTCAGCAGCAGCAGCAGCAGCAGTATCATCATCGTCATTGTCATCGTCATCATCATCGTCATTATCGTCATCATCATCATCACCATCATCATAATCAGCATCATCATCGTCATCACCATCGTCAGCATCATCGTCATCATCAGCATCGTCAGCATCATCGTCAGCATCATCGTCATCATCATCAGCAGCATCGTCATCATCATCATCATCAGCCTCATCGTCATCATCATTGTCATCATCATTCTGACAACCAAGGTTATTACCATCATCGATGTCATTCGCTCCACCCCCTTTGATCCTTGATCAGATTCGTTCCCTTCCTCTGACGGCGACGACCACGGCGACGACGACGACCACGACAGCGACCATAGACGAGCGTCGACGACGACGAACGACGACGAATACGCCGACGACGACGACAAGGCCGCCGATCGCCGACGGCGGCGAGGGCCGACAACGCCGTCCCGCCGCGCGCCTTCCTTGCCGGGGCCCACGGTGTAGCCGCGCATGTAGCACCTGTCGCGCCCGCGGGGCCAATGGCCGCCCGCGGGAGCGGCCCTGCGACCACGCCGAGGGCAACGACGGCGACTCCGACGGCGCCGCCACCGACGATGACGACGACGACGTCGACGCCGAGGATGGCGACGACGACGACGACGACAACGCCGAGGATGGCGACGACGACGACGACGACGACGATGACGACGACGAAGACGACGACGACGACGACGAAGACGACGACGACGACGACGACGACGACGACGACGACGACGACGACGACGACGACGACGACGACTACGACGACACCGACGATGGCGACGACGACGACGAAAACGACGACATCAATGCCGACAATGACGATGATGCCGACGCCGACGACATCGACGACTCTGGCGATGGTCTTCGGCGGCGGCGGCAGCGACGGCGGCTGCGGCGAGGACGACGACGAGGGAGGAGGGCGTACTCCTCCCTGGTCGTCAAGGGAAAAGATTGCGTTGTCCGAATATCGTCCTCCGCCCCCTTTTCCTCGAGAACCGGGCACCATACGCCTGACCGACAACTCTGAGCAGGCACCATAGCCCACCCCGACAATACTGCGTCAAACGCCAAATTATTTACTGTGTGTGCTCATGGATTTCAGGGTTTCCACTTCTTGGACCGTGAACGGCACTTGCATCCCTTGCCAGTCGTCTAGTGCCCAGCACAGGCTTCAATGATTGCATGGACCGATGCGAGGGGGAGTGTAACCTCGGGTGGCGCTCTGTTGGTGTGTATATCATGTGTGTTGTATGTGTGCGTAGTGTGTCATGTGTATCTTGCCTGGGTGTCACCTCCTCTCGTCCATCCTGTCCCCGTGTGCGTCATCCTCCCTCCTGCACCCTCGCTCTTATCCTCCCTCTCCGCCGGAATGAAGGCCATGCGACTCGTGGACAGGAGTTGCTGGTTCAGTAATGCGTTCTCTCAACAGGTCGGACGTAGAGATGGTAGGTTACTCAGACAAGCCGAACCCCTCTACCTGCATGGAGGTCTCGGCTATCGTAAGAGAGAGCCGGCGATCCAAATCCAGCTCATACCTAGTTCGCGCCTCTCACAACTGAAAAATCAGTGCACTATATGTTATGATCAGACCAACGCGATTTCTGCTGCCGCATATGACGATACAGACACCTACAACTTGATCCACAAGATGTGTTTTTCCTCGGGCATACATGCTACATTGGAATGTGCTGACGGAGAGGGGCATTCTAGAGTGGGGGAAAGGAGTTCTGCAAGGCAGCCAAGCGGCACCTACCAAATACACGCGCACTTTCGATCGATGTGTTCTCGCCCCCTGGAAAAAGACCCAGCAGGTCAGCAACTTCTGTGCACGGACCTCGTCGGTGAAGACTCGGAGGCCAAGGTGGATATAGGCACGACCGCAGTCTTGCTCACAAGTGTGTCGCAAGAACTTCCGAAGGAATGAGATTGGCTGTTACAAGCGCGAGTCGGGAAATAGATGCGTCTCTTTATGGCGCAGGAGGTGCGAACATATGGCTAAGCAGAAGATCGTACCCCGTTTTGCCGGAGCTGGGCAACACGCAGTCCAAGCGCGTCACGTCTGCACAGCGCGCGCGCGATGTATCTTCTCAAGACTGTCAACATGTACCGTACCTCGCTAAGTATTCAGTTTCACCATAATTCCACAACTTCGTAACAGAGACACGCTGCAAAGAAGCACATGTATATGGTGGTGCTCCATGGATAAATTGTGGTTTCGACCTCGGAGAGAGCGTGATCCATCGCCGCTTCACTGTGGAAAATTCCCCCCCCTCTTCCTCCGGAGCCCGGGGGTCCCCCCCCCCTTCGAAAATCCCCTGGAATTCCCCCCCCCTTCCCCTCGGCAAAACCCCCCCCTCCCCTGACCCACCCCCACCCCCCTCTGGAAAACCGGGGAGGGGCACTACCGGTTCGAACCCCCCCCCCCTCCGGAAAACCGAAAGGGGTCACTTCCAGTTCAAACCCCTTCTCCCCCCCCCCAGAAAACCAGAAAGGGGTCACTACCGGTTCGAACCCCCCCACCCCTCCGGAAAACCGGGGGGGGTCACTACCGGTTCGAACCCCCCCCCTCGAAAACCGAGGGGGGTCACTACCGGTTCGACCTCCCCCCTCGAAAACCGGGGGAGGTCACTACCGGTTCGAACCGCCCCCCCCCTCGAAAACCGGGGGGGGTCACTACCAGTTCGAACCCCTCCCCCCCCACCCCCCACGCTCACCGCCAGCAAACAATTCTGGGTCCCTACCACCGTCCGCACCACATCCCCCACTGCTGTCCCCAGCACCACTGTGCTCACCACCACTGTCCCAACTGTTCCCACCACCGTCACCACTGTCCTCACCAGTGCCCCCACCACTGTCGCACTGTCTCCACTGTCCCCACCACTGTTCCCACCACGGTTCCACTCCCCACTTTCTCCACGGCCCCAACCACTGTCCCACTGTCCCCACTGTCCCACTGTCCCCGCCGCTGTCCCACTGAGCTGTCCCACTGTTCTCATCACTGTCCCCACTGTCCCCACCACTGTCCCTACTGCACCTCTGTCCCATTATCCCACCGCCGTCCTCGCCACCACCCTCACCACTGTCGCCACCACCACTGTACCCTCTACTGTCCCACTGTTTCCACCACATTCCCACTGTCCCCACACCACTGTCCCCACCACCACCGTCCCCACCACTGTCCCACTGTCCCCACTGTTCCCACCATTATCCCCGCTGTTCCCACCAGTGCCCCTATCAGTGCCTTATTGTCCCCACTCTCCCCGCCACTGTCCCACCACAATCCCACTCTCCCCACTTTCCCACGGTGCCCACCACTGTCCCACTGTCCCCACTGTTCCCACCACTGTCCCACTGTCCCCGCCGATGTCCCACTGTGCCGTCCCACCGTCCCCAGTCCCCATCACTGTCCCATTGTCCCCACTGTCCCAACCACTTTCCCCACTGTATTACTGTCCCACCACTGTCCTCACCACCGCCTTCACCACTGTCCCCACCACTACCGTCCCCACCACTGTCCCACTGCCCCCACCACTGTCCCGCTGTCCCTCACCACTGTCCCCACCACCACCGTCCCCACCACTGTCCGCACCACTGTCCCACTGTCCCCGCATCACTGTCCCCACCACCACCGTTCCCACCTCTGTCCCAACATCCCCACCCTTCTCCAACTGTCCCGAGGAGCGGGCATCGTTCGGCCGGTAGTGACCACCCCCGGTTTTCGAGGGGGGGGAGGGGTTCGAACCGATAGTGACCCCCCCCCCCGGTTTTCGAGGGGGGGGGGGAGTTCGAACAGGTAGTGACCCCCCCCCCTTTTCATGATGGACGGGGGGGGGGGGAGGGGGGTCGAACCGGTAGTGACCCCCCTCGGTTTTCGAGGGGGGAGGGGGGACGGGTTAGGAACCCCCAGTGACCCCCCCCGGTTTTCCGCCAGCAGCGGTAGAACGCGCTCTTTCCGACCTCGGGATCCAACAAATATTGTCTGCATTCTCTTCCAGACGCGGGTCCAAGGGGCAGCTCTGAGCGGCATGGAAGCGTTGATCCCATTGGCTAGTGACTATAGCTTGATTCATGGGCTGCTACTAAAGTGGGAGAGGAAGCTGCTAAAAGGGGATGCTATGCTAAAACATGCTCGACCTGATGGGGACACCGAGTATACATCTTTGCAGGCACGGTAGGTTTGGCAACAGCTCGGCATGGTCCGAACGCAGCTAGATAGAAAAGTACGAATACGGCGACTCACATGTTTCAGACAGGTGACCAGTCAGTCACAAGACAATCAAGAGCTAATCGCAGTTATGTTTGGGCAACTCACAGAGGAAAAGAACCCAACTACCTATGATTGGCAACTCCGTCGAGATCCATGGGCTCTGCAGGCGACAAATGATATCGACAAGGATCTTCCAGAGGAGATATAGGAAAAGGTGCTACTGGTGTTCACCCCACAGCTGTGTGAGAAGTTCAAGAAGAGTTGTGTTGCCAAACTGCGTCAGTGTTTCTGGGAGTGAGTTATAGATGCTCAGGGAAAGTCCACCACTGAAGCTAAGAATGTGCAAGATGAACAACTCCCTGAACCACCACCTGCTCCTGTCTGGGTGTGCAGTGAAACTACTAGCAGTGGGGAGGTGTGCAGGCTCGGTACGCACACATTCGCTTCACGAAAAAGGGTAGCCACGACCATCGCACGCTGAGCCAACTCCTTAACATTACCAATCCATGCCCCTGGTGTACGAGCGTACATTCGACAAGGGCAATATCACAACAGCACGTCCGTCGGCTCTTTCTTGATCATGCTTGCCATTCCGACCGCAGCCCTGTGCACCATGAGGTAGTTCAACCTGTATCGTTGTCATTCCCAGCCTGTGGTCTGCAGACACTTCGCTCGAGCCACTCCAGAGGCATATCAGATCGCACGCCGAACTGCCGAGCACAGCTCAGTTTATCTTCACAGTTGATGGTGCAGTGGGCCATCGCAATCGACGAGGTGGAGCTTGCGGGGGCCAAGAAGAGGCTGGCGATGGACCCTCCCAAGAACCCCCCTTCGGTGGTTGCTCCAGCGGCGAGCGCGCCCGCAAGCAGCGCCGGCCGAGTGGTGCAGCAGCTTCGGCAGCGCCGAAGGGAACAGGCATGGACACAGACGAGTCCGACGGCGAGACGGCGACGGATATGATGAAGCTCCAGCTCAACTCAGCGCAGCGCGACAGAGCGCTGGAAGGATACCCACTGTCGGCGCAGCAACTGCGGGTTCATTCCTCTCGCGCGCCCACGCAGCTTCGCCTCGCCCGCACGCACGACACGAACGAAACGAAACGATCTCCTGGTTGGGGGTCTCCGTCCCACTGCGATCTCACCCCCCAACCTCCGATTTCTGAATATGCCTCCTGTGGAGGGACAGGCCCCACTTACGGCCAGCGTCCGGGGTGCCCCGGGGCCTCGAGGCCTGGAGGTGCCCAGGAAGGAGGGGAGAGAGAGAGAGAGAAATGGGGCGAGAGAGGCGCCCCGCTTCCTGGCCCCATCCTCCCGCCCCCCCCTCCCCTCCTCCCCTCCAACTCCCCCTCGCCCCCCTCCCACTCCCACTCGCCCTCCCCCTTTCCCCCTCCCCTCCCCTCCTGCTCCCCCTCTCCTCCCCTCACCCTTCCTCGCCGGAGATCTCTGGAAACCCCCGAGCCCCTCCAAGAACTTCAGGGAGGTTCAGCCAAATTCATGAAAATACACACGGGAGAACATAACCGTACCCCCTTCTGCTCCCCTTCTGCTCTTGTTCATCCTCCCCCCTGGGAACCTGAAAAACATCAGCGGGGAAAAGACAGCGTGCGAAAACCTCCGATGATCAGATGACATCCTCGTCCCTGGTCCAAAGTGTCTCCAGTTTCCCGTGTCTTGTCCGAGACGCTGGAGCCCTCTGGACATCATGGGGGAGTGCTACAGTGGGGGCTCGAGCACAAGAAACCTTGCACAAGAAACCCAACCCTGAGACCCCAAAACGTCCATCGATGTTTGGTGTGGGAAAGTCACGCTTTCCATCGCAGACCGTCGAAACCCAAGAAAACGAGGGCACCCTGGAGGCAAGCAGGGTGTTTCTTGGCATGGGCCCCCACTGTATCTCTGGGCCTTCTCGGACATCCTGGGGACACATTGGGCCAGGGACACGGTTGGCAACGCCCCACAGATCTAGGCAGCCGCGCCGATGGCCCAGGGGGGGCTAGGCGCCCAAGGTCTTCGCCCCCTCTGCTCTCGTTGTGGATCTGCTCCCTGATGTGCGTCATACCAAACCTGGTGCCGCTCCTCTCCCTCCCTCCCGTGTCCTCCACCTCACGCCTCCTCCTCCTCCCTCCTCCTCCTCCTCTCTCAATCCTCCTCCTCCTCCTCTTCCCTCCTCGTCCTCCTCCTCCTCCTCCTCCTCCCTCATCCCTCCTCCTCCTCCTCATCTCATTCATCATCTCCCTCATCTCCATATCATCATCATCATCATCAGCAGCATCTACCATCATCATCATCGCATCAGCATCATCCCATCATCATCTCATCATCATCATCATCATCATCATCACCAGCATCAGCATCATCATCATCATCATCGTCATCATCATCATCATCATCACCAGCATCAGCATCATCATCATCATCATCGTCATCAGCATCAGCATCATCAGAATCATCATCATCAGCATCACCATCATCATAAGCATCATCCTCATCATGATAACCATCATCATCAGCATGGTCTGCAACATCAGCATCAGCATCACCATCATCAGAAGCATCATCATCATCATCAGCAGCAGCAGCAACAGCCTCTTCATCATCATCAGCATCATCACCATCACCATCAACATCGCCCTCATCATCATCATCATCATCAGCAGCAGCAGCATCAGCATCAGCATTCGCATCAGCATCATCATCTGCATCATCAGCAGCAGCAACATCACCATCACCATCACCAGCACCATCATCATCATCAGCATCATCATCATCATCATCAGCAGCATCAGCATCAGCATCATCATCATCATCATCATCATCATCATCATATCATCATCACCACCATCATCATCATCATCATCATCATCATCATCATCATCATCATCATCGTCATCATCATCATCATCATCATCATCATCATCATCATCATCATCATCATCATCATCATCATCATCATCATCATCATCTTCGTCATCATCAGTAGCATCAGCATCAGCATCAGCATCAGCATCATGATCATCATCATCATCATCATCATCATCATCATCATCATCATCACCAGCATCATCATCAACAGCATCAGCATCAGCATCATTAACATCATCATCATTATCCGCCGACCCCTTGGGTCGTCGGCGTGTGAGATGCTTCCCCCTCCCCAAACCCCTCCCCCGGGAACCCGGTCCGGTCGATTTGGAAGGGGGGGGATGCCCACCGCGAGCGACTCACGACGCTCTTCCGGGCCCAAAAGGGCCCAAATACGGGCCAAGAAGGCCCCAAGAGGCCTCCCAGACGTTCCAAGAGGCCCCCAGACGCCCCAAGAGACCGCCTAGACGCCCTAAGAAGCGCCCAAGAGGCCCCAAGGGCCCAAGAGGCTTCCAAGACGCCCCACGAGGGCTCCAAGACGCCCGACGAGACCTCCGACGCCCCAAGAGACCTCCAAGAGGCCCCCGAGGAGCGCCCCAAGAGGCCAGAATCGTTGATTTTCATTGGTTTTTTCGATGTTTTCGTCATTTTCGCGTTTTCGGCCTTCCGACGCTCCAAGACAGCCCAAGAAGCTCCCAAGACTGCCCCAAGACGGCACAAGAGGCCTCCACGACGCCCCCAAGACGGCCCAAGAGAGCCCCCAGACGGCCCAAGAGCCGCCCAAGGCGGCCCAAGAGTTCCCCCAGACGGCCCAAGAGCCGCCCAAGACGGCCCAAGAACCTCCCGGAAACGGGCCCAAGAGGGGCTCCAGAGAGAGACCACTCACCGGAAAACCCAGCCTTACGCCCCAAGAAGCCCCCAGGAGGCCCCAAGAGGCCCCAAAGAGGCCCCAAGAACCCCCCAAGAGGCCCCCAAGACGTTCCAAGAGGCGCCCAAGAAGCCACAAAGAGGCCCCAAAACGGCGCCCAAGAGCCTTCGAAACTGCTCCAAGAGGCCCGCAAGAAGCCCCCCCACAAGATCCCAACGGACATCTCCGAACACACCGGTTTTTCGAGTCGCGCCCAGCCCCATAACCCGGAGCCTCATCTCAGTGTCCCCCATCCTCCTCCTCTTCCTCCTCCTCCTACACTTCCTCCTCGTTCCCCTCCTCCTCTTCCTGCCCCGCTTCAGCTCATCCTCACCGATGCTTATCGCCCCCATTTTCTGCCTCACCCCCCATCCTCCTCTTCCCGTCCCCCCTTCTGCCCAGCACGCGCAACCGATTGGGCATCATTTGCACGTCTTGCACTTTAGGGTGCCCTTCTTTGCGTCGCGCGGGACATTGTGCGGGTCGGGGAACGCCGACTTTGGTAGTCCTCTCTTGCACGCGCCGCTGCACTGATAAGCTTGGCAACTGCGCGCTGTGAACCCGAGTTCCTCGCAGCTTCTGCACACCACTTTAGCTCCTTTCGCCGCTCGATGATGTTCCACTTGCTTCTGCTTCAAATGTTTCGTGTCCGAGAACGCGCCTTTGCACGCCGCGCACGTCAGCGGCTTCGCGTCCGCCTCTGCTTTCCGCTTGCGATTCTCTGCATCCGCCTTCTCGTTCCGCCCACCCTTCTCGTTGCGGGCGCACGCCCTGCAAAGCCTCTCCCCCGCATCTTTCGAGTCGTACTGGTTCGCCGCCACTTCCGCCTCCGTCTTCAAGAAATTCTTGCATTTCGCGCACCGAATCTTGAATTTCTCCTGAACCTTCTCCTGCCACGCCGCCGACTCCTTCCGTGACTTCCGCGCCGTCGCGGGCCCCGCGCATCTCTCGCACTTGCTCGTCCTTACGCACACTCGCCTTCCGCGAGCCTCGTCCTCTGGCGCCCTCGGCCCCAACGCGGCCCACGTCTTGCATTCGGTGCACCACTTTTCGCCCGCTTCCTTCAACTCATCCGCGCACTCGCGACAAAAACACGGCCCGTCCTTTTCCCTGATCTCTGTGAGCGTGAAACCCGCTTTCTCCTTCTAGGTGCTACATCTACTGCACATATTACGGGGCATCAGCTTCGCTTCTATTTCCGCCCACGGCACCTCCTCCCTGCGTAACTTGCCCAGCAGATGTTTCGCCCCTTCCATCTCTCCGTGCGCATACGGCTTCATCTCAAACGGGCGATATATCAGCAAACCTCCACGAGTCTTCACGCGGGCGATTGCCACGTAACTCGCCATCCAACTCACATTTCGACCCTCCTGCTAATCTGCGACGACAGCGTCTAGGGATCGGCCCTGCGCCGCGTGAGCCGCGCTTGCCAGGCCCGGCGATATCAGAAACTGCTTCCGCCGAACACCCAACACAGGCTTCTTACGGTACGCGCCCAAGAACCAGACCCGTTGTTTCGGTACGATCGGATACAAGCCCGGCCCTGGCATGCTCTTCAGCGTCCACGCGTCCGTATGAAAGTCGAGCACGATCTGCCTCGGCATCCTCCGAAGCGCGACTTCTGCCGCGTCCGCGACGGCGCCCTCGTCCTCGTCGACAACCCACGAGTGAATCGTCGCGTGGCACCCGCGGAGCAGCTGTTTCTCACCCCGATCCAAATGATCTGTCAAAACCACGGGCGTGCCCGCCGCCAGCGGCAGCCACCCAGGCATATCTGCGCATGCTTTATCATGGTATCCCTCCCACCGAACCTTGTCCGCAGACGTGCACGGCCGTTTTTGGAGGGCCCCGTGACGCGCCACGTCCCTCGCGCACACCCACGAAATGTGCTTCCCCTCGCTCGCGGCCCAGTCCACGGCACGCTGGCGCGCGACTTTGCATTTCACATCCTGATTCGGGTAAATCGCTGTCGCCTTCACGAACTCCGGCAAAAAAATCGTTCGTCATCGGGCCCCGTCGCGACCAACTGCCGTCTACGCCGCTCTGCTTTACAAAGATCGCACTCCTGCGTGTTGTCTCTTGCGATGGCCTCTGCGTTCTTCGCGCAGTGCTCGGAACCGCACGTTGGCCCACGCCCCACCCACGACCCGGCTACGTCCGTCGGTCGCCCGCGCAGGAACTGGCGCGTCCGTTCGCTCAAGGCCCCGCGCCGGAACTCGTCCTGAACACTCCAGAACCACTCGTCATGACCTTCCAACCGCTTGCATTCCACTAGCTCGGTCATCCCTGCAACGGAACCGTGCCCCGCACCCCAGAAAATGCAATGCCCATGGTCCTCCCCCGCGCTTGGCGCGCACTGCCTTGCCTGACGAACCCACGACGTCGGGATCGCGTTCAAAGGCGCGCCACCCGGCGGCTCCAGCTGGTAGAGATCTCCACAAAACAACACATTCACCCCTCCAAACGGCCTGTCCACCCCTTCAGCGTCAACCTTTCCCTGGCGCGCCGCCGACATGACCGACCGCAAATGCGCGTTCAACTCCGCGAGAAGGCTTGCACTTAACATGCTAATCTCATCGATGACTAACCACCGCCACTGTTGCATCCGCTTGGCAGCCTCCACCTTTTTCGCCCCGTCCGACCCGCGCTTCTTAGAGTTGTCCGAACCGCTCGCAAAGGGCGTCATCCCAAAAGCCGCATGCAAGGCATGCCCGTCCAGCGCCGACGCGTTCGTGGCCTGCAGCGCCGCCACTTGAAAGTCCAGCCCGTGTCTCCACTTCACGATACCCTCGAACACGTGCGTCCGCAAAGCGTCCACCACGTAGCTCTTGCCTGTCCCTGGCCCCCCGTGCAACATCCACGACAAAGGTTCCCCGCTTACCCGTGCTGAGTCGTCCTCCCCGCACTCCTCTATCATCCTGCTCACGACTTTCCCGACCACTTCCCGCTTCTGCTCGTTGAGCTTCAGCGGACGCTCCTCCTCGGGTCCGCTGAGGCTCGCTCTCCATTTCCTCAGCTCCCGCGCGGTCCCAGCCGGCTCGGACACAATGCGCCCGTCTTCCCCTTCATATGCCGCCAGGGGGTCTCCACTCTCTTTCGTTTGCGACGCCCTCGCCTCCGCTTCCCTACGCTTTAACTCCGCGTCCGGCACTTCCTCGCGACCGTCTGTTCGCGCCCGCCCGCCCTCCGGCGAATCCCCGCCGCCGCCTGGGAGCCGCCCCCACACGCGCGCAGACAAAACCATGGCTTCCGCACCCTGTCGCCGAGCATCCGCCACTGCTTCAGTCGCCCCCCGCGCCTCGTCTTCCATGCGCGTGCCCCCTACATGTACCCGGCGCTTTGTTTCGTCGTCGACGTCATCGACATTCACGTCTTCGTCGCTGAAAAGGTCATCCTCGTGCTTCCAACCCGACCACGTTCATGTAATTCTGCACGTACCGTTTCGCCTCTTCGCACGTCAGCCCCCCGTCTAGCCACTCCCGCGCCACTACGCCCGCAGACCAGCCGTCCGCGCACCAGTCAGACACGCGGGACACTGTGTCCACGGCCGACGTCTGCAACGTGAATGGGCGGAAATACGCCAAGAGTATCAACCCGTTCCTGTCTTCCTCACCGGGCCTGTGCTTCGGCTGCGGCGCACCGTGGAAGCTCGGGTTCCGCGGGCGCTCGTTTCGCACGAGGACCCACCTGCGGCGCGTCGTTTCCATGCCAGGAACGTCTGGAAACGCCACCCAGCTGTCACATCCATCCCCTCGAACGACGTAATCCTTCCCAGCGGTCAACGGAGGCTCCTCCCCGATTGTCCATTTCGCTCGCTCCAGTTTCGCTCTGCCGGCGGGTGTGAGAACCGCGTGGTACTCTGTTTCGTCGTCTTCGCCTTCCTCTTGTTTGCTCTTCGGCTTCGTCAAAAACCGCGCCAGCTCGATTCGCCAAAACCGATAAAACTCATACACTGACAAAAACTTGAGCTCTGGAGCCCACGCCGACTCCAACGGCCTCATGCCATACAGCACTGCTGGGTTATTCGAAACTACCCGGGGTCTCGTCGCACGCCTCCCATCGCGCTCAATATGACACCGCCCTGGCCCCGACCGTTCTGACGCCACACCGCACTCTCGCTCGACGAGGCGTGCAACATCGAACCCAGGGACCATGGCCGTCTTCGCTGTTTTCATGCTCTCTGCGGCCGTTACGTCTCGCGCATCCCCATATGCGCGCAGGTTGACGCTCTCCTGCGCGGAACGCACGATTCCTTTCCCGTACAAGTCCGACAGGAGGCGCGCGATGTGCCTGTGTGCCACGTACGATGCACTCCTCTCTTTCACTTTCTCACTCAGTGCGTGATGGCCCTTCTTGATCTCCTTCACCTCATTGAACGACGTCGCCAGTCGCTTCGCTCCGTAGTCACAAGCGTAGCCTGCCTGCGCGTTTTGCGCGCGCTGCGCAGCAAGAACAATGTCTTTCGCCTGCGCCCCTTCCCAGCACCTCTCTTCGCACACCGCCCCGTCATGCGTTTCTTCCAGCATTGGAAACCGATACGGCAACTGCAAATCCGAATTGAAGTTGAGGCCCACCCCGCCGCCCAGGATTGCAGGCAGCGTGCCGTTCAGATTCTCCTCATTCTGCGGCCCGCGAAGACACCCGGTCATGTCTCTCCGGCCCGTGCTCGGCATAGCGCGACTTTTGAGGAAGCCCTTGCACAGAAGAACGGTCTTGTCTACCTGCCACGTGGTCCGCGGGAAGAAACTCTTGCACTTCGTCGGGTCGTCGTCCCGCTGACAGTGGAGTAACGGCATCATCTGTCGTTTCCGCGCGTTCGACCTGTGCACGTGGTTCTGACGGTACCCCTGACCGCGCTGCACGCACTCCCCTACATACTTCCTCAACCACCACGTGGAGCCGCTTCTCGCCCCTCCCCCGTTGTCGGCGTCCCCACTCCCACCTAGCGCCCTTTTGATCTCCGCATCTGACTGCGCCAGATACTCCTCCCCGCCCACAAGGTCATCCGTCTCTCTATACGCTGGCCACGTACCCTCAACGCGCTCCTTCTCCTCTCGCCACGCGTCGACGTCTGCGTAAACCTGCCTGGACACGCGCCGCTTGTACTTGGCGTACCCGTCGAGCAATTATTTCAGCCTCTCGCGCGGGAGCCGCAGTATCTCGCGCAGCGGCGTGTGCTGATGCACACACTGCACGAACAGTTGCGCGCGCACGTGCAAGCTCCCCGCTGACTTCTGCGCTTCTATGGACCCGTACATTCCATCCGCCCTTCCGGCGCACCCCCCCGCAAGCTTCGCGTTGCTGCCAGTCAAGTCCGCGCATTTGCAGTCGGGACACCGCGGACACCAGCGAAGCCCAAACAGATGCGACCAAACCAGGCCGACTATCGTGCGGAATCCATCCACGCCAGCCAGCGGGCCCCGCGCCAAACACGCCGAACGCGCCTTCGCGTCGGGGATTTCGCTCTCCAGGCTCTCCACGGGGAATGCCAGATGCACGTCGTCTCCGGGGGCCTCACAGGCCTGAGGCCATTCTGGCTCCCACAGGCCGCCGTGCGTGTTCCCGTGCTCTGCCTGCACGCGTCGCCTGTTCACTGGGTCTTCTCGACGGGATCGACTCATGCGTACCACGATCAGATCGTGCCTTTCGTCGGGGGACATCGTGAAAAACACTGGAACGCCTTGGGAAACCCGCGCCGCATGCGTGTCGTACCGCATCAGTGTCCGCACTTCATTCGTTCCCGCTATCTTCCGGTTGATTGCCTGCGCCCGCCGAACCATCCGCTGCGCGGTCTCTGACAACGACGCCACAACTTTCAACTTGTTCACGTCGCCGTTCACCGCGCGACGTTGCCCTGTGCCTGGGTCATCGTAACTGCCCCGCAGCGCTTCCACTATGCTGACCGCTGCTTCTTCCATGCACGAGAAATCTCGGTCCCCCTCATCTTCGACCTGTTCGTGGTCCGCAAACAAACGCATGCTTCTCGACGTGTTCAGAGCACTCTGGTACAATAGCGAAGACATCGCGAAGCCAAACCGCCAATCTCGTCGGAGCTGCGACTCCGCACGCCGGGTCATGATGCGCGTCCAGAGAGGAAGTTCCACTCTTGGGGCCTCCGGTCCCCGCCTGTGCCGACTCGTCTCCGACCACTCCGGCATGTCGGGCATGCCCGTTCCGAACTTGAAACAAAAAGGGAAAGCCACGCCAAAAAACCAAGGCACGAACTGGCTCATCATCTCCGCCCCTGGCGACACCCGGCGCAGACGCATTTTTTCCACCCAGGTGCCGCGCCCGGCTTCGTCCATGAGAACGAGGTTGTACCGCTGAGTTGTCTCCCCGACCTCAATCACGCTCCGCATTCCACTGCTCGTGTACCGCAATCGCCCATTTTCCCGATCGCCTAGGAAATGCGCGGCCAATGCAACCACGCGATCTCTCCACGCTGCAGCTGCGAACCGCACTCCTGCTTCACCTGCACCCTCATGCGCACCCGGGGCGACAGCGAGCGTCGCTGTGCCTTCCTCCACTCCTTCTGCTAACCTGGCGAACGCGGACTCCGTCATCGCGTTCGCGTCCACGTCATTGTAGCTGGACTTCTCCATCACCACCATGTTCGGGATGCGGCGATTCACGACCTCGCAGGCTTCTTCCACCGCCGTCCTCGCGCCATCCGACGGGGTCGCGTTTTTTTGCACCATTACCTTGTCCAAGTGGTTGTCGCACGGAAGCAGGCGAACGAGTTCTGGCGGAACGCCGTTCCTTGGCAAGCTCTCGGCGCGCGCATCCACGCCCGCTTCGCCCACGTGCGCGAACGCCCGGCGCCCGCGGGACATAATATCTTTGATGTGGTGCTTAACAACGTCCCGCCGCACTGTTGCTTGATGGATGAACTGCGGCAGGTTCTGCTTCGTTGTTGCGTCGCTCACCTTCAACAAAACCTGCACTACATGGCCCAGCTCACTACCCGCGCGCGGCAAGGCGACGCCTCCGGCGCCCTCGGCCCATCTCTGCTTCCGCCGCAATTCCGCAAGGATACCCTGCTACGGCAACGCAAACGAGGTTGCGTTCCCGCGCGCCGCCACCCGCGTCTCCTGCATCCCAGCGACAGTATCGAACAAATTCTGATATTTCACTTCCAACGAGAAGCATATCATTGAGGTAATGCACGGGCTGCAACATATCATCTCCATCACGGTCATTCCCTCGTCGCACATGCTCAGTCGCCCATAGAACGTCATCAGATCGTTCGCCAGGCAGCGCTCAGGCATCTGAGGTTTCTCTCGTACCTCCGCCCCGTCCCACTTCATTTTCGGGGTATTGATGCCTTCGGCGCACCCCCGACAGACTGGCACTTCGCACTCTGGACACGCGGTCTTCCCTTCCACGCACCCGCCCGCGCAACGCACATCCTCTGGACAGCACAACAGGTCGAACCCGCCCCCGGGCACCCCTGACTCACGAGAGCACTGCACGCGCAGCTTCCAATCGTCGAACTCTCTCAAATGTTTGTTTCATCAGGTCGAGCTTCTCGTTCCCCTCCTCGCACCTGTACCTCCGAAAGTATGCCAGGAGACCGAACTCACGCGACGCGTCCAAAATGGGCCACGCATCTCAAACAATTTCTCCCACGAAATATCGTTGTTTTCTCGGTCGGCCACCCAGGGAAACGAGCAAGCGCAGAGAAAGCATATAGGCGCACACACATTCTTGCTGACTGTCGCGTCCGCATATCCATTCAGGCTGCGTCGATGCATTGCATGCGTGGAGAGCGGCGCGTCCTGCCGCGTCTTCTGCGACGCCACTTCGCTGCGCGCCGCCTGAATCCTCTCGCTTTCCTCGCGCGCCGCGGAGTGCGCGTCCGCGATTGGCTGTAGGACGTCCCCGTGCCCCACGGCCACGTGCTCGATCAAGTCCGCTTCTCTGTTCCCCGACCATCGACAGCCGCGGAACGCGCAGTGCGCGGACGGTAATTCAACCGCACAGTCTTCGGCCAACGCTTCCCCCCACGGCACGGACGGGTCTTCCGGGTCACCTGGCACGCCCGGGGACTCCCGCAAGAGCTCCGCCGCCTCGGCCACAGCCTTTCCTTGGTTCCTCCGAGGATCTTGCGAGTCCGGGTTCACGCGGGCCGCAAAGAACCACTCCTGCGCCTCGTCCGCCACTGGTGTCTCGATCTTATCCGCAGCCTCGCGGCCCGCAGCGTCGCCCGGCGCGCCCCTCTCGCATCTGCCGCCGCATTCCGCCCCATCGCTACACCCCCCCCCGTTCCACGCCGCAGCCAACTCTTTCCTGGCCAACACATCTCCTCCCACGCCGCCACCTGCCCTGCTCTCCCGGCGCGTCCGCACGATCTCCCCTGCGAGCCCCGGGCCCGTAGCGATCGGCGGAAGTAGACCTGTCCCCGCTTCGCCCGGGCTCGAGGCGCCCCGCCCGCCAACGCCGGCGATTCCCCGCGGTGCGGAACTGGTCGCGCTCGGACCCGCCTCGGTCAAACCACTTCGCATCGCGTCTTCGTCGCCACCCCTTGCCGCGTTGACGTCTCCACGCGGTTTCGTTCTCTCCGGCGTCAAGGCGCCATCGCCACGATGAGTGTCGTCCTGCGACGTCGATCCGCTTGCGGCGCTTGCGGCGCGCGCAGCGCCACCCTCCGCCACTGCGTTGCGACGGTCAGCCTCCTGCGCTGCTGCGCCGTCGGCCCTCCGCCGTGCACATTCCAAGTCGTCCGACTCCTCCACAACGCGGCCCGAAGTTCCCGCCGACTGCCCGAAACCGCTCGAAGCGGCACGGCCATGACTCAGCTCACTGACTGCATTACCCCACAACTCCCCACTTGGAGGTGCGCCTCGGCGTCGCTTCCTCTCGGGCAGCTGCTCCTCTGAACTCGGGTCCGCGCGTTCATACACGAGGAGGACAGCCTGCGCCTGCTGCACCTCTGCCACTGACGCGGATCTCGGAACGTTCTCGTCATCACAGTACACCCACTCCCCGCTGGACGTTTTCGCGTACGTCGCGTAGTGGCCGCGGTACCCATCTCCCGCGCGCACGCAAACGGCGGTCAATTCACCGGCCCTGTTCGAAGACGAATGGAAAAGCCACGGGCTCATCGACCTTCTCCCTCAGCCACCCTCCCGGAGTACGTTGCAGGAGCAGCCTACGAACGTGGAAGCACACTACCTGCGGCCACCTCGCGATGCGAGCTTGCTTTTGCAATTCGCCCTCCACTCCGCACCTGGCGCACGCGTCTCCTGCACCCGTCAATCGCTCTACCGACGTGAACTCTGCCACCAGCGCTTCCAGCGTGGTTGCAGCCGTCGTGGACGCGAGTGAAATGCACGTGAACATCTCCCCATCCGACAAACTCTCCGAGTTGCACGCGATGCACCTTAACAGAGTTTCCTGCACGCCTCCGACTACGGACCACAGCGGCGCGGTCAGGGACTCCGCATCGATCGCGCCATGCCGCATCTGGCGATCGGGCGCCACTGTTGCGAACCTGGCCATGCCCTCTGCGTGCATTGCTGCTGTCAACGTCACGAACGCCTCGTGGATATCTTGCTGCGCGGTCCCTGCAAACAATCCCCCGCTCCACGTCGCTCTCGACGCAACCACGCGCGGGACCACGGGCCCCCGCCCCTCCTCCCGACGCATGCCCTTGATGTCCTTCCCCACGCTGCACAACACGCAGTTCCGCGAACACGCTCCCCCCGCCGTGTCAACGTGCTGAGTTGCCCATGTTGCTATCGACGGAATGCGGCCCAGCGCGTTCAGTAATGCATTCAAATAGCATGTATTCCCCGCATTTCGGAAAGCTGCGCCGCGATACGCCCCTGTCACACGGCGCGACAGTTCGTACCCAAGCAGCTCTGCAACGTTGAACGCCGGTTCACACGACCACCCACGCTCGACATCGGCGTCCCCCGCCGCTGGTGGGAACATTGGGCTGATGCACACCGCAACCAACAGAGGCCCTCCAACAGGCTGTCCACACTCCAACGCGGCCAATATCGCGAGCCGCGCCGTCAACCCGACACAATCGGTCCATGACCCACAATGAACGAACATCGACAATGCGAGTCTTGCTGACACAGATCCGGCCCCCGCACAATGTTCGAAGTGACAAACCAACCATCTGCGTACAAGTTCTGCGTCCTCCTTCCGCGACCCCGGCGCGGCGCCTGCCCTCTACTTCGCGCCACGACCACGCCCTACACCGTCCACTATTGCTGCATCGCGGTGTCCATGGCCCCGCCCAAATGCAATAGCACGAACCAGAACCGTCACCTCCCCAATGCACCCGTGCCTTGTGCAAGGACTACGCACGCTCGTGCCTCCCCCATCCGAGCGGCGACCGCCATCGGCGCTACCTGCACA
>CAUYUJ010004401.1:22500-39225 GCA_963575745.1 Prorocentrum cordatum
TTGAGGGGCGCGCCCAGCTGCGACAGCGTAGGAGGAAATGCGAGGAGAAGAAAGAGCAGGACGACGACGACGATAAGGCAGGGGCGTCCCGCCTCCTCCTCCTCGCCCCTTGTCCGCCTTGCCCTCCGTGTTCTCCTCCTCCTCCTCATCCTCCTCCTCCTCATCCTCCTCTTCCTCCTCCTGCTCCTCCTCCTCCTCCTCCTCCTCCTCCTCCTCCCCATCCCCCTCATCCTCATCCTCCTCAGCATCAGCATCATCATCATCAGCATCCTCATCAGCAGCAGCAGCATCATCATCCTCATCAGCATCATCATCAACCTCATCATCGTCAGCATCAGCATCATCAGCAACATCATCCTCACCATCACCATCATCAACATCATCATCATCAACATCAGCATCAGCATCAGCTTCATTATCATCATCAGCAATAGCATCACCATCACCGCCCTCAGCATCAGCACCGTCATCGTCATCATCATCGTCATGGTCTCGTAGTCGCCGTCGGAGTCGGCATCGTCAGCATCATCAGCATCATCAGCATCATCAGCATCATCATCGGCATTCGCATCATCAGCATCATCACCAGCAGCATCAGCATCATCAGCAGCAGCATAATCTGCATCATCAGTATCATCATCAGCAGCAGCATCAGCAGTAGCATCAGCATCAGCATCATCATCATCATCAGCATCATCAGCATCATCAGCACCGCCACCATCAGTAGCATCATCATCAGCAGCATCATCAGCAGCATGATCGTCGTCATCAGCATCATCAGCGTCGTCAGTGGCATCAGTATCACCACCATCACCACCACCATTACCATCATCATCATCCTCATCGTCATCGTCATCATCGTCAGCATCATCATCATCCTCATTATCATCATCATCAGCATCAAAGCTCATCAGCATCCTCATCACCAGCATCATCAGCATCAGCAGCATCATCGTGAGCACAATCAGAATCAACATCAACATCATGATCATCCTCATCCTCATCCGCACCAGCATCATCACCAGCATCAGCATCACCAACATCAGCATCATCATGGTGTCGTCGCCGTCGCCGTCAATGTCGGCATCGTCATCATCATCATCATCATCATCATCATCAGCATCATCAGCATCAGCAGCAGCAAAAGCATCGTCATCATCAGCATCAGCATCGTCTTCATCGTCATCGTCATCCTCATCGTCATCGTCATCAGCATCATCAGCATCATCAGAAGCAGCATCAGCATCATCATCCTCAGCATCATCATCATCATCATCATCGTCACAAGCATCTTCATCATCATCAAAAGCACAATCAGCATCATCATCATCATTAGCAGCATCACCATCATCATCGCCGTCATCAGCAAAATCAGCATCAGCATCAGCATTAGCTTCATTATCATCATCAGCAACATCAGCACCATCACCATCAGCATCAGCACCGTCATCGTCATCATCATCGTCATCGTCATCATCATCATCATCATCGTCATCATCATCATCATCATCATCATCATCATCATCATCATCATCATCATCATCATCATCATCTTCATTCTCACCCTCATCTTTATCCTCATCATCATCAGCATCATCATGATCATCAGCATCATCATCGTCATCCTCATCATGATCATCATCAGCATCATCATCAGCATTATTAACAGCATCATCATCATCGTAAGCACAATCAGCATCAACATCAGCAGCGTCGCAGGCGTCGGAATCATCAGACTCGTCTGCAGCAGCAGCATCAGTATTACCATCATCAACATCATCAACATCATCCTCATCATCAACATCAGCATCATCATCAACATAATCATGAGCATCAGCAGCATCAGCAGCATCAGCAGCATCACCATCAGCATCATCAGCAGCATCATCATATCAGCATCAGCATCGTCATCAGTGTCCTCGTCATCAACATCGTCAGCATCGTCAGCCTCCTCATCATCATCATCATCAACATCATCATCCTCATCATCGTCGCCGTCGCCGTCGTAACCACCGACACCAGCATCACAACCATCATCGTCAGTATCCTCATCATCATCACCACCACCATCGCCAAGGTCATCCTCATCCTGGTCATCGGCATCATCATCACCATCACCGACATCAGCATCGTCATCATCAGCCCCATCAGCATCACAATCGTCGCCATTATCAGCAGCAGCGCCATGTCACCATCAGCAGCAGCATCATCCTGAACCTCACCATCGCCACCATCATCGCCATCGTCGTCATCGTCATCATCGCAACCATCAGCACCAGCATCGTCATCGTCGTCGTCCTCGTGCGCACCCCGCTCTCGACCACCACCAGCACCACCACCAGCACCACCACCTGAGCGAGCAACGACATATGTACATGTACGCCCTCCGCGATCTTGAATGCACGAACGTCCTCGTCCAAACGCCCTCCAGGGGAAGCTAACCGCGTACGTGTACATATGTTGCTGGCCTTTGACCACCGTCGCCAGCACCCGTCGCCCCCGAGAGGCGGGTCCGCGGCCGAGCGGCCGCGGAGGGCGGCGAGCGGCCGGGGTCGGCAGTCGCTCCGCCGGCCCACCGCCCACGAGGGCGGGCGCTTCAGGATCCTCGTGCCTGGAGGAGGAGGAGGAGGAGGAGGAGGAGGAGATTGCGGCGGAGGAGGAGGCGGAGGAGGAGGAGGAGGAGGAGGAGGAGGAGCAGGGGCAGGAGGAGGAGGAGGGGAAGGAGGAGGAGGAGGAGGAGGAGGAGGAGGAGCAGCAGGGGCAGGAGCAGGGGCAGGAGCAGGAGCAGGATCCCGCCCATGAGGCACGTGGCTTCGCGCCTCGCGCATCATCGTGCCCCGCGGTGCGCGACGCGCGGTGGTCTCCGCGCCATCGCCCCCCCGCGCCGCCCCCTCGGAGAGGACAGGCAACCGCTCTGCCGCCTGCTCAGTACACCTTGTCGTGGCACTCCTTGTCTCCCATCCTGACCCTCCTCCAGCTCATCCTCTTCCTCCTCCTCCTCCCCCTCATCATCCTCTTCCTCCTCATTCTCCCCCTCCACCTCCTCCCCCCCCCTCCTCCTCCTCATCCTCCTCCAACGGTCCGAAAACCTCAGAAACCCTCTGAAAGGGCAGCGGGGATCTCCGAGAACCCTCCGACGACCCTCCGACGGCCCGCCGAGAACCGTCCGACAAGAATCCTCCGAGAGCCCTAAGATAACCTCCGAGGCCAACCTCCGAGAGCGTCTCGCTGCTGGCCTGCGTGCTGCCGCCACCGAGGTCCATGAGGCCTATCGGGTGCTCCTTCTCGTGCGTCGCGATGAGGCTGTGCGTCACCCTGCCGCCCAGGACTCGTGTCTCCTCCTCCTCCTCCTCCTCCTCCTCCTCCTCCTCCTCCTCCTCCTCCTCCTCCTCCTCCTCCTCCTCCTCCTCCTACTCCGCGTCAATATCCTCCTACTCCGCGTCAATATCCTCCTCCTCCTCCTCTTCCTCCTCCGCCTCCTCCGCCTCCTCCTCCTCTTCCTCTGCGCTCGTCGAACGTCGGACGGCCTGGCGTGCAGGAGGCGGGCCCCGCGGGCCCCTGGGGTCCTGGACCCCGAGGCCTCCCCCTCGGGGCCAGCTTTTCGTTCTGGGCCGTTCTTGGCCGTCCCGGGCCCGGGCCCCTGGCGAACGATCTCCTGGGCCCGTTGCCCTCGGAGTCGCTTTTTCCTTTCGCGGCGAACCCGTCGTGCACACTGCATCCTGGCCGCGGAGTTCGCCTCCCCTGCGCTCGTCGGACATGCATGCACACAGCCATCACTCGACCGTGAGGAACGCCAGAACATAGTCAGAGTCCAGCATCCCCGGACAGAACTGTTTTCCTCAGGGCGGTTCCTCAGAGTGTTCGCTCGTCCTCCTGCTCCTGATCCGCCTGAGCCTTTGGCGTCCTCGTCGAGCTGTTCATCGTCGTCGTCGTAGTCCTCCTCCACCTCCTCCTCCTCATCATCCTCCTCCCGCTCTTCCTCCTCCTCCTCCTCCTCCTCCGCTCTTCATCCCTCCTCCTCCTCCTCCTCCTCTCGCTCCTCCTCCTCCTCCTCCTCCTCCTCCTCTCCTCCTCCTCCTCCTCCTCCTCCTCCTCCTCTCCTCCTCCTCCTCCTCCTCCTCTCCTCCTCCTCCTCCTCCTCCTCCTCCTCCTCCTCCTCCTCCTCCTCCTCCTCTCTCCTCCTCCTCCTCCTCCTCCTCCTCCTCCTCCTCTCCTCCTCCTCCTCCTCCTCCTCCTCCTCCTCCTCCTCCTCCTCCTCCCCTCCTCCTCCTCTCTCCTCCTCTCTTCCTCCCTCCTCCTCCTCCTCCTCCTCCCCCTCCTCCTCCCCCTCCTCCTCCTCATCATCATCCTCATCCTCATCCTCTCTCCTCCTCCTCCTCCTCCTCCTCCTCCTCCTCCTCCTCCTCCTCCTCCTCCTCCTCCTCCCCTCCTCCTCCCTCCTCCTCCTCCTCCTCCTCCTCCGCCTCCCACTTTTCCTCCTCTCTCCTCCTCCTCCTCCTCCTCCTCCCTCCTCCTCCTTCCTCCTCCTCCCCCTCCTCCTCCTCCTCTTCTTCCTTCTCCTCCTCCTTCTACTCCTCCTCCATCTTTACCTCCACCCTCGTCTCCCTCCTCCTCATCTCACTCCTACTTCGTCTGCATCCTCATGCGAATCATCATCAGCATCCTGGTGCAATTTCTCGTCGACGCGTTCTCCTCCTCATCCTCCTGTTCCTCACCCTCCTCCTCCTCATCATCCTCATCATCATAATCATCATCAGCATCATCATCGTCATCATCCCCATCATCCTCATCATCCTCATCCTCGACCTGTTCGCCGCCCTCCTCCTTCTAACACTCCAGAGAGGAGGGGCACAAGGATCACCAGGGGGCTGTTGGGGTTGAGGTGCAACAGCCGGCTCGCAGTCGAATGCAGGTTCGGATGCCACACATTGCGATGTGTATGTGTGTCTGTCTATATGTCTCTGTGTGTCTCTGCGTGTATATGTGGGTGTGCGTGTGTGTGTGTCTGTGTGTCTGTGTGTCTGTGTCTGTGTCGGTGTCTGTGTCTGTGTCTGTGTCTGTGCCTGTGCCCGTGTCTGTGTACGCGCGTGTGCCCGTGTGCGTGTGCGTGTGCGTGCGCGTGTGCGCGAGCGCGTGCGCGTGCGCGTGCGCTTGCACGCGTGCGCCTGTGCACGTGCGCGCGCGCGTGTTTGCGAGTGCGCGCGTGTGCGCGCGTGTGCGCACGTGCGCGCGTGCGCGCGTTCGCACCTGCGCGTGCGCGCGTGCGCGCGCGTGCGCGCGTGCGCGCGCGCGTGCGCGCGTGCGCGCGTGCATGTGTGCGTGTGTGCGCGTGTGCGCGCGTGCGCGCGTGCGCGTGTGTGCGCGCGTGCGCGCGTGCGCGGGTGTGCGCGTGTGCGCGTGTGCGCGTGTGCGCGTGCGCGCGTGCGCGCGTGTGCGCGCGTGCGCGTGTGCGCGAGTGCGCGTGCACGCGCGTGCGCGTGCGCGCGTGTGCGCGTGTGCGCGCGTGCGCGCGGGTGCGCGTGCGCGCGCGTGCGCGGGTGTGCGCCCGCGCGCGTGCGCGCGTGCGCGCGGGCGCGTGTGCGCGAAAGCGCGTGTGCGCGCGTGTGGGCGCGTGAGAGTGTGCGTGCGCGCGTGCACGCGCGTGCGCGTGGGTGCGCGTGTGCGTGTGGCAGTGTGTGCGTGTGTGCGTGTGTGCGTGCGTGCGTGCGTGCGTGCGTACGTGCGTGTGTTCGTGCGTGCGTGTGTGCGCGTGCGCGCGTGTGCGTGTGCGCGTGCGTGCGCGTGTGCGTGTGTGCCTGTGCGAGTGTGCGCCTGTGCCTGCGTGCGTGCGTGCGTGCGTGCGTGCGTGCGTGCGTGCGCGTGTGCGTGTCTGCGCGTGCGCGTGTGTGCGCGGGTGCGTGTGTGCGTGTGTGCGCGTGTGCGTGCGTGCGTGTGGGTGTGTGTGCGTGCGTGCGTGTGAGCGTGCGTGCGTGTGTGCGTGTGTGCGCGTGAGCGTGTGTGCGTGTGTGCGTGCGTGCGTGTGTGGGCGCGTGCGTAAGTGCGCGCGCGTGCATGCGCGTGTGCGTGCGCGTGGGTGCGCGCGGGTGCGCGCGTGTGCTCGCGTGCGCGTGTGTGCGCGTGAGCGCGCGCGCGTGCGCGTGCACGCGCGTGCGCGTGCGTGCGCGCGTGCACGTGGGCGCGCGTGCGTGCGCGCGTGTGTGCGCGTGCGTGCGTGTGAGCGTGTGTGCGTGCGTGCGTGTGTGCGTGCGTGCGCGTGTGCGTGTGTGCGTGTGTGCGCGTGAGCGTGTTGGCGTGCGTGTGTGCGCGCGTGCGTGTGTGCGTGTGAGCGTGTGTGCGCGTGTGCGCGTGTGCGTGTGAGCGTGTATGCGCCTGTGCGTGCGTGCGTGTATGAGCGCGTGCGTACGTGCGCGTGGGTGTGTGTGTGTGTGTGCGTGTGAGCGTGTATGCGCGTCTGCGTGTGCGTGTGTGCGCGTGTGCGTGCGCGCGTGCGTGCGTGCTGCGCGAGCGCGTGTGCGTGTCTGCGTGTTGCGTGCGCGCGTGCGTGCGCATGTCGTAGCGTGCGTGCGTGTGTGCGTGTGTGCTCGCGTGCGCTGTGCGCGCGTGTGCGCATGCGCGCTGTGGCGCGACGGCGGCAGCGCGCCGCGGGCGGGCGCGCGGGCGGGTTGGCGGCGGGCGGGTGCACGTGCACGAGGGCGCGCGCGTTCGCCATGCGCGCGCGCGGTGCGCGTGCGCGCGCGCGCGCGTTGCGCGTGCGCGCGTGCGCGTGCGTGCGGTGAGCGTGCGCGTGTGCGTGTGCGCGTGCGTGTGCGCGTGCGTGTGCGCGTTTCGCTTTGCGCGTGTGCTCGGGTGCTGCGCTGGCGTCGCGCGTGGCGCGGAGGGGGGGGGGGGACGCGTGCGCGCGCGTGTGCTTGCGCGTGTGCGTGCGTGCGGGGCGCGCCTTCGTGTGGTGTGTGTGTGCGTGTGCGTGTGCGTCCTGCGTCTGCGTAATGTGCGTGTGCGTGCGTGCGCGTTGCGTGTGCGCGCGCGTGTGCGTGCGCGCGTGTGTGTGCGCGTGGCGTGTGCGTGAGCCGCGTGCGCGTGCGCGTGCGCGCGCGATCGCGCGCGCGCCGTCGCGCGCGTGCGCGCGTGGCGTACGCGTGCGCGCGCGCGAGTGCGTGTGCATGTGCGCGTGCGTGCGCGTGCGCGTGTGCGTGTGCATGTGCGCGTGCGTGCGCGACGCGTGTGCGCGGTCGCGTGTGGCGTGTGTGTGCGTGCGCGCAGCGCAAAGCGCATAGTCGTGCGCGTGCGCATGCGCGTGCGCGTGGGCGTGCGCGTTGCGTGGAGCGCGTGCGCGTGCTGCATGCTGGCGCGTGCGCGCGCGCGTGCGTCGGCAGCTCGTGTGTGTAGCGTTGTGTGCGTGCGCCGTGCGAGTGCGTGTGCGGGTGTGTGTGTGCGTGTGCGTGTGCGTGTGCGTGTGCGTGCGCGTGTGCGTGTGCGTGTGTGTGTGCGTGTGTGTGCGCGTGCGTGCGCGTGCGTGCGTGCGCGTGCGCGTGCCCCTGCCTGCGTGCATGTGTATGTGTGTGCGTGCGCGCGCGTGGGTGTGCGCGCGCGTGCGCGTGTGCGAGTGTGGGCATGCAAGCGCGTGCGCGTGCGCGCATGTGCGCGGGCGCGCGGGTGCGCGCGTTGGCGCGTGCGCGTGCGCGCGCGTGCGCGTGCGCGCGTGCGTGTGCGCGTGCGCGTGCGCGTGCGCGCGCGCGTGTGCGCGTGCGCGTCTGCGCGTGTGCGCGTGCGTGCGCGTGCGCGTGCGTGCGTGTGGGCGTGCGTGCGTGCGCGCGGGCGCGCGGACGGGCGGGCGGGCGTGCGCGCGCGTGCGTACGCGTGTGCGCGTGCGCGTGCGCGTGCGCGTGCGCGTGCGCGTGCGCGTGTGCGTGTGCGTGTGTGTGTGAGCGTGCGCGTGCGCGTGCGGGTGCGCGTGCGTGTGCGTGTGCGCGTGCGCGTGCGTGTGCATGGCGTGCGCGTGCTTGTGCACGTTCGCGTGCTCGTGTGCGTGTGCGCGTGCGTGTGCGCGTGCGTGTGCGCGTGGGTGTGCGTGTGCGTCTGCGTCTGCGTATGTGTGTGCGCGCGTGTGCGTGTGTGTGTGCGCGCGCGTGTGCGTGCGCGCGTGCGCGTGCGCGTGCGTGCGCGCGTGCTGCGTGTGCGCGTGCGCGTGTGTGTTTGTGTGCGTGTGCGCGTGCGCGTGCGTGTGCGTGTGCGTGTGCGTGTGCGTGTGCGTGTGCGTGTGCGCCTGCGTGTGCAGGTGTGGTTGCGTGCGCGCGCGTGCTTGTGCGTGTGCGCGTGCGTGCGTGCGCCTGCGCGCGCGTGCGTGCGTGTGTGGTTGCGTGCGTGCGCGCGTGCGTGTGGGTGTGTGCGCGTGTGCGCGTGTGCGCGTGTGCACGTGTGCGCGACACGCGTGCGTGCGCATACGACTGTGCGCGTGTGCGCGTGTGCGCGTGTGCGCGTGTGCGCGTGTGCGCGTGTGCGCGTGTGCGTGTGCTTGCGCGTGCGCGCGCGTGCGCGTGTGCGCGTGTGCGCGTGCGCGTGCGCGTGCGCGTGTGCATGCGCGTGCGCGTGTGCGTGTGCGTGTGCGTGTGTGTGTGTGCGTGTGCGCGCGTGTCAGTGTGCGTGCGCGTGTGCGCGTGCGTGTGTGGATGTGCGTGTGCGCGTGCGTGTGGGTGCGCGTGTGCGTGTACGTGTGCGTGTGCGTGTGCGTGTGCGTGTGTGTGTGTGTCTGTAGGTGTGGGTGTGGGTGAGGGTGTGCGTGTGCGCGTGCGTGTGCGGGTGCGTGCGCGCGTGCGTGTGCGCGTGCGGGTGCGTGTGCGTGTGCGTGTGCGCGTGCGTGCGCGTATGCGTGTGCGTGTGCGTGCGCGTGCGCGTGCGCGTGTGCGTGTGCGTGTTCGTGTGCGTGTGGGTGTGCGTGTGCGTGTGCGTGTGGGGGTGCGCGTGCGCGTTCGTGTGCGTATGCGTGTGCGTGTGCGTGTGCGCGTGCTGTTGCGTGTGCGTGCGCGTGTGCGCGTGTGTGCGGTTGTACGTGTGCGAGCTTGTGTGCGCGTGCGTGTGGGTGTGCGCGTGCGTGTGGGTGTGCGTGTGCGTGTGCGTGTGCGTGTGCGTGTGCGTGTGCGCGTGTGTGCGCGTGTGTGTGGGTGTGGGTGTGGGTGTGAGCGTGCTTGTGCGTGTGCGTGTGCGTGTGCGTGTGCGTGTGTGTGTATGTGCGTGTACGTGTGCGTGCGTGTGTGGGCGCGCGTGTGCGTGTGCGTGTGCGTGTGCGTGCGTGTGAGTGTGCGTGTGCGTATGCGTGCCTGCGTGCCTGTGTGCGCGTGTATTGTGTAATGTGTGGTGTGTAGTGTGTGGTGTGTGGTGTGTGTGGTGTGTGGTGTGTGGTGTAGTGTGTGTGTGTGAGTGTGTGTGCATGTGTGTGTGCGTGTGTGTGTGTGCGTGTGTGTATGTGTGGCGCAAGGGGGTGCTCCGCCTATTGCGATTGCAGTTGCAAAGGAGCTCCGAAGCCAGTGCTCGGAGGGTGTCCCGAGCCAGACAATCGTTTTGAATATGAGGACAGCGTTGAGTACGTCGGGTTTCAAGGGAGGGGATGTCCCACGCGAAATGACTGTTGTTCTAAGAGCGGCGTCCAACACTATCGGAACCCAATATGTTTTTTTTTTACAAAAAAAAAAAAAAAAAAAAAAAAAAAAAAAATGTGTTGCTGGACCGTGACATCGCGATCTGCGCGAGGGGTGCGTCCTGTGTCCAGAATGTGCAGGATGTCCCGAGCGAAACGGCCGAAACACTCGCGAACAGGACGACTTCAATTAATCGCTTCTGAGCTACACTCCCTCGGAGAGGTGCGCATGAGAATGCGAACATAGACCAATACAACCACCCTTCGAGAGATAAGGAGGTTCGGGGTGGGAGGAACCAACGTCTCACTCGCTCGATCTCACTATCGATCTCACTATCGATCTCACAATCGAACCCATTATCGATCAGACTATCGATCTTACGATCGAGCTCACTATCGATCTTACTATCGATCTAACTATCGATATCACTATCGATCTCACTATCGATCTCACTATGGATCTCACCATCGATCTCACTATCAGTCTCACTATCGATCTCACTATCGATCTCAGTTTCGATCTCACTACCGGACACACGGACGGGATACCGATGGGACACCGACAGGACATCGACGGGACATCGCTACTGATCTCACTATCGATCTCACTATTGATCTCTCAATCGATTTCGCCACGGATCTCACAATCGATCTCACTATCCTTCTCACCATCGTTCTCACTATCAACTCACTATCGTTGTCATTATCGGTATCGCTATCGATCGCACTATCGATCTCACTATCGATCCCACTCTCGCAGCCACCATCGATCTCACTGTCGATCTCACCACTATCGATCACAGTATAGGTTTGCATTTTTGGTTGCCCTTCTGAGGCCCGAATCTTGGAAATGCTACAAAATGTCAACAAAATGTCTTTGTGGTGTTCTGGGAGAGACATGTACAAAAACAATTTATTATCTTTAAAAAATTGTTTTCGCAACCCAGAGAAATTCCAATGGAGAAACAATTGGTTAGATTTAAAAGTTGGTGCCGCAACCAAGGGAACAGGTTCTATCTGCGCAACAGCGAAAAGCGCGCCAGTTGCGCTGTGATGGGCAGGGGGCGCGCGCCAGCGAGGTCGCGCACTTGCTAAGGTCCTGACCGCCCTAGTTCGGACGCGCAGCTCCAATCATCTCAAGCAGCGGCGCGCCATTCGAGCCGCGGCGGCCACCCCTCCTGGCTTCGCGCGCCCCATAGGTTCCCAGTGCCCACAGGTGGCCTCGTGATGGCCCGAGACGCCTCGGGCCCAGCAGGGGGGGGGCGCATGCGGCCGCACGCCCACTCTGGCACACCCCGCACACGTTCCGAGGCCCCGTTCGGAGCTCCACGGAAAGCCCCTCTGGGAATGGCCGCATGCCGCCGCCAGCCTATTTTGGCACACGGGGGGGGGGGAGGGGGGAGTCAGTGTTTTTTTCTTGTCAGTCTTGTTGTTTGTTTTTTTTATGTTAGTTTTTACTTTTGTGGTTTTTGTTATTTTTATTTATTGTTTTTTTATTTTTTGGTTTTGTGGTGTGGTGTGTTTGTGGTGGTTTTTTTTTTTTATTTATGGAGTATAAGCAGGGAAAAAGAAAGTAAGAAAAAAGAAAACACACGTAGAATAGCAGGCGACAGGGGCGGACCACGGGTGCCAGAACGCCCTACAGCCTCTTTGGGAACCGCCCGTGCAAGGACGACGCCAGTTCGCTTGCGAACTGGGTATGAACTGGCTGGCGGCGTCGCGCGCAGCGCTGATGGTATCACGAGCCATTCAACTAACCCCACATGGACGTTGAACGCGGTTGGTCTGCCGTGTTCTGCCTCCAGAAGCCACTCGTCAACTTCGGGGAGCCCCCCCTACCCCATCCCCTTATCACGCCGAAATGTTTTTGGACGCGGCTGCCGCGCGGTTTGCCGCTTACAAGATGGCCAAGCATGGGTCCAATCTGGCCCCCCCGATGACCCGAGACGGCGTTCAGGGAGGGTGGCGATGACCAAAGTTGGTCCACTACATCGGCCAACGCGCCGTCGAACAGCCCCAACAAGGAAACGGGACGGCATCGAGTGCGCTCGAAATTCACGCGGGACCCCCCCCCCCCCCAAGACCCACGCATCTTGCGAAGACGCAGTAGTTCTGCATGCGTTGTCTTACCACCATCACCGCCATATCGCGCCTGACGGGCCCGCGGGCCGCAAGAGAGCCCAAAGGCGGCCCATGACAGCCCCAATGGGGGGCAGGCCGCGCCCGAGGCGACCCCACTAATGCAGGAGAAGGCCCCTAGTGGGCCCCGAGAAACGGCGCTGATGACACCAGGAGCTGCGGATGACAACTACGGACCGCAACCTGTGATCACGCCCTTCTTGCTATCTGTCGCCCCTAGGGCGGCACTGATAGCCCGCGGACCCCCCAGGTGACTTCTAGGGATCCAGGGGGGGAGGCAAGCAGATCACCCAAACAGGGCTCCAGGAGATCCCAGGAGAAACTCCAGAGAACCCCTGGGGGGACAATAGGGGGCACAAGTGGCGTCGCGAGAATGCCCACAGAGAGCCAGAGGGGGGGCGCCAAGAGGGCCCGATAAGACTCCGACATGGCAACGAGGGGCTCCTGCAACAAGCGGTTCGCGCATGCATCACCATCCACCTCGTCCTAGATAGACCTTTGCATTAGTGCCTACATCATCCCCCCTTGCCACATCACCCTCATCCAGCATCCTCGTGCATTCTATTCCTCGCCCTCGTCGCCCGCCTCATCCTCGCGGTCGCGGCCCGCCTCAGCATTGCACTCGTCCTCGCCCCCAATGCGCCGCTCACCCAGTGCCCCCTAGTGCGCGCCCCAGGGGTTCACCCGAAGGGCGCTCCTGCGCCACCGATTGCTCCCGAAGCGGTGTCGGCTCACCCTGGCTGGCTGCTCTGTTTCACTAGATGCGCCTCGCCCTGTCACCCCCCTCGGCGCTCGTAGCACTCGCATCTGGATGGGCTGGCGGCGGCCCGCGACACGCAATGGATATACGTCCAAAGATACTGCGCGGAAGCGCAGCGCGGCACCTGACAAGGAGGGGGCATCGGCACCCTCGACGCGAACGTCGATGCGAGTGCAGCCGCGAAGGGGCTGCACGACACTGACCCAGAGCTGGGGGCGACTTGCGGAATGGCCGAAAGGCCTCCACGAATCAAGACATGAATGTCCGACGCTGCAACCAAACGAACGCACGCAAAGCAAACCCACTGTGCCCCAGGGGCCCCTTCCGCCGACTCCCGAACTCGGCGGTGCCCAGGCCAACGCGGCCTCGGGCGGAACGCGCAGCTGCGCGCTCACGATACCACCTCCGAACGGAGGCCCTTGCGGAACACGCCCGTGAGCACGGCACCCAGCACCTTGCTGGGGGTGGCGCCGTGCTTGCCCATGCTCTTCTGGGCGTCCACCAAGCTCGAGCGGACCTTCGCCGTGTCAATGTTCGACACTCCGTGCCACGCCCTGGCGACTCTCCCGCGGAACATCACCACGTAGGCGAGGTCTACGATGCCCTGCGCAGTGGTGATGGCATCCTTCTGGGCATCGTAGCTCATGTACTCCTTTGCCCCCCCCCCTCCAGCTCGGAGGTCGCCTTGCGGCGGGAGCCGAAAGAGAGCGGGTGGGTACGTGCAAGGCTTCAGGATTCGGTTGGGGAGCGATGGTGGCAATGACGATGCCGACGGCGACGACGAGGATAATGACGACGACGATGGCGACGATGGCGATGCAGATGAGGATGATGAGAGTGGCGAGGGTGGGGACGGGCACGGTGACGAGGATGAGGATGCGATCTGGGGGTGGGCGCAGGCAGACCGGCAGAGCTGGCACATAAGGGATATGTGGAAGACTAGGGACTAGGAGGACTGAGAAGGGAAACTATGGAGAGGGCGTTGTGGGATGGCGGCGCGCACGCACGCTCGTGCGCGAATGTTGCGCCCACCGCCGTCGCCTTCACGAGGGATGTGATTGCCTTGTCCATGTCGTCAAACTGGTAGGCGGAGATGGTGGCGTTGAACGCCTTCATGACGCTATCGAGGTCGAGCGCATGCCCGAGCTCCGTCAGGAACTGCCCTGCCTCGGCCGACTTGGAGAGGGCCACGACTGTGTTACCGAGGAGGCCGATGTTCGAGTTCAGTATCTCCAGGTGCTTCGTCATCATCGGGATGCGGGTCTCGTCGTGCTTGTTGCGCCACAGCTTCGCCTCACCTTGCAGGGTTGCCAATGCAAAGTCATCATCGGCCTTGACCACTGCCACCGTGTCGAACATCTTGATGGGGCGGCTCAGCGTCGACAGCTTCTTGTCGAAGCCGGCCTGGTGGATGATCGCCTCCAAACCGTCCTCGGGGTTGCCCATCGCCGGCGCCGCGTTGCGCAAGTCGGACATGCGCCCCAGCAGCTTCGCGGCGCCTGCTGCCCAGTCGGAGCGCGGCTGACTCACGTGCCCCGCCGCCTCCTTAGCAAACGCCGCAAGGTTCTACACATCAGCCAGCAGTGTCGAACGGCTTCCTCATGATCGTGTCGATCATGCTCGCGGCCTCGTCGCTAATCTTGTTGGCGTCATCGCCGCCGCCCCCCGATGCCTTCGTCATGCGCACGAGGTTGCTCCGAACGTCCTCGGACGAACACTCGCCAGTCTTGAACATCTCGATGGAGGCAGACGCCTTCTTGGCCGACGCCTGCACCGCCAACGACGACTTCGCACACAGGATGACCTCCCTCGCCGCAGCGACCTTGTCCTCCAAAGGCAGGACCCTGGAGATGCACTGCCCGAGCTCCACGTACTTATCGATGACCGTCGTCGCCATCGGGATGTCCTCAACGCCCGCCCCAGTCGGCAAGGCGTTCACGTGAGAGATAAACTTTGCCAAGATTGCCGCTGAGAGCTTCTCCACTGGCTCCGTTCCAATCTCCTTCTCGAACCATTCCAGCTTCGTTGCAGCTTCGGCCAGGCCCTCCGACGCCTCCGCTGTGGGCTGATCGCCGATCACCTCCAGCGCCTGGGGGGCCTTCGTGGTATCGGGGTGGAAGTGCTTGCACACCTTCGCGGTCTTGCGCAGGCTGGCCACCTTGTGCTGCCACAGCGTGCTCTCGTCGGCCGCCCTGGCCACCGCGGTCCAGATGTCACTGCCGCCACCATTCGCCTGGGAAACCACGAATAACTCGATGTCGTCAAACACGTGCGCGGGCGTGGTCTCGGGAATCCTGATGTCGTTCATCAGGGCCAGCACGGCGAAGATGCGCTCGCAATCGCTGAGGGCCTTGGCGCACGCGGGGCCGATCTCGCAATCCTCGACCTCCTCTGGCAACCGCAGAAGCGGCGGCGCGTTCTCGGCAACGAAGAAGACGGCCTCCGACGCGGACCCCCCGCGACGGAGCCACTGCGCGACGTTGTTCAGAAACACCCCTGTCAGGAAGTAGCCCGCCCTCTCCGCGTCAGTCATGGTAGAGGTCCGAATCGTCAGCGCGTGGATGTCCATGCAGCGGGAGTCCCCCCCGGTGGTCCACACCTAAGGGGAGGATGGGTGGCGCGGCAGCGGCAGCGGGCCAGGGCGGACACGACGGTCGACGGCGAAAGGGCCGCTGACGACGAGCGGGGGGATATGTTAGAGGGCAACGGAGGGGGATGGGGCGACGCGGGAGGCAGGGGGGCCGGGGGGGGGGCAAGGGGGGCGACGAAGCAGAGGGGCTGTAGGATGGCGGAGTGCGACGCGGACGGGTCATCGGACGGGGGTGGAGGAAAGGGTGAGCGCGCTGAGATAGGGCGACGTACGATGGACAGGGAAACGCGCGACATGCGATGGGGGAGCGGAGGTGACAGCTGGGCCGAGGGTCGGCGAAGGACAAATGACAAATACTGTGGTTCGGGACGGTGGCTCGGGGACGGGGCCACGAGCGAGGGAAGGCGGAATGGAGGGCGATGGAGGCAAGGACGAATGCAAAGGGCGGCGCTGAGGGGTGGGCTGGCTCCGATTAAAAAGCCAGAACCTTGAGCATGTCGCACAGCTTCATCAAGGCCGACTGGTGGCCCTCCATCTTCAGCACGTTCTCCCAGAGGGGCTTGGTATCGAAGTTGATGAGGTACATCTGGGTGAAGGACGGCCACGCGTCGATGGCTGGCGACACAAGTTCCAGGACCTCCCGCTTGCGCTCGCGCTTCATGCGCTCAAGATTGGATGGCCAGAGCTCGGAGCACGTCCTGATCAAGTTCATGTGCCGCGAAGCGTTGTCACGCTGCAGCGGCGGGGCCTCCTTGGACTTCTCGATGAGCCCGAGCTGGTTCAGCTCCCTCTTGCACTCGGCCCCGAGCAGCACGTCAGCCAGCGGGGACCGATCGATCCAATGCTTGGCGGTCCCGAGGGGGCTCAATGAATCCGACTGCGGCCTCTTAGGGGGGATCACTACGGAAGGCATGCCGAGGAATATCTCGTGGTTGTTGCCCATAGCATCGACATCAACAACGTTGTCTCCCAGACCATCGGCCGCGGCGCTCTCGTCGGTCACGACCCCGTCCTTGATGGCCAAGCGCCCACCGACGGCCCTGCTGAGCTCGTCGTCGGCCTTGGCATCCGCCTGCCCTGGCCCTGAGGGGTCGGACTGCTTAGCTGGCTTAGTCGGGGTCTCCTGCTTGCCGATGTGCTCGTCCAAGGTCGTCAAGAAGCGGGACAGTGACCCCGCGCCAGTGGGGCCAATCACTTTCTTCACGAAGCTCTTGAAAGCGATCGAACAATGGCCCCTGAACTTCTCGATCATGCCCGTCTTAGTCTTCTTAACCGTGGCCGTCGCCGAAACCTTCGAGAATACCGTCAGGCGTGGCCGAGGGCGTCCAGGCAATGGAAAGGCGAATCGCAGCTCCAGTTTCCCGTCCGTCGGGGAGCGCCTCTTGATCACCTTCGCCTTCGCCGCCTCGGGGCTATTGTTGGCCAGGGTCTGGAACTCGGTGCGGGTCAAGAGCTCGAACGACTCCTCGATGAGGTACCCGACCTCCTCGCCCGACGAGAGCTCCAGCGGCATGCCGACCTCGTCGCACATAGCCTCGGCCCCGTCGCCATCGGGCACGTCGAAGCCCAGCGAGCGCATCACGTCATTGCGCCTCGCCTCGTCTG
>CAUYUJ010004401.1:39325-56825 GCA_963575745.1 Prorocentrum cordatum
TTTTCCTCCTCCTCCTCCTCCTCTTCCCTTTCCTCCTCCTATTCCTCCTCATCCTCCTCCCCATCCTCATCCTCATCGCCTTCTTCTTCTGATTATTATTAGTAGTAGTAGTAGTAGTAGTAGTAGTAGTATTATTAGTAGTAGTAGTAGTAGTATTGTTAGTATTATTAGTATTGTTATTATTATTAGTATTAGTATTATTATTATCAGCATTATTACTTTTATTATTATCGTTATTATTAGTATTATTATTATTAGTATTATTATTAGTAGTATTATTATGATTATTATTAGTAATACTATTATCATTATTATTATGATTAATATTACCATTATTATCATTAGTATTATTAGTATTAGTATTATTATTATTAGTATTATTATTATGTTTACTAGTATTATTACTATTATCATTAATAATAATAATACTAGTATGAGTAATAGTATTATTATTGTTATTATTATTATTATCATCATCATTGTTAGTATTATTGTTGTTACCATTATTATTAACATTCTTAGTATTAGTAGTGTTATTGCGAATAGTCGTATTATTAGTATTGGTATGATGAGTATCAGCATTAGTATTGTTATTATTATAGTATTAGTATTATTATTGTTGATATTAGTAGTATTAATATTCGTACTAGTATTATTAGTAGTAGTATTAATAGTAATAGTAGTATTGGTTTTGTTTCTATGAGTATTAATATTACTATACCTATTATTATGATGATCAATATTATTAGTAATAATATTATTAGTAGTAAGATTTCACTAGTATTAGTAGTAGTATTATTACTAGTGTTAGTGTTATTAGTGAAATTATTATTAGTATTAGCATTGTTAGTATTACTGGTAGTGGTATTGGTATTGTTATTGTTACTGGCATTATTATTATGATTAGTATTAGTACTACTATTGTTCATAGTATTATGCGTGTTATTAATATTACTTTTATTACTATTAACAGTAGTAATAGTAATACGAGTATTACCCTTATCAGTATCATTATTATTAGTATTAGTATGATCATTAATATTACCATTCCGAGTATTACCATTATTTGTATTATTACTTATGTTCAGTATTATTATAATTGTTATTAATGTGATTAGTATTAGTATTATTGTTGTTGGTATTATTAGTATCATCATCATCATTATTATATTTATTATTGTTACCATTATTATTAATATTATTATCATTAACACTACTATTACTGTTCTTAGTATGTATTACTATCATTATTAGTACTAGTATTATCATTACCAGTTTCATCAATGGTATTGGTAGTAGAATTAGTATTAGTAGTAGTATTCTTAATAGTAATGTTATTAGGTTCGTTCGTAATATAATGCGTGTTAGTCTTAGTATTCTTGGTATCAGTATTAGGATTATTAGTAATAATAGTTTTCTCCTTGGTATTTTCTAATCTTCATCGTATCAGTATTAGTATTATTACTACAATGTGTGTTACTATGTTCTGCTAGTCGTACTATTATTAGTATTCTTAGTATTATTATTCATATTATTACTATTCTTCTTATTCTTCTCATTTTTATAATTCTTATTCTTATTATGATCATCACTATCATTATTATACTTCTTCCTCCTCCTCCTTCTCCTCCTCCTCCTCCTCCCCCTCCTCCTCCTCCCCCTCCTCCAACGAGGGCGACGACGACGACGCCGACGCCGACGCCGATGCCGACGCCGACGCCGCCTGGCGCAGGTGCGTCGGCCCCGTGCTGCACGGGCAGGCCCTGCTGGGTTGCGCGCAACGGGTTGGGGGCGAGGGGGCGGCCCTCCACAGCAAGTTCGTGTCGGGACGGCGGCGGCTCTGGCTTATGGCACCGCGTGGAACGTTTAGCCCTGAACAATCGGCTTTCCGAAAGCGCAGACAACACCGGCCGAACTCAAGAGCTGGTGGAGTTCGACCCTTGAACCTCCGAGTGGCGTCGCCGCCGCGTCAACACAGCGCGCGTTTACCGTAGTGGGGCTCGGAGGCTGCCGAAGAGGCTTGCTCGAAGCCACGCGGGCTTCTCAAAAGCCCCGTTCCCAACCCTAGCCAAATCCGCCCAAAACTGGCCCCCCGACCCCCACGAGGGCCGCCCTTGGCCCGTTTTAGACGATCACGTGACCACGAGAGCGCCCTCGACGAGGCGCACCTGATGGCAAGCATACCGAAGCGAGAGAACATCTGAAAACCAACGAAAACATCCAAAACCTTTAGACAACAAACAGAAAGCAATGCCAGCCACCCAGGACCCAAAACGGTGTGCTTCTAGGAAGATACGCTGCACAATGCAGGAAGAGCTATATATGTGGTGCAATTCACTTGCCGAACTTGAAGTTGTCAACTCCACTGCTCGCGCAATCATCCCACCCACCGACCCGCAACTTGGTTTGCAAAACCCATGCGGGACCGAGCACAGATATCGCTCTGGTGCCGTCTTGGAGCCCTCGGGGGCGTCTCAAGAGCGCCCCAAGAAGGCCGGAGAAGCAAGACGGCCGACGACGACGACGACGTAGACGACGACGACGACGACGACGACGACGACGGCGGCGACGACGACGACGCCGACGTCGACGACGACGAAGACGACGACGCCGACGCCGACGACGACGACGAAGACGAAGACGACGACGACGTCGCCAACGAAGACGACGACGAGGGAGGAGGGGGGACGACGACGGCGACAACGACGACAACGACGACAACGACGACAACGAGGGAGGAGGGAGGACGGCGACGACGCGAACGACAAAGAAGGAGGAAGGACGGCGACGCCGACGACGACAACGACGAGGGAGGAGGGAAGATGACGACGAGACGACGACGACAACGACGACGACGACGGCGACGAAATAGGAGGGACGACGACGACGACGACCGACGACGGACGACGACGACGACGACGAGGGAGGAGGAAGGACGACCACGGCGACAACGACGACGGAAACGACCACGACGCCAAAGAGGACGACGACGACGAACACGAGGAAGGACACAGGATGACGTAGGCGACGACGACGACGACGACGCGGGAGGAGGGAGGACGGCGACGACGACGACGACGACGACGACGACGACGACGACGACGACGCCGCAAGAGCGCGCGCGCACGCTTTTGTTGAAAATCCGTGTTGCGAAACCTTGTGTTTTTGTATGTTTTTTGGACGCGCGATTTTGAAATCCTTCCGGAACAGATGGGTTTTGAAGGACTTCGGCATACGCGCGCGACGATGCGCGCGTCTGCACTTCGTCCCATTTTTTGCAGAGGATTCTCGCGACGGCGCACGCGCAAGGGCGTTCGACAGATTTCGACATGCGCGCGCGACGCCCGTTTGGTAGCATGTTGTGAAAATGTTGAAAAACCCATGGTTTTCTTAAGATTTCGCAAGAGCTCGCGCTTAAGCTTGTTTAGCAAATCAGTGTTACGAAACCCTGTGTTTTGTATGTTCTTGGGAAACTCGATTGCAATATCCTTCCAGCACCGAAGGTTGTTGAAGGATTTCGGCATGCGCGTGCGACGACGCGCGCGTCTGCACTTCGTCCCATTTGTTGCAAGGGACTCGTGAAAAAGTGCTATGTTAGAACAAAAGATGTCACCGCATAATGTTGTTTACAAAGGAACCTCAGGGGGGGGGAACCCGGTTGGCCTGGGACATTGTGATTTCATATTCAGGATGGACATGTGGTCAGAATCACATGTGACTTACATACCCGAAAGGGGGGGGGCGATAACGCCAGGGGGGTAGAGTCTGTTCTCTTTTTAGACAGGAGAATATACGAGGCGCAATGGACGTTGTGCAATATATGTTGTGCAACGCACGTTGTGCATCCTACCTGGTGCAATCTACGTGGTGCAATTCACTTTGACCGTCTTGAAGCTGTCCTCTCCACTGCTCGTGCAAACATCCCACCCTCCCATCAGCAACTTGGTCGCAAGACCTCTTAAGACAACACCGTGACGGTAGGTACCACATGGCACTTGGCCACGACACCGACGCCGACGACGACAGCGACAACGACGACGACGGCGCCGCCGACACCGACTACGACGACACCGACGACGTCTCAATTGACGACAACGACGACGACGACGACGACGACGACGACGACGACGACGACACCGACGACGACGACGACGATGACATCGCCGACGACGACGACGACGACGACGCCGACGACGACGACGCCGACGCCGACACGAAGACAACAACGACGACGACGACAACGACGCCGCCAACGAAGACGACGACGACGACGGCGAGGGAGGAGGGAGGACGACGACGGCGACAACGACGACAACGACGAGGGAGGAGGGAGGACGGCGACGACGCGAACGACGAAGAAGGAGGGAGGACGGCGACGCCGACGCCGACAACAACGAGGGAGGAGGGAAGACGACGACGACGACGACGACGACGGCGACGAAATAGGAGGGTCGACGACGAAACGCCGACGACGGACGACGACGTCGAGGGAAGAGGAAACGACGACCACGGCGACAACGACGACGGAAACGACGACGACGCCAAGACGACGACAACGAGGAAAAACAAAGAATGACGACGCCGACGACGACGACGGAGGAGGGAGGACGGCGACGACGACGACGACGACGCCGCAAGAGCGCGCGCGCACGCTTTTGTTGAAAATCCGTGTTGCGAAACCTCGTGTTTTTGTAGGTTTTTTTGGATGCGCGATTTTGAAATCCTTCCGAAGCCGATGGGTTTTGACGGATTTCGGCGTACGCGCGCGACGACGCGCGCGTCTGCACTTCGTCCCATTTTTTGCAGAAGATTCTCGCGACGGCACACAAGCAAGGGCGTTCGACTGATTTCGACATGCGCGCGCGCGACGCCCGTTTGGTAGCATGTTGTGGAAGTTTTGAAAAGCCAATGGTTTTCTTAAGATTTCGCAAGAGCTCGCGCGTAAGCTTGTTTAGCAAATCCGCCGACCCCTTGGGGTCATCGGCGTGTGAGATGCTTCCCCCCTCCCCAAACCCCTCCCCCCGGAGCCTGGTCCGGTCGTTTTGGAGGGGGGGGGGGGGGGGTCCGGCCGGATTCCCCGGGATCCGCCGGCGCGGTCCGGGGGGGGTCATCCGCTCCAGAGAGTCTGCTGGGGGGGCCGCAAACGAGCGAAGAGGCTCCCAAGAAGCTCTGCAGACGGTCCAAGAGGGCCCCGAGTCGCCGAAAAAACACTCGAAGACGGTCAAGATGGCCTCCAGATGGCCCCAGATGCCTCCAAGACGCCCCAAGAAGCTTCCAAGACGCCTCCCAAGATGGCCCCAAGAGGCCAAAATCGTCGATTTCCATTGGTTTTTTCAACGTTTTTGGCCTTCGCGTTTTTTCGGGCTTCCGACGCTCCAAGACGGCGAAAGAAGCCCCCAAGACGGCATCAAGACGACCCGAGAGGCTCCCAAGTGGGCCCCAACACGGCCCAAGAGCGCCTCAAAACGGCTCAAGAGGGCCTTCAGACAGTCCAAGAGGGCCCACAGAGGGGCCCAAGAAAGGCTCCAGACGGGGACCACGAACCTAAAATTCTAGCCTTCCGCCCCAAAAGGCGCCAAGGAGGCCCCAAGAGGCCTCCAAGAGGCTCCAAGAAGCCCCCAAGAGGCCCCCAACAAGCCCAAAAAAAGCCCCAAGCTGCCCCAAAACAGCTCCCCAGAAGCCTCCAAACTGCCTCCCGCAGGCCCCCGAGAGGATTCTCACGACGACGGCGCCAGAGGCTCCCACAACGGTCAACGAAGCCCCCAAGATGGCCCCAAAAAGGTGCCCAGCCTACGCCGTCGAGTCTGTCGCCGCCATTGTCGTCCTCGTCGTGTTCTCCTGCTCCTTCTCATCCTCCTCTTCCGCCCCCTCCTCCCGTCTCCCCTCTCAGCTTTCTGTCTCGTATTCCCCAAGAATACGAGGGGTCGACGGTGTGGCGTAAGCCCGAGAAGCTCGATTGAACGCCGCGCACCTTCAGTTTATTGACAACTGGCATAGCTGATTAACAGGAGGCTCCCAAGACGCCCCCAAGAAGCCCCAAAAGGCCTCCAGGAGGGCCCCACAAGGCCCCAGAACGGCTCCCAAGAGGCTTCTTGACTGTCCCACGAGAAGCCCCCCAAGAGATCCCGTTACACACGCAAGAAAGCTCTAACCCATGACCCAGAGGCCCATCTCAGTGTCCCCTCCTCCCCCTCCTTCTCCTCCACTTCCTCCTCGTCCCCCTCCTCCTTTTCCTGTCCGCTTCACCTCATCCTCTTCGATGTTTCTCCCCGCCATCCTCCGCCACCCCCCCCATCCTCTTCTCCCCCTCCTCCTTTTCCTCCCCAGTACGCGCGTCCGATTGGACATCATTTGCATGTCTTGCATTTCAGGGTGCCCTTCTTTGCGTCGCAGTGTGAACGCGACGTCGTCCCGCATTGCCGTCCAGGGCCCAGAGGCTCCCAAGACGTCCCCAAAAGGGCGCCAAGACGACCCACGAGGCGCCCAAGTCCATGGGCTCGCTCCGGAGCTCCAAAACGACCCCTGAGACCTCCCAAGAAGGCCCACAGGCAATCCAAGAGGACCCCGACGCGCCAGAGAAAGGAAGAAGAACCAAAAAAAAAAATGATCGACCAAGATGACATCCAGACCACTCATGAACCCCTCCGGCCGCCTCACAGAGCCTCCAACAGAGCCCCTCCCAAAACCGGCGATCGCCCCAGAAAAAAAAACAAGGGGTCGGCGGATGTGGCGTAAGCTTGAAGAATCAGTGTTACGAAACCCTGGGAAACTCGATTGCGAAATCCTTCCAGCACCGAAGGTTTTTGAAGGATTTCGGCATGCGCGCGCGACGACGCGCGCGTGCGCACTTCGTCCCATTTGTTGCAAGGATTTCGCGAAAAAGTGAGATGCTAGAACAAAAAATGTCACCGCATAGCGTTTCTTTACAAAGGAACCTAAGGGGGGGGACCCGGCTGGCCTGGGACATTGCGATTTCATATTTAAGATGGACACGTGGTTAAAATATCTGATTTACATACCCGAAAGGGGGACCGATAACGCCGGGGGGGGAGTCGATTCTCTTTTTAGAAAGGAAAATAATTTTGATTAGCTATGAGTTGTCCACCCCACTGCTCGCACAACCACCCCATCCACATACCAGCAACTTGATTTGCAAAACCCATGCGGCGGCGATTCCGATGACTGCTTGGCGCTGGCTGGCGCACCACTGCGGCCGCGCTAGCGCGCATGCTCGCGCGCATAGCGGCCAGCTAGACTGGCGCGACCGACGCGGCCGCGGTGGCGCGGACCGCTTGGGACTTGTGACGCACGGGCAATTCAGTGCGAGTCGCTGACTCGGGCGGGCGCGGTATCATTGCGCCGTCGACAACGGCAGAAACGATGAATTAGTAGCGATGCGGGTGACGACGATGACGATGACGATGACAAGCCGATGACTATGATGGTGTCCACGCGTCGGTGACGAGAGAGTTGGAAGGATTTCGGCATGCGCGCGCCGCCGACGGGCGCGACTGGCCCGCATGATACTATTTGATTGGAACTGCGCACCCCCAGCAAGCGCGCAGGGGCGTTCGAATGATTTCGACATTCGCGCGCGAGAGGCGCACCTGGTCGCATGTGATGAACATGCTAGAAAACAAAACGGCGGTTGTCGCAAGAATTCGCAAGAGCGCGCATGCAGACGTTGATTGAGAAACCATGTTGCCCAACCACTCGTTTGTTCCCAACCATCCTGTGGTGTTGGGACCTCGTTTTGAACAGACAGCGCCCCGCGCTCCCGCTCCTCTTCGCTCCTCCTCCCCCTCCTCCCCCTCCTCCCTCCTCACATCCATGCCTCTGCCCTCCGCGTGCCTATGTTTCGGCGCACCCAGTGCAACGCTTCGCGGCCCTATAGGGAGCTCCAACACAGGCCCCAGTGGATACGTTTACATACGGTTCCACCCCCATCTCGGCACACCCCTTTCACGCTTCGCGGCCCCATTGGGAGCTCCACCGAAGGCCCCAACGGCTGCGTTCGCATCCGGTTCCACCCCCTATTTGGGCACACCCCTCACGCCACATGGCGAGCTCCACCGAAGGCCCCAGCGGCTGCGTTCGCACGCGGTTCCACCCCCATTTCGGCACACCACTCAAGCTTCGCGGCCCCTTTGGGAGCTCCACCGAAGGCCCCAACGGCTGCGTTCGCATCCGGTTCCGCTCCCTATTTAGGCACACCCCTCACACGCTTCGCGGCCCCACTGGGAGCTCCACCGACGGCCCAAGTGGCTGAGTTCGCATGCGGTTCTGCGGTTCCACCCCCATTTCGGCACACACACACACACACACACACGCACACACACACACACATACACACACACACACACACACACACACACACACACACACACACGCTCTCTCTCTCTCTCTCTCTCTCTCTCTCACACGCACACACACACGCACACGGACACGCACACGCACACACACACACACACACCACGCTTCGCGGTCCCTTTGGGAGCTCCACCGAAGGCCCCAACTTCCACGTTCGCACACCCCACATTTCGGCACACACACACACACACACACACACACACACACCACGCCTCGTGGCCCCGTAGGGAGCTCCACCGAAGGCCCCAGCGGCTACCTTTCGCACGCGGTTCCACCCTCATGCCGGCCACTCGCACGCTTCGCGGCCCCATAAGGAGCCCCACCTGTCGCGGGTCAGGGAGACTCTGCTAGAGAAAGAGGACTGTGAAGAGATACACGTGTTCACCGAAAGGCCACGCCCGCCCCCTGGACGACTCCTCGGAGTCACGCAACTAAGCCAAAATGGCCGCGCGCCACAGTCGGACACGGGGAGAGGGAGATCGGGGGACTCGCCCCGGGAGGCGGGGTCAACGGCCTGAGCGGCCTCGGACATCGCGCCCTTCACCAAACCCCCGTGCCTCTCGCATTTTCCATTCTGGCGTGGGGAAATCGCGGGAATCGAGCGCTGCGCAACTCCCAGGTGCTCGCATCCACGGGCAAAGATCGCCTCGACCCCCCCCCCGTCGCCAATGAGAACCTCCGGGGCCCCGCAGGGCCGGGCCCGCCAGCGCAGGAAGGCCCCCCCTGACCGAGCGAGCGGCGTCGTCGGGCAGAGGGGCGCGCCGCTGAAAGAAGACCCCGCGGTCGATCAGACTCATCGCAGGCGCGCCCCCCCCCCCCCCTGGACGTCAAGATAAAACAGATCAGCCGCCACGACCTCGTTAGAAGCACAGGCGCGCGGGACATGGCCCCCGCGCCTCCACCCGGCCCTCGAATGCGACGCACATTGGTCGCAGCGAAACTCTTCGCGAACCCACCTTCGAACCTCGGCTCCGGCTCCAGCCACCCGGGGGGGCATGAGAAAGATTCTGTTTGGAGGGGTGGCCGAGGTGCACGCGCAATACGGCGATTTCTCTCTGGGGCCCCGGGCCCAAGGCCCCAGCCCGGGCGAATGGCCGAGGCCCCTCGGGAGCCTCAGCCTCGGAATCGCGATCGGGCGGGGCCCCTTTCTTCGACGGAAAAAATCGAGCCCTCCTCTCCGGAAAATCCCCCTCGAGAGGAAGCCCAGCGGCCACCGCCGCGGCTTTGGCGGGCCCGGCGGAAGGCCAACGCCCCATCCTCCACTCCTGAGGCCAGACTACTGATCAGGTCGCCCAGGAACATCTCAGCCGCGGAGGCCCCTGCGCAGCCAGAGAGGGGAATGCGGGGATGATCGCGGGAACACCCACGCTGGCAGTGGGCTGACAGCTCGGGGGAGTCGGAGAGGATCGACGCGGGTTTCATGGCGGGCCCCAATCTGCTCACAGACAATCCGCACATGCACTGGCCCAGCCGGGCCAGCCAAACTTCGGCTCTCCCCGAAAGCGCCCCAATGCAGCCCAGCTTCCAGGGCGACGCGGACTGGTGCTCGACGGCGAAGAGTCCCCCGAGGCCTTCTGATATCGCCTCAAGACCCTTCCCCCCCTCGCCCCCCTCTTTCACAGGGTCCATCCGCCCCCAGTTGGAGACTCTAGGCGCGCTGGAAGCTTTGCAAATGGGGGTCGACATCACCACTAGAGGCGCGTCTGTCCTGAGCTGCCGCCAGAGCTCGGCCTGACCCGCGGGGGAAAGGAGATCGGTTCCCAGGATCAGGCCCAAGGGTCGGGAGACTCCACGGCCCCGACGCTGGAGCTCCGCGGAGACCTTGGTCGGACTGAAGACCTCTAAGGCAAGCGCCCCTCTTCTGCTCGGCCATCCGGACCACCCCGCGCCTGGCCCGGGCGCCGCCCAGGGCCGGGGCGGCTACTTCACGGACCTCTCGGGGCACGGACGGGATCGCGATCGTGTGATCCAGGAGACCGTCTAAGACTGCCGCGGTACACTTATCCGGCTCTAGGAGGAACACGGCCCCCTCGCCCCCCTTCGGCCCCCCCTCTTCCTCCTCGCCCCCCCCCATTCGGCAGGGCCTCTCGCCTGGTCTTTTCGCGCGGGGAGGTCACGTCGAGAGCCGACTTCAGAGTTCCCGAGACGGCCTGCGCCATCTCTCGAGCACCTGAGGTCACCCAGACCACTGAAAAGAGAACGCGGCCCTGGGGCCGCATAATCTCATTCCATCGGGGATGGGGAGGGAGGACGGAGGGGCGGGCCTCCCCTCCGCTCGCGGCCAGCGCAAGGGCCGAAAAGCAACTAGTTCTCGGCCAGCAGAGTCGAGCTCCGTCGGGGCCCACCCCTGCCGAGTGCAGACCTCGATCGGGGAAAGAGGCCTGGCCCAGTCCAGGCCGCAGTATCCCTGGACACCCCTGGAGGTTCCGCGGAAGCGGCCCCGCCCCCGGAAGCGGTTCAGGTAAACGCCCAAGTCCTCGATGAAGAGTTCGTCGAGGGGGGCCTAGGATCGCCCGCTCGGGCCAACATCTCCTGCAAACTCGCGGCCTGGCCCCTCACTCGTCTGAGCCGTCGTCCTTGACCTCCTGAACCGTCTCGAACATCCCCCCTGAACCGCGCCCCTGCGCCACCTCCTGCGCGACCGGGGCGATCCGCGTGAAGTCGTCTTCCTGGAGGATCGCCGGGCCCACGCTCGCCGATCGGCAATCATCTGGCGGAAGTTCTGGAACGTGGACTCGTTCGCGCGACGTTGGGCGCCCACAACCTGCATCACGTCGTAGAGGGCCATCTGCATCTTTATCACGGTCATCGGGCGCTCGCCCGGAGAGGGGGGCCGTCGGCTTCGACTTCGAGGTCGATGGGGGGCATGGGAGGGGGCGGATTGCACGGCACGCGGCCGCCATGACCATCGGAGTGCCCGCGACGTCGCGGGACGGGGGGAAGTGCAGCTTCGTCGGCGGAGGCAGCGGCGCTGGGCCGCCTGCCCAGGGGTCGGAGCTCGCTTCCCAGGCGCCCATATTCGGCTTGAGCTGCTCCTTGCATTGAGCCCGCACCGCCACCTGGCGCTCCTTCGTCAGCTCGGCCACCCTGCGCCCATCCGGTTCCTGAGGCGAGAACGGGATAGGACAACTGCGTCTTGCACGTCATGCATTTCGCGCACCGGCCGCGCCGGTTGGACCCGTGCCACGTCGCGCAAGCCAAACGGGGACAGTCCTCGGAGCTCTCGCTCTCCTCGATCGCCGTCGGCAACACCGCCATCGCAAGGGCCATCTGCGCGCGGACATGGAGATGCCAAGACATGCATAACAACACCCGTCGCCAACGGAGGAGCGGCACGGCCAGGACCTGGTAGCCGCTCAGGAACCACTGGGTCTGGAGCTCCGACATGGCCCCCCCCTGCAGAGTCGCCCCCAGGTCGGGGTCGAGCATGTCCTCTGCCAGCTGCCCCCGGTCGCCCATCTCCACGGGCGTCGCGCCGAGCTCCATGGCATTGCGAGCTCCATCGCGCAGGCATGCCAGGTCGAGCCCCAGCTTCTCGATGATCCTCGAATCTTGCTCCGACCGCCCCGGGCGCGGCGACTTGCCCCTCGATCCTGGCCAACTTGTCTTCACGCCAGCTCCGGATGAGATCTTGGGCACTCCTGCCCTCTGACAGCTTCGAGACCCCTCGCTTGCCGTTTCGAGCCGAGAAATCAAGGAAGGTCGGCCCCGCTGTCGTTCACCCCCCGAGGGCCGAGGAGATGGCAGACAGGGAGGGGGAAGAGAACTGGCTAGCTCGGGACTGGGCCCTACTTTGACTAAACTGGAACGCGCCCCCACCTACCCCCCGGCCTCCTCCTCGCCCCAGCGGCGGCCCTCAATCAGCAGTCGCTCGATCGGCATCTCCCCCTGGATCTCGGGGGTCAGACGGAACTCCCCGGCTGGGCGCTGCACGAGGTCAACCGGGCGATGACCCGAAAGAAAAGGCGCCAGTTTCACCTCGGTCTTCCGGCCCGCCACCTCCACGGTCATGGAATCGCTCTCCAGGTCGATGACCGCGCCCAGGGCTGAGAGCAACTTCGCGGGGAGGAGCGGGGGACAGCGGCCTTCCAGGATGAGGAACTCGACGAGTCCGCATCCGCCCAGCGCCACGGGTGCTCGCGCGCGGCCCACCGGCGTTGCCCGGCCGCCGACCCCGCAAGCCTGAATGCCCACGATGTGGGCCCAATCGAAGTAGACATGGTAGCCGCGGATTTCAGGGCCTCGTTCAAACGGTCTGCCTCGCCCCTCCCGATGAGAGCCTGGGCCGCGGCCGCGCCCGCCAACGCGCGCGCGCCCATCTTCCTCAGCGCCACCGCAACCATCGAGACGTCGTAGCCCAGCGGCTCCCTGACCTCGAGGCCCCAGCCCATCGGCGCTGCACTCTGGGGAGGGCCCGCGGCGAAGGTCACGGCGAGGTAGGAGTCCCCGTCGCCATTCTGGAAGCAGCGCGTGAAACCGGTCACTGGCCTGACCGGAGCCTTCTGGCCATTCTCACGCGCGTGCCTGTCGGCCTTCGAAATGCACGGGCTCTTGCACTGATCGGCCGAATGGCCCTTCTCGCCGCAATTGGCACAGCGGCCCCTCTCGTTAAAGTCTTCCTCGCCGAATCCTCTTGAAACCTGGCCTGGCCGCCTTGCGTCGATCAGAGAACTCACGATCCGTCTTTTTCGCCAGCTTGAGATCCCTTGACCCCGCCCACGCGCGTCTCTTCTCACGCCCATGCTTCTACCACTGCAGCAAACACTTCCAGGGTCTCGTGCTCGTCGAGTTCCTGGTCGCCCATGGCCGTCAGGAACGCTGCCGCGCCCTCCTCAAATATAATAGCTCAGTCTCGTCGTCGAGATCACCTGCGCCGTCCGAGCGGGAGTCGATCCTGGGGGCGTGGAGGCCGTCGTCCGCGAAGAAGCCCTTCGGGACCTGCGGCGGGGCGGCCGGGGGGATGAGCTTCTCGGCGAGGTCCAGCTGCAGCAACGCCGCGCGGATAGACACTGCGTCGAGCCGCCCACCCGCGAGAGTCAGCACGTTGATCCTGTTCTTCGGCGCGAGGTTCGCGCCCTCCTCCAGGTACCTGGCTTCGACGTTATCCGGGAGTTCCAGGCCCCTCGCCTCCGCGTCCGCTAGCTGCGCGTCTCGGCGCAGCACGTAGTCAGTAATCGACTCCCCGCGGCGGATCCTGTAGTCGAAGAGGGCGCGAGACAGCGATATCCTGTCCCTGTCGCCGGGGCGCTCTCCGTTGAGCACGCATAAGTGGGCCATCAGGTTCTCGATCCCGCGGTCGCTGTCCAGCGTGGCCCTCAACGTCACAAACTTCAACTGGAAATCGACCGGCAGGGACTCCATCACTCTCGAGGCCTGGGACGAGGCCCGTAGGTTCTCGGAGTAAAGCTCTAGGTGCTCGAGTCCGAGGAAGACAGGAGGAGGTCCATAGTCGCGAGCGCGCTGGCCCCCGACCCACGGGCGTCCGCCCAGTCTTCCCGCCATCCTCGGTTCCAGCTCCATCGGTCATCTTCTCGAGTTAGATCCCAAAAAACGTGTCGATCGCCCCCGTCTTGAGCTCTCCAGCTGGCCCACCAGCCGGCATCATCCCTAGGCTGGTCGCGCCCACTGTCCGTCTGCATACCAATCTCCCTTACCAGTTCATTGTCGCCCGTCGGCATGCCGACGGGATAGTGTCGGCGCTGACACCCTCGGGCACCAAGGTTCGAGGCGGTGCCGTTCCAACTCACGCGCCCATTCAACGCCAGGCCGCTCGTCACCAACAGCTCCGCTTACCACTGTCACGGGCCAGGGTGACTCTGATAGACAGAAGGGACTGTCAAGAGATAAACTGTTCATCGAAAAGCTACGCCCGTTTCCTGGATGATGACTCCTCCGAGTCATGCACCTAACCCGGAACACCTGTACACCACAGTCGGACACGGGGAAAGGGAGATCGGGGGACAAGGGTACACCCTGAGAGAAGCAAACGATGGCACACCGAAGGCCACAGTGTCTGCGTTCGCATGCGGCCAAGGAGCTCCACCGAAGGAAAAAAACACAACTGCGGTATTCGAGACTGCATATGGTTGGGTGTTTCTTTTTCGCAAGCCTAATTGCATGTGTTCGGGACATTCGTTTTTAAAATTCCAACGGAACCTACGGTTTTCGAATGATTTCGGCATGCGCGCGACGACGCGTGCGTGTGCATTTCGTCCCATTCGTTGTAAGGGATTATTGCGACAGCACGCGCGCAAGGGCGTTCGAACGATTTCGACACACGCGCGCGAGAGGTCCGTTTGGTAGCACTCTATGAAAATGTTGGAAACCGATGGTCTCCTAGAATTTGCAAGAGCGCGAGCGCCAGCTTTGCTTGAAAGGCCTTGTTGCGAAGCTACACGTTTTCGTATGTCTTCGTGACACCCGAATTTAAAAATCCGTACGAAACCTAAGATGTTTAAATGGATTTCGGCATGTGCGCGCGACGATGCGCGCGTGTGCACTTCGTCCATGTTTTTGCACGGGACTCTTGAAAACTGCTGATTTGTGATAAACGAGTGTGCGCGCATAGTTCTTCTTGCACAGGACGAAGGGGGGGGTACCGGTTCAGCTGGGATAAGATGAATTCGTATTTGGGATGGACGGTGGGGCAGAATCAGATGTAAATTGCACCTCCCCAGGGGGACCCGACAAGTCATGGGGGGGAGGTAGATCCTAATACTCTTGGAAAGGAGAATGCAGGCGGCGACGGGGCGGCGACAACGAGCACGGAGCCGCAAGACCGGCAGCCAGGCCCATACGACGGGCGGCGACGAGGCAGCAACGGGGCGGCGACGGCGAGCACGGAGCCGCCAGACCGACAGCCAGGCCCAGTTCCTCAGAACACGAGCAGGAGCCCCCGAGTGCAAGCACTGCTCGGGGAAGAAATGGAAGCGAAAACAACAGCACAGGCAAACAACAAACAAATAACCCCCCGAAAGCAAGACAGACCTACGTGCATATATATATATATATATAAGTTCATAATCTCTATATATATATATATATATATAAGCACATAAAATAATACATATGTATATCTATATATAAATATATACACACACTCACACCCAAACAAAACCCAAAAAAACACGACGCTGTTTGGGGGAGCCCCCCCCCAGGGGCTCGGAAGGCCCCTCGCCGCCTGCCGCGCCAGGAGGCCCGAGGGCCGCTTCCACGCGGGCGCGATCACGTCGCGGCCCCGGCCGCGACCGGCCATCCCGCGGAATCGCGCCGCGGGGCCGCGCTCGCCCAGCCGCCCCCCCCGCTAGGGCCATCGCCGTCGGTCGTCGTGCGTCGGTCGTCGGTCGATCGGCCCTTAGTGGTCGCCCTCGCCGTCGTCGTCGCCGTCGGTCGTTGTGCGGTCGATCGGTCGGTCCGCCGCCGCCGTCGCCATCGCCGTCGTCGTCGCCGTCGGCGTTATGGAGGGATTCGGGCGTCGTTTCGCCCATCTGGGGGCCTCTGGGAGGCACTCGGGAGAGGGCGGGAGAGCGAGGAGGGAAAGGGAGGGATGAGGAAGAGGGAAGAAGGGAGGAGGAGCAGGAGGAGGAGGAGGAGAAGACGGAGAAGAAGAAGAAGAAGAAGAAGAAGAAGCAGCAGAAGGAGAAGGAGGAGGAGACGAAGGGTGGCAGCGGAGGAGGGTGAAGGAAAGGGAAGAAGGGAAAAGGAGGGAGGAGAGAGGGAAATACTGAGGGTTGCACCCGAGCTAGTGGCCAGAACGCACACCTGGAGAGGTCGGGGAGTCGACGCTTGAGGTGAGGCCGAAGGGGGGAGGACGAGCGGGAGAAAGAGGGGGAGGAGGGCGAGGACGAGGACGAGGACGAGGCCGAGGACGAGTAGGAGAAGGGATGGGCTGGGACGGGATGGGAAGGGATGGGATGGGATGGGATGGCATGACATGGCATGGGATGGGAGGAGGAAGGAGGAGGAAACGGGAGGGACGCGGGAGGCGGGCACCGCACATCGGGAGGTGCGGGGAGGGCGGGGCGCAGCGAGGCCCTCCCCCCCCCCCAGCGGAGGGTGGCGGCCGGGCGACCCCGGCCGCTGGTGGCCGCGCGGGGGCTACGCCCGCCCGCAGCACGGCATACCCCCCCCCCCGAGGGGAGCGGCGCCTCTCCGATGCCCCCTCGACGGGGCGCGGGGCCTCCGCGGCGCCCCCGGGCTGCGGCGGTGTGCGCCGAGGGCCCCCCGGGGCGAGGGGCCGCCCCCGGGGGGCGGGCGGGCTCGCCCGGCGACGGGCTCGGGCCGAACCGCGGCGGCGGGGCGGCAGGGCTCGGCCCCGGGGGGCTCCTGCCTCCCTCCCGCCTCCTCCATCACTCCTCCTCCATCACTCCGGAGGGAGCGCAGAATGAGAGAAAGAGAGAGAGGTAGGGGGGAGAAAAAAGAGAAGGAAAGGGCGCCCAGTCCAGACGAGCAATCACCCCCAACCCAGCCCCGACAAACAGGGTGAATGCCAGAGTCCCGCCATGAACCGTCTCCCTCCTCCACCTCCTTCGTCATCCCTCCTCGCTCACCCTCGTTCCTCCTCATGATACTCCTCTCCTCCTCCCTCCTTCCTCCTCTCCTCCTCCTCCTCCTCCTCCTCCTCCCGATCATCTCATCATCATCATCATCATCATCATCATCATCATCATCATCATCATCATCATCATCATCATCAGCAGCAGCAGCAGCAGAGCAGCAGCATCATCATCATCATCATCATCATCATCATCATCATCATCATCATCATCATCATCATCATCATCATCATCATAATCATCATAATCATCATCATCATCATCATCATCATCATCATCATCATCATCATCATGATCATCAGCATCATCATCATCATCATCATCATCAGCATCAGCATCAGCATCAGCATCAGCAGCAGCAGCAGCATCATCCTCCTCATCATCATCAGCAGCAGCACCATCATCCTCAACATCATCATCATCAGCAGCAGCATCATCATCATTAGCATCAGCATCAGCATCATCAGCATCATCATCAGCATTATCATCATCCTTAGCAGCATCGTCATCATCAGCGACATCAGCATCAGCATCAGCATCATCATCATCATCAGCATCATCTTCATCATCATCAT
>CAUYUJ010004401.1:66825-70240 GCA_963575745.1 Prorocentrum cordatum
TAAGCCTATTGAGCTATAGGGATATTTGGGCTGTAGAGCTACAAGGTTATAGGGCTATAGGGCTATATATAGAGCTACCGGGCACCTGGGCACCTGGGCACCTGGGCACCTGGGCAAACGGGCACCTGGGCACCCAGGCACCCGGGCACCCCGGCACCCGGGCACCCAGGCACCCAGGCACCCAGGCACCCGGGTACCCCCAGGCACCTGGGCACCCGGGCGTGCGGCGAAAATCGGCGGCAAACCTAATCTAACCATATGATACCGGAGAAGAAACCCAATCAGGGCTATAGGGCTAGAGGGCTATAGGGCTATAGGGCTATTGAGCTATAGGGCTATAGAGCTATAAGGCTATAGAGTTGTAGGGCTATAGGGCTATTGGGCTACTGGCTATAGGGCTATAGGGCACCCCAGTGCACCCCCAGGCACCCCCGGGCACGCCCAGGCACCCCCAGGCACGCCCGGGCACCCGCGCGCACCCGGGCACCCAGGCACCCCCGGGCACCCCCGGGCACCCCCGGGCACCCGGGCACACACGGGCGTGCGGCGAAAATCGGCGGCAAACCTAACCTAACCATATGAATCCGCTAGGACCCCTACAGAGGCAAGCTCTGATTGGGGAATGAATCCGCTAGGACCCCCACAGAGGCAAGCTCTGATTGGGGAATCATAATCTTTTTAGGGCTGTAGGGCTATAGGGCTATATGGGCTATAGGGCTATTGGGCTATCGGGTAATAGAGCTATAAGGCTATAGAGTTGTAGGGCTATAGGGCTATTGGGCTACTGGGCTATAGGGCTATAGGGCACCCCCGGGCACCCCCAGGCACCCCCGGGCACGCCCGGGCACCTGGGCACCAGGGCACCCGGGTACCCCAGTGCACCCCCAGGCACGCCCGGGCACCCGCGGGCACCCGGGCACCCGGGCACCCCCGGGCACCCCTGGGCACCCGGGCACCCCTGGGCACCCGGGCACCCCCGGGCACCCGGGCACCCGGGCGTGCGGCGAAAATCGGCGGCAAACCTAACCTAACCATATGAATCCGCTAGGACCCCTACAGAGGCAAGCTCTGATTGGGGAATGAATCCGCTATGACCCCTACAGAGGCAAGCTCTGAGTGGGGAATCATAATCTTTTTTGGGCTGTAGGGCTATAGGGCTATTGGGCTACAGGGTAATAGAGCTACAGGACTATAGGGCTATAGGGCTATAGGGCTATTGGGCTACTGGGCTATAGGGCTATGGAGCTATAGGGCTATACGGCTATAGGGCTATATGGCTATTGAGCTATAGGGCTATAAGGCTTTAGAGCTATAGAGCTTAGGGCTATAGGGCTATAGGGCTATAGGGCTATAGGGCTATAGGGCTATAGGGCTATAGGGCTATAGGGCTATAGGGCTATTTGGCTAAGGCACCCCCCGCCACCCCCCGGCACGCCCGGGCACCTGGGCACCGGGGCACCCGGGCACCCGGGCACCCCAGGGCACTGGGCACCGGGGCGTGCGGCGAAAATCGACGGCAAACCTAACCTAACCATATGAATCCGCTAGGACCCCTACAGAGGCAAGCTCTGATTGGGGAAATACTAAGTCAACTACGACGATTACTACGACTACTACGACTACTACGACTACGAGGGTTAAGCGGTACTTGCGCGCACTGTAAAACTACAGTGTAAAGGATCAAGGGTTCTGGCTCGGGCTCGGGATCGGGCTCACCGATTACACAAATTACACCAGAGAAGGCCCGGAACCCGAAACTGGGAACCCCGAAACCCAGAACTGGGAACCCGGGAACCCAGCTGCCTACCGAAGTCAGCCCGGAACTCTCGCCAAACCCATCAATCTCCGCTAGGACCCCTCAGTGCAAGCACTGATTGAGGAGCAATACAACGATCATACCAACCCGACACAATACGAATATAGCACAAAACATATCCAATGCTACACAAGTTACCGTACTTGTACAATACACATACCAATACAAATCCTGTACAATTGAAGCACAGATACAAAGCAATCCTCCGCACCCTGGGGGTGACGTTTCGAACTGACTCGCTTCTAATAGAAACGCTGCACTCCCTGGTGCGATACTAATACAAACCCTTTTCAGACTACCGCACGCAGGTAATGGTAAGACCACGGCCCCATCGGGAATCCTCAGGGTTTCGGCATCCGCAGCACTCCCCTGGGAGCCCTCGGGAATTCCTGAAAATCCAGCCCGTGTCTTGCAGGATGCCTCAGGATGCCTCAGGACTCTCTGGAATTCTTCCCGCTCGCCCAGAGCCACCAAGGATTTTACGAGACTCGTTCGACTCACTCAGGATTCCACTGATTCCCCTTGGGGCTCCGCGGAATCTTCGAGGGTCTCTCAGGATCTTTCATCATTCCCCCTTGCTCCATCCCCTCGTTCTGCTCTTCCTCATGCCCCTCCTCCACCTCCTTTCTCGGGAAGAGGGCAAAAAATCCACCCCCATAATAACCACCCCGACAAGCGAAGCCCTTTAGTACACGCACCCAAAAAAGGAATCGAACAGGGTAGGGCTGTTTAGTAAACGCCAATTATCGGGTCCGGATAGTTGTTCGTCCCCCTTGATCTGGCGCTAGGATGCGCGGCGGGCCGCCGTGTCCTTGGCCATTATCCCGTCGCGCACCGCCTTCCAGATCCTGTCCTGCACCTCACGGGGCCAGGTGAGCGGCGAGCGTGAGACAGAGGGTAAAGGGGAGGACGACGACGACGACGCCGACGACGACGACGTCGACGTCGAAAACGACGACGACGACGACGACGACGACGACGGAGGACGATGAGGCGGAGGAGGGAGGAGGAAGGCGAGCTCGGGAAGCGGCGCAGGCGAGGGGTGGGGAGCAGGACGACGAAGGGGCGGCCTCCTTGTCCAGCATCCGCATGCCGGCCGTGCCCACGATCATCACCTCGGAGGCCCCAGGGAGGGAGGCCCGCGAAGTCGGAGGCCGCCCGCGCCCGAGGATTCGCCGTGCTGCCTCGGCGCGGGCGGCTGGCGGCCCCCACGTCGGGGGGCGCAGAAGCTGCAGCGACGAGCTGTTTCGGCGGCGCGCCGGGGGGGCAAGGCAGAAGAAGGGGGCGGCCCTTCTCAGAACGCTCAGGAGCCTTCCGAGAAGCTCTCTGAGCCCTCTCCGAAGCGGAGGAGGGAGGGAGGAGGAGGAGGAGGAGGAGGAGGAGCAGGAGGAGGAGGAGGAGAAGGAGGAGGGGGGCCTCTCAGAAGGACGCAAGGCTTCTAGGAGGCCCCACCGCCCGCCGCCCTCCGAGAAGGCCTGCCCCCTCGGCGCGCCGCCGATTGGTAGCTCGGGGCCGTGCTCAGGAAGCCGGGCACAGTTCCGCGGGCAGCGCGGGGAAGGGCGAGGAGGAAAAGGACGAGGAGGTACAGAGCGAGGACGG
>CAUYUJ010004402.1:0-22500 GCA_963575745.1 Prorocentrum cordatum
CTCACGGGATCGGCTCGTGTCGCAGGCGGGTCCAAGGATCACGAATGCCTGCGCCGAGCTGCTGCCTCTGGGGGGGGAGGGACCCCGTGGCGTAGGCTGTACCCCGTGGGGCTCGGCACACGCCAGGGTTCACTCCCTCCCGCCCCTCCTGGGCAGCGTCTGCGCTTCTTGCGCCCCAGCTTGCTCTGCTCTGTGCCGCCAGCCAGCAAGCTGAGTTGCCGTGAATGCTCGGTGCCCTGCCTTCCGCTTGCCTCGGCCGAGGCGGATGGCGTGGCCTCTAGTTTCAGGCGAGTCTGCGAGTGTGCCCTTGGCACGGGCCAGGCCTTGCGTCCGCAGCGCCAGAGGGAAAGGCCATGGCTTCGGGAGGCTGTATCGAGCGGGGAGCTCCAGACCTTCTTGGATGCGTGGATCATCATCATCATCATCATCATCATCATCATCATCATCATCATCATCATCATCATCATCATCATCATCATCATCATCAGCATCAGCATCAGCATCAGCATCATCAGCAGCATCCATAATCCTCCCATGCCTCCTCCTCCTCCTCTTCCACTCCACACTCGTTGTCGTCCTCCTTCTCCTCTTCCTCCTCCTCCTCCTCCTCCTTTTCATCCTCCTCCTCCTCTTCCGCCTCCGTTTCCTCCGTCTCCTCCTCCTCCTCCCTTGTTGTCGTCCTCCTCTGCCTCCTCCTCCGCCTCCTCCTCGTCCTACCTCCTCCTCCTACCTCCTCCCTCCTCCTCGCCCTCCGCTCTCCCTCCTCTCTCCCTCCTCCCGCCCTCCTCCCTCCTCCCCACTCCTCCTCACTCCTGCACAACTCCTTCTCCTCCTCCTCCTCCTCCTCCTCCTCCTCCTGCCTTCTCCCAGTTGATGGTGTCTTCGCGCAGGGTCTGCTGTAGCTGCTTCTGCCACTCCTCCCGGGAGCGGCGGGCCAAGGGGCCCGGAGGAGGCGCAGGAGGAGGGACGAGGAGGAGGAGGGAGAAGGAGGAGGAGAAGGAGGAGGAGGGAAGAGGAGGAGGAGGAGGAGGAGGAGGAGGAGGAGGAGGAGGAGGAGGAGGAGGAGGAGGAGGAAGGAGGAGGAGAAGAGACGAGAGGAGGAGGAGGAGGAGGAGGAGGAGGAGGAGGAGGCGGCGGAGGAGGGAGGAGGAGGACAGGAGCGCACGTAGCGTGAATCCACGCCCCAAGACGACCCCTAAGGCCCACGACACGCCCAAGAGCGGGCTCAGAGGGCCCCATGACGCCATGTTTGAGTCTTCCGAGGGGGAGGGGGGGCAAGGTGCCTACCAGAACCCTCCAATGAGCCCCAAGAGGGCCCCAAGACCCCCAGAACGAAAACAAATAAAAAAAGACTCCACCAGGACGCCAAGAGTACCTAGAGGCCCCACGGGGACCCAGAGAGCCCTAAGATGGCCTCATCGTCCCTTCAAGAACTCTCAACAACATATTTCAATCTCCAAAGCCCGACTTCTCATCCTCCTTGTCATCGTCCGTTTCTTCCCTCCTTTCCTGCCTTATCCCTCCTCCTCCTCCTCCTCCTCCTCCTCCTCCTCCTCCTCCGCCTCCTCCTCATCTTCCTCATGCCGCATTCTTCATCCTCCTCCTCCTCCTCCTCTTCTTCCCCCTCTCCCTCCCCCTACTCCTTCTCATCCTTCTCTCTTTGTCCTCCTCCTCCTACTCCTCCTCATCCTTCTCTTCCTGCTCCTGCCCCCAAGATGGCCCCAGGGGGTCGAGCACGGCTCAAGTAGCCTCCGACAGACATCCAAGAGGCATCAAGGCATCCTCAAGATGGCCCAAGATAACTGAGCATGGCTCGAGCTAGCCTCCGGCAGCCTCTAGCCGAGCATGGCGCAGCACAGCCTCCCAGAGGCCTCGTGGAAGCCTCCGATCGTGTCTGGATGGGCTGGTGGGGATGCGCGAAGCCTCAGGACTTCTCATCGCAGACCTGGGCCAACTTCTGTTGCTCGCGCTGGAGGGACGAGGGCGCCCCAAGAAACCGGGACAGCTTTCTGTCGAGTCGGTTCAGAAACGCTGGCAGAACGTGGCCAACATCAGTCGATTGTTTGTCTTCACGACGCGATGGGGTCTGAAGAGGACGGGGAAGGGGATGAGGAGAACGAGGAGGAGGAGGAAAAGGAACAGGAGGAGGAGGGAAAGGAGGAGGATGAGGAGGAGGAAGAAGAGGAGGAGGTGTCTTAATCGGATGCTCGGCTGTACAGACAACCCGTACAGTAAGGATGCGCGAGAAGGATGCCAGGTCCCTGGAAGGCCATCCATCTCGAGGCTTCTCGAGCGGGGCGCGACCAGCGGAAGTGGCCAAGAATAGACCGACGGGGCAAGGATGCAAGGGTAACCTTGGGAAGGCTGCCCATCCTGATTACGCGGGCTGACTGCAGTTTGCCGTAATGGTGGCAGCGGACGCCTCGTCCCGCTTCCCTGCCTCGCGAGGGGCGCCCGCTGCCGGAGCCACGCCTCGCGCTTCCCTCGTCGTGGCCAAGCATCGATCCTACTCGGCGCGCTACGCGCGAATGACTTCGCACTCTCGCGCCGCCCCCACGGGGAGAAGGAGGAGGAGGAGGAGGAGGAGGAGGAGGAGGAGGAGGAGGAGAAGAGGATGAGAGGATGAGAGGAGGAGGAGAGAGGAGGATGAGGAGGAGGAGGTGAGGAGGAGGAGGGGGGGGAGGGGAGGAGGGGGGGAGGAGGAGGAGGAGGAGGAGGAGGAGGAGGAGGAGGAGTAGGAGAGGAGGAGGAGGAGATGAGGAGGAGGAGGAGGAGGAGAGGAGAGGGGAGGAGGAGGAGGAGGAGGAGGAGAGGAGGAGGAGGAGGAGGAGGAGGAGGAGAGGAGGAGAAAAACGGGGGAGGAGGAGGAGGAGGTGGGGAGGAGGAGGAATCGAAGCCGAACCGCGAACCGCGAAGTGCGAATAACCTCGCGCCCCCGAGGGCACCCTTGGTCCTCCTCCGTCTTGCCTCCCCACCGCTGCCTCTCCATCAACTGGCCCAGGTCACGCTCATGTGCCCTCTCGTCGCCAGGTGGCTCGATGGGCCTCCGCTGTGCCGGATGCATCGTCGGCGCGCGTGTTGGCCTGCGCCGCGGGGGAGCTGGCACACCAGGCGCCATCAGCATCGGCGGCACAGGGGCCTCAACAGGCTTGGTCATCAAGTTCGCCAGGAGTCTTGAAGCTCTCTAGTCAGACACGCATGGTGAGAATGTCGCGCCGGACTGCGAGTACGCAAATACTCCCGAGCAGTGAAAGCCTTTCGGCGCAGCTCCACCAGCTGCTGGGGCACCATGCCTTCGAGCATCGAGACCCCGCCGTCAGTGAGCACTTCGCTGTGCGTGCGATGGCTGTGCTGCATGGTCCTGAACAACAGGTACTTGTCCACCACACGCTCCTCGGATCCGTTTCCGCGTATCTCGCTGACGATAGCGGCCCTTGGGTCTTTCAGGGAGGACGGGGATCGGACGCGTCGTCGCTGAGAGCCACGCCGCTCGACACCACGCGGCCCGCTGAAGTCGTCGCGGGTCGACTGGTGCAGACGAACAGAAAACGGCATGAACATGAACTTTCGGAGGTCCGCGCGGATTCCTTGGATCTGTGCTGACCCCCTCCCTGGCGCGCGGAGCGCACCAGAGGCGGCGCCAGAGGCGGCGCCAGGGGGGCCCAGGGCAGATCCAAAAAGTCCGCTCGGAGCGTCGAAAGTTTATGGTTATGCCATGGTGTCTTCTTCAGGACCTCCCGGGCGGAAGAAAGCCTTCCCCGCAGACGCACGGAACACGCCTCAGAAGGCCGGAGGCCTCCTGACATCCTCCTCCTCCTCCTCCTCCTCCTCCTCCTCCTCCTCCTCCTCCTCCTCCTCCTCCTAGCCCCTGCGCCTTCTGAGAAGGCCTTTCCTTCTCGCTTTCCCCCCCTCGCTCGCCGCCGAATTCGGCTCTCGGGTCACAGCTCGGGTCTCTGGCGGCCGCTCGGGGCGATCTCGGCCCCCCAGCACAGGTTCGCCGAGGCGCAGCCGCTGGAACGCATCCCGAGGCTGGAATACCATCGAGAACCGACGTCCCCTGCGATCCGACGCGGCGATCCCTCCTCCTCCTCCTCCTCCTCCTCCTCCTCCTCCTCCTCCTCCTCCTCCTCCTCCTCCTCCTCCTCCTCCTCCCCCTCCTCCTCCTCCCCCTCCTGCGCCATCTTGCGGGCTGCATCGACCCGTGAGGGTCCCGAAGACCCCGACGGGAGGCGAAACCGCCCGGCTCGGAACGGTTGGGACACCACTGGACCTCAGGGCTGACCTCTGGGGGCCGACGCCGTGAAAAACAGCACGGCGCCGGGGGTCTCGGGGAGCAGCTCGTGCGTCGGGTGAGCCTCCACTCGCTCCGGCGGCGCGGCGCCCCCCAGGGAGGCGGGCCTGCAGGCCTGCCACGACATGTTCTGGGAACCCAGAGCTGCTCCAGGAGCAAAACTCATGCTCTCAGAGCGTCAGCCCCCGACGGGTCACAGCAGGACGGCCCCAGCCAGGAGTGCTCCGAGAACACCTCGTGCAGACCCCAGAAGGCTCTCAGAGCCTTCTCTGGCAGGCCTGGCCAGCCAGGACGCCTCGCCACGGCTTGATTCTCGGAAGGCTCGGGAGGCCTCGAGCCCTCTGAGAAGTTCCCGGAGGTCCTCGGAGACATAGCTCCGAGGAACGGGGGGAGGTGAGGAGGAGGAGGGATGAGGAGGAGGAGGAGGAGGAGGAGGAGAAGGAGAGGAGGAGGAGGAGGATGAGAGTGAGAGGAGTAGGAGGAGGAGTAGGAGGAGTAGGAGAGAGGAGGAGGCGGAGGGGAGGAGGGGGAGGAGGAGGGGGAGGAGGAGGAGGATGAGGAGGAGGAGGAGAAGGAGGATGATGAGGAGGAGGAGGTCACAGCGGATCAGTACCGCAGTCCTCTTCTCCGCCCGCCGCCCGCCAGAGGGGCCAGCAAAAGCACGGCAGGGCAGGCGCCGCTCCGGGGAGACGCGGCCTGGTGGCCCGATCTCGAAGTGCTGAAGGTATCCAGCCTCGAACTGATCCGTCCTCCTCCTCCTTCTCCTCCTCCTCCTCCTCCACCTCCTCCTCCTCCTCCTCCTCCTCCTCCTCCTCCTCCTCCTCCTCCTCCTATCACTAAGATTGACACGCCAATTGGCGATGAAGGAATCCCTGAGATCGCTATCGTGATGAGGCGATGCCCCACATAGGGATAGGGACAGGTTCCAGGCTGGTGAAAAAAGGGGGGAGAATCGGGCCGGGCGAAAGGGGGGATAGCAAATGAGGGGTCTGAGAATCAGCTCACGTAGCTGATTCTCCCGGCGCGGCGCCCGTGCATCGAGGAATGGGCCCCTCGGTGGAGCCGAAACCAGCTGCACGCAGCAGATTCGGACCCCCCCCTTTCCCTGTCCCCCCCCCTTCGTTCGGCCCGAGAGGAGGGGAGGACAGAGGAGCATGACGATAAGGAGGGGGAGGAGGGGGGGACCGAGAGCACGGCGCCCCTTGACTTCTGGGAGGGGAGGACAGAGGAACACGACGACAAGGAGGGGGAGGAGGGGGAGGAGGGGGGAAGAGGTGGGAGGAGGGAAGGGAGAAGGAGGGGAGGGAGGGGGAGGAGGGGAGGAGTGGGGAGGAGAGGGAGGAGGGGGAGGAGGGGGAGGAGGGCGAGGAACATGACGATAAGAGGAGGAGGAGGAGGAGGGAGGAGGATGAGGAGGAGGAGGAGGAGGGAGGAGGAGGAGGAGGAGGGGGGAAGAGAGCGCGGCGCTCCTTGAGTTTGGCCTCCTGCCTCTCCAGCTTGGCCTTTTGGCGGTACTCGGCGGCAACCTCCTCCGCCGATGCGGGCGGCTCATCCGCGTCCGGCCCGTCTTCTGCCATCGGCAAGCTCGGCGCCCCAGGGCTGGGGAGCTTAAACCGCGACGGCTCCCCCAACTGTCGCCTGCTCTCCGCCGCCTCAGCTTTCCTCCGTTTCCTGCTGCTCCCTCCACCCCATCCTCCTCCTCCTCCTCCTCCTCCTCCTCCTCCTCACTCCTCCTCCTCCTCCTCCTCCCTCCTCTCCTCCTCATCCTCCTCCTCCTCCTCCTCCTCCTCCTCCTCCTCCTCCTCATCCTCCCCTCTCCTCCCCTCCCCTCCTCCTCTCCTCCTCCTCCCTCCCCCCCTTCCCTCCCTCCTCCTCCTCCTCCTCCTCCTCCTCCTCCTCCTCCTCCTCCTCCTCCGCAAATTTTCAGCATCATCAGCATCATCAGCATCAGCATCAGCACCAGCATCACCATCATCATCCGATCATCCGATCATCCTCATCATCCTCTTCCTCGCCCCCACCATTATTACTATCATCATCATCCTCATCATCATCCTCATCATCCTCATCATCCTCATCATCCTCATCATCCTCCTCATCATCATCATCATCATCATCCTCATCCTCATCCTCATCCTCATCCTCATCCTCATCCTCATCATCATCATCATCATCATCATCATCAGCATCATCATCATCATCATCAGCAGCAGCAGCAGCATCATCACCACCATCATCATCATCAACAACATCATCACCACCATCATGTTCTCACTTTTCACCGAAGCCCCGTGGCTGGATTCAGGGCGATGCGACCGCGGGCGGCTTCCGCTGGAGGGAGGACGCCCGCAGCGGCCACGGGAACGACAAACTTTCGACTACACAAACTGCAACGCGTCCCCTGCAACGCCGTGCCGCCGCCGCCGTGCGCGGAGTGGGCGCTGGCCCGCTGTGCGGCACGGGCTGCACGTCCACGTCGGCGGCGGGCGCCAGGGCGGCGCGCGGAGTTACCCTGGCTCTGCCCACGGCGCCCTCCAGACCAAGTCTTTTTCGGACTCACTTGCCAAGGCCAGCAGCTCTGTCGACCAATGCTTGACATGAGTGGCACGGGGGCGAGCTGTTTCATGCTCGAAGGCCCGAGCCAGGATGCTGCGCAATTTCGCGGGTAGGCTTCGGCCAACTTTGTCCTGAAAGTCCCCTGGGCGTTCCATCCCGCGGCACAGGGATTCCTGCAGCCCGTCACTACACAAACCCGGCCAGTGCACCGATAGGCCGAGAGGGGCGCCAGATCAATCTGGAAGGCGACAACCCTGGTGCTCTTTCTCCTGGAGGTCCCAAACCGAGAACCCAGACCTCCGACGTCGTGATTTTTTCACAACGTCGACCCCCAGAGGTCCGGACCCCTTCCCCGGGACCGGTTCTTCGTCCTGAATCGTTTTTTGACGCTCCCGAGGCCCGGTGAGGGCCCCCGGAGGCCGAAAATTGTGCAAAACCTCCGGTCGTGTTTTTTTCACGACGCGAGGAGGTCTGGGAATACTCGAATACTCGCGAAGAGACACCATGGCGCCTCCACCAGTCCGGCCTGGGCGGAAAGGGCCCCACGAGGGCGGGCGCCTTCCCCCGCAGTGCGTTTCGGCAAACCTCCCACGCGCTTCGTGGCCCCATAGGGAGTTCCACCGACGGCCCCAGTGCCTGCTGTCGCATGCGCCCACCGGACAAAATGTGGCGTACCCTTCACGCGTTTCGCGGCCCTATGGGGAGCTCCTCCGAATGCGGTGCATACAGCGACGGTGCTCACAACTGCCTATGGTTGGGTCCTTCGCCAAGCTTTTTGCGGCGCCAGGTTGCCCATATTTCGATTACGCAAACCGCAAACCTTGGTATCAAGACGAAAGCATTTCTCCTTTTGAAATGCTTCCACATTCGCCATAATTTTGAAACGTTGGAAACCTGGAATCATGACAAAAACACAACTTGTTTCCCCACCATCCTGTAGTGTCGGGTCCTCGCTTTGAAGAGACAGCGCCCCGCGTTCCTTCCTGCCTCCTCCTCCTCCCCCTCCTCCCTCCTCCCATCCCTGAATCGTCTCAATTTCGGCACGCCCCTAACGCGTTTCGTGGCACCATAAGGAGCTCCACCGAAGGTCTCAGTGGTGCCGTTCGCAGGTGGGCGTCGCGCCCGTTTCGGCACACACACACACACACATTCCTCGCACGTTTCGTAGCCACGTAGGGAGCCTCAACGTAGGTCCCAGCAGTGCAGTTCGCACGTGGGCGTTGCGCACGTTTCGGCACACCCCTAGAACGTTTCGGGGCCCCAGAGGGAGGAGCTCCACCGAAGGTCTCAGCGGTGCGGTTTGCATGTGGGCGTCGCGCCCGTTTCGGCGCACTCCTCACGCGTTCCGCGGCCCCCTAGGGAGCTCCACCGACGGTCTCCGCGGCGCAGTTCTCACGTGGGCGTCACATCCGTTTCGGCACGCCCCTCACACGTTTCGTGGCCCCATAATGAACCCCGCCGAAGGTCCGACTCTTGCAATTCGCATGTGGGCGCCACGCCCGTTCCAGCACACCCCTCATACGTTTCGTGGCCCCCGTAGGGGGCCCCACCGAAAGTCCCAGCGGTGCTGTTCGCATGTGGACGTCGCGCCCGTTTCGGCACACCCCTCGCACGTCCCGTGGCCCCATAGGAGCTCCCCCGAAGGTCCCAATGGCGCAATTCGCGCGTGGGCGCCACGCCCGTTTCGGCGCACCCCTCGCACGTTCCGTGGCCTCGGGAGCCCCACCGAAGGCACCAGTGCTGCAATTCGCAAGTGGGCGTCACGCCCGTTCCGGCACACCCCTCACATGTTTCGTAACCCCGTAGGTAGCTCCACCGAAGGTCCCAACAGCGCAATTCGCATGTGGGCGTCACGCCCGTTTCGACCCTCACGCGTTTCGTGGCCCCCATAGGGGGCCCCGCCGGAAGTCCCAGTGGGAGGGTTCACATTTATCCGCCCCCACCCCCGAAATCGGCACCCCCGTCACACACTTTGTGGCGACGTAGGGAATTCCACCGACGACGATCCTCACATCTGCGGCACTCACAACTGCATCGGGTTGGGTCCTTCGCCAAGCTGTTTTCGGTGGTTCTAAGTTGCCCACGAATCGGAACTATGGGAAACCTGGATTCACAATGAAAAATTTGCCCGGTGAAGGACCCCACCATATGCAGTTGCGAATACCCTCGTTGTATGCACCGCAGTCGGAGGAGCTTCTTATAGGGCCACGAAACGTGTCAGTGGTGTGCCGAAAGTTGTCTGGTGGGCGCATGCGAAAGCAGCCGCTGGGGCCGCCGGTGGAAATACCTATGGGGCCACGAAACGCGTGAGGGGTGTGCCGAAACAGGGGCGGCGGGCGCGTGCGAACGCAGCCACTGGGGCCGTCGGTGGAGTCCCACCAGCCCTTTGGGCGTGAGTGGTTTAGCGAGCTCTCTCTGTTCTCAACCCCCCTTCTTCCCCTTCGGGGAGGGGTTTACCCCTCCCCCTACCCCCTCCCCCTGGACCTGGAGAGGGGGTCCGGCGGGTCGTCAGGGGGGTCAATTTCGACTCCTGGGAGGGCTAAAAAACGACACCCCTCACGAGGATTCTGCCCCCGACGGGGGGGCGCCGAAAAAACCCTCGCCTCTTCTGTGAAGCCAAAATCATTGATTTTACTACGGTTTCGGCCCCATTTTGGCCTTCTGAGGGGGCAGCGCTCCTCTTCCTTGTTCTCAAAATCATTGATTTTACTAAGGTTTTGGAATCATTTTGTCCTTCTCAGGGGGTAGCGCTCATTTGTGCTTCTGAGGAGGTCGCAAAAGGCCCCCAAGAGGCCCCAATATGCCCCCATGAGGCTCCCAAGAGGCCTCCAAGAGGCCCCCAAGAGGCCCCCAAGAGGCCCCCAGAGGCTCCCAACAGGCCCCCAAGAGGCCCCCACGAGGCCCCAAGAGGCCCCAAGAGGCCCCCAAGAGGCCCCCAAGAGGCCCCCAAGAGGCCCCCAAGAGGCCCCACGACGCTCCAAGAGGCCCCCAAGAGGCCCCACGAGGAGCCCGAACGACTCACACCAGGACGAGGGGCCCGAACGACTCACACCACGAAGAGCCCGAACGACTCACACCACAAGGAGGGGCCCGAACGACTCACACCAGGACGAGGCGCCCGAACGACTCACACCACGAGGAGCCCGAAGGACTCACACCACGACGCGGGCCCCGAACGACTCACACCACGAGGAGCCCGAACGAGTCACACCAGGAGGAGGGGCCCGAACGACTCACACCAGGATGAGGGGCCCGAACAACTCACACCACGAGAAGCCCGAACGACTCACACCAGGACGAAGAGCCCGAACGACTCACACCACGAAGAGCCCGAACGACTCACACCAGGAAGAAGGGCCCGAACGACTCACACCAGGACGAGAAACCCCAAACGACTCAAATCACGAGGAGCGCTTTCTCTCCCTCCTCCTCCGCCTCGTCCTTCTCCCGCTCCCCTCACAAGGAGGATGTACAAGGAGGCGGGAGGAAGGAGGAACAGGGGAGATATGCGGGGCCAAGCGGACACACGCCTGAATTATCCCGGCAAAGCAACCTAACAGCGATGTGTAGGAGCATATCTGGAAGCATTCCCCTTAAGATTCAGATAAGAATCCTGTTGTAGAATTCTGCTGTTCTCGCAGTCGTGGTCGCATTCGCGATGGCAGTCGCAGTGGCAACAGCAGTCGCAGTCACAGCCTCAGCCTCAGCCTGCCTCAGCCTCAGCCTCAGCCTGCCTCAGCCTCAGCCTGCCTCAGCCTCGCCCTCAGCCTGCTTCAGCCTCAACATCAGTCTGCCTTCAGCCTCGGCCTCAGCCTGCCTCAGCCTCACCCTCAGCCTGCATCAGCCTCAGCCTGCCTCAGCCTCGCCCTCAGCCTGCTTCAGCCTCAACATCAGTCTGCCTTCAGCCTCGGCCTCAGCCTGCCTCAGCCTCACCCTGCATCAGCCTCAGCCTCAGCCTCAGCCTGCCTCAGCATCAGCCTGCCTCAGCCTCAGCCTCAGCCTGCCTCTGCCTCAGCCTCAGCCTGCTTCAGCCTCAGCCTCAGTCTGCCGTCGGCCTCGGCCTCAGCCTCAGCCTGCCTCAGCCTCAGCCTGCATCAGCCTCAGCCTCAGCCTCAGCCTCAGCCTCAGCCTGCATCAGCCTGCCTCAGCCTCAGCCTCAGCCTGCCTCAGCCTCAGCCTCAGCCTGCCTCAGCCTCAGCCTCAGCCTGCCTTCAGCCTCAGCCTCAGCCTCAGCCTGCCTCAGCCTCAGCCTGCATCAGCCTCAGCCTCAGCCTCAGCCTGCCTCAGCATCAGCCTGCCTCAGCCTCAGCCTCAGCCTGCCTCAGCCTCAGCCTCAGCCTGCTTCAGCCTCAGCCTCAGTCTGCCTTCAGCCTCGGCCTCAGCCTCAGCCTGCCTCAGCCTCAGCCTGCATCAGCCTCAGCCTCAGCCTCAGCCTCAGCCTGCCTCAGCATCAGCCTGCCTCAGCCTCAGCCTCAGCCTGCCTCAGCCTCAGCCTCAGCCTGCTTCAGCCTTCAGCCTCGGCCTCAGCCTCCGCCTGCCTCAGCCTCGGCCTGCATCAGCCTCAGCCTCAGCCTCAGCCTGCCTCAGCCTCAGCCTGCCTCAGCCTCAGCCTCAGCCTGCCTCAGCCTCAGCCTCAGCCTTCAGCCTCAGCCTCAGTCTGCCTTCAGGCCTCAGCCTCAGCCTCAGCCTCAGCCTCAGCCTCAGCCTCAGCCTCAGCCTGCCTCAGCCTCAGCCTGCCTCAGCCTCAGCCTCAGCCTGCCTCAGCCTCAGCCTGCCTCAGCCTCAGCCTCAGCCTGCTTCAGCCTCAGCCTCAGTCTGCCTTCAGCCTCGGCCTCAGCCTCAGCCTGCCTCAGCCTCAGCCTGCATCAGCCTCAGCCTCAGCCTCAGCCTGCCTCAGCATCAGCCTGCCTCAGCCTCAGCCTCAGCCTGCCTCAGCCTCAGCCTCAGCCTCAGCTTCAGCCTCAGCCTCAGTCTGCCTTCAGCCTCGGCCTCAGCCTCAGCCTGCCTCAGCCTCAGCCTGCATCAGCCTCAGCCTCAGCCTCAGCCTGCCTCAGCATCAGCCTGCCTCAGCCTCAGCCTCAGCCTGCCTCAGCCTCAGCCTCAGCCTGCTTCAGCCTCAGCCTCAGTCTGCCTTCAGCCTCGTCCTCAGCTTCAGTCTGCCTTCAGCCTCAGCCTGCCTCAGCCTCAGCATCAGCCTGCCTCAGCATTCAAAGTGTGGCCCGGGAATGGAGTTCTGGGAACTCGAAGAACACGAAATGGCCTACAGTTGGCTCCGGGCATTCAAAATCATGCCCAGGAATGGAGTTCTGGGAACTCGAACACCACGAAGTGGCCTACAGTTGGCTCCGGGCATTCAAAATCATGCCCAGGAATGGAGTTCTGGGAACTCGAAGACCACGAAGTGGCCTACAGTTGGCTCCGGGCATTCAAAATGTGGCCCGGGAATGGAGTTCTGGGAACTCGAAGAGCACGAAGTGGCCTACAGTTGGCTCCGGGCATTCAGAATGTGGCCCGGGAATGGAGTTCTGGGAAATCGAAAAGCACGAAGTGTGTGACTGTTTGCGAAAAACGATCCCCCCCGGCAAACCCCAACGGCCCCCCAACGGCCCCCCAACGGCTCCCCAACGGCTGCCCAGACCCCCCTGTGGAGTAATGTGCTGCTCTCTTTTTACACCACTAGAAACCTATCAGTCTTCGCTGTTAGGTAATTATCCCGGCAAAGCAACCTAACATCGATATGTAGAAGCATAGCTGGAGGGGTGTATGTCCAAACGAGACACTGCTATCAACGCACGGAACTTGAATGGATGTATGTCCAAGCGAGACACTGCTATCATCGCACGGAGCTCGAATGGGTGTATGTCCAAACGAGACACTGCTATCAACGCACAAAGCTTGAATGGATGTACCTCCAAATGAAACACTGCTATCAACGCACGGAGCTCGAATGGATGCATGTCCAAACGAGACACTGGTATCAACGCACGGATGCTTGAATGGGTGTACGTCCTCACGAGACACTGCTATCAACACGCGGAACTTGAATAGATGTATGGTCAAACAAGACACTGCTATCAACGCACACGCTGCTATCAACGCACAGAGCTTGACACTACACAGTTGTATCACAGACTCGCAGGACAGTAGGACTCGCAGGACTACATTGTGTACAAAGTATTATGTGCAGGGACTCGTAAGACCTGACTCTCTACTGGTGTGCTGGGCGAGTCCATGCAAAAGCATGCAAAAGCATGCACTTTGGCAGACGTCTTGGAAGTCTGCAAAAGCGGCACGCTGAGCTGTGGTGGCAGGCTGCAAAAGCGGCAGCCTGCAAAAGCCTGCACTTTGGCAAACGTCTTGGAAGCCTGCAAAAGCGGCAGGCTGAGCTGTGGTTGCAGGCTGCAAAAGCGGCAGCCTGCAAAAGCATGCACTTTGGCAGACGTCTTGGAAGTCTGCAAAAGCGGCACGCTGAGCTGTGGTGGCAGGCTGCAAAAGCGGCAGCCTGCAAAAGCCTGCACTTTGGCAGACGTCTTGGAACTGAGGAGCGGCGTGCGAAGCGGAGAGCCTGCGAAACCTGGAGGCTGAAAACTCGCAGGCTGAGACTCGCAGAAACCCGCAGGCTGAAAAGAGTCCTACTACTCGCAGAAAAGCACCGCAGAAAGAGTCTAGCGAAAAGCACCGCAGGCTGAGAAGCACCGCGGGCACACGGGCTTGGAAACCTCACCTCTCCCGCTCGTCTTGCAGGAAGTCGCGCCAATCCGGCGGCTGCCAAGAGTCGATGATGCGCCGAGACCCACCGCCCGTGCTGCCGCCGATGTCCAGGTAATCCCCTCCCGCAGTACGGAGGCGGCCGTGTCCTAGCGCCACAATCGCCTGGTTCCGGTTGACTCGCAACTCGCCGCTGTCCCACTTCCGAAGCACGTCCAACTGCTTGCGCGTGAGAGTGGGAACCTCCTGGCCCTGGTCGGCAGGCTGAGTAGCACCGCCACGTAAGAGCTCTTGCCGATAGCGGGCGAGCCGCTCACCCTCGTTGTAGCGCGAGATCGCTTCAGCCTTGTCGTGGTGGAGGCGGCGGCGCTCTTCCTTCATGACTTCGTCGTGCGCAGGTGGCTCACTGGGTTCGGCGTGCAGGGCTTGGGTGAGCATGTCAACGTCGAAGCGGCCGGAGAAAGCCAGCACCTCCCAGATCTGTTTTGTGCCGCGCACACGTTGCAGATGCCGGCACCACCGCTTGCGCTTCTGCTCTCTGAGGAACTTAGCGAGACTCCCTTGGCCTGCCCCTTGGGGCTGGCCACCTTGTGGTGGAGTCATGCCTTTCGCCTTCCCCTTCTCGCCTTCTCCCGCAGACTGAGAAGCTCCGCGCAAACCTTGTGGTGGAGTCTTGCCTTTCGCTTTCCCCTTTTCGCCTTTTCCCGCAGGCTGAGAAGTTCCGCTAGAACCTTGTGGTGGAGTCTTGCCTTTCGCTTTCCCCTTCTCGCCATCTCGTTCCTGTAGCGCCAGCTGGTGTTCGGACTGCTCGTACTCTGTGCGAACACGTCTTACGAGTTCCCCGCGCTCAGCGTCGGTGAGGACGCGCCGCAAGTCGGCGATGTTTTTGCTCCGCAGAAACTCATGGCGAACCTTAAGGACAGACGCAATGGCTCGGACAGTCTCCGCCTGTGACGCGAAGGCGGTGTCACAGTCCGAGCCAGGCTGAGAAGCACCAGCTGGATCTTTGTCCGCAGGCTGCGTGGACGTCCTCTTCTTGAACAGCAAGAAGCTGAGGTGGTGGAGGAGTTTCGGGTCGTAGGCCGCGTCATACCTCTGGTCCCAATACTCCCTCAACTCCTTGTGATGCGCGCGCCGACTAACTTCATCCTCGGGCTCGTCGCAGGCTGCGGCGTCGGCCGGTGACGTCGGTGAAAGCGGTGCACGCACAGGAGCGGGGCTCGGGGACCGGGACCAGTGCACCGAGGAGCCCTCCACCTCGGTCTCTGAGCCGGCGTCGGCGTCAGGCAATCCTCCGAATGCAATCTTCCGCCTCTTTGTCTCCCCAGGCTGAGAAGCATCAGGGGCGGTGAGCACGACCGCAACAGCATCGCGTGCGTCGTTTCGCATGCCACGGTCCATGTAGGAGGCGCCGACAGCGACGGGCTGGAAACGCGCGACTGCTCCGCAGACTGCCACGTTGTCGCCTTTGCGGTCCGCCGGGGGGGCGAAGACTTCCCATAACGCCTCGTCGTCATCGTGGCGTTGGAAAGCTTCACGCGCCTCCTGCGCGGTCAAGTTGTTGTCGCCGACTACGAGGCGCACGACCGGCGTGCCCGGCTCCCCAGTACTGAGAAGCACGGCGATCCCGCCCAAGTGGAGTCCGAGCAGCCGAACTGCTTTCTGTCGCGTGTGAATGCTGGGAGGGTTGCTTCCGCAAACGATGTGCATGTTTCCGACGACCACGTGAACTTTGTCATGGCCTCCTGTCTGCACATTGAACCGTGAGATCACTGCGTCCACTTGTCGCGCGATGGGGACGTGGTAGATGTATGTGTCCTCGCGCAGGGACACGTCAGCAGGCTGAGAAGCACCGCCGAAGCCCCATAGGCTCAAGTAGTTGGCGACCTCGCAGAAGCCGATGCTGTCGCCGAACGGCTTGGTCAGGATGTCTTTCACGTTGATGGATGCTCGACTCAGGCCTTGACGAAACGCACCGACCTCGCACCCAAAGAAAAGGTCAGCATCGACTTCCTCGACTATCTTGGCGCAAATCCGCCCGAAGTTGGAGCAGTGAGTCTTGGAGTTCTTCCCCATCATCATGCTCTGCTCGAACCCGAAGTTAAAAGAGGCGACCGTAAAAGACGCAGGTTGAGGATCACAGCGAGCAGGCGCGGCCGCAGGCGTGTGTCGGTCTTCCTCCGCAGGCTGAGAAGCACCGCGAGAAGCCGAGGCTGCAGGCCGGTAAGGATAGGGCCAAGGGAGGGCCATCCTGGAAGGGCACGTCCTGAACCAAAGACGGCTGTCAAGACAATGACGATGACGATGACGATGACTGATGCTGATGCTGATGATGATGATGGCGATGATGATGATTTTGATGATGATGATGATTATGATGATGCTGTTGCTGCTGGTGATGATGGTGGTGGTGGTGATGGTGGTTGAGGTGATGGTGGTGGTTGTGATGATGATGATGAGAATGATACTGATGATGATGATGATGATGACGATGATGATGATGATGACGGTGATGATGGTGGTGGTGGTGATGATGATAATGATGATGATGATGATGATGATGATGATGATGATGATGATGAGGAGGAGGAGGAGGAGGAGGAGGAGGAGGAGCAGGAGGAGGAGTAGGAGGATGATGATGATGATTATGATGATGCTGTTGCTGCTGGTGATGATGGTGGTGGTGGTGATGGTGGTTGAGGTGATGGTGGTGGTTGTGATGATGATCAGTTGGCTCCGGGCATCCAAAATGTGGCCCGGGAATGGAGTTCTGGGAAATAGAAGAGCACGAAGTGGCCTACAGTTGGCTCCGGGCATCCAAAATGTGGCCCGGGAATGGAGTTCTGGGAAATCGAAGAGCACGAAGTGGCCTACAGTTGGCTCCGGGCATCCAAAATGTGGCCCGGGAATGGAGTTCTGGGAAATCGAAGAGCACGAAGTGGCCTACAGTTGGCTCCGGGCATCCAAAATGTGGCCCGGGAATGGAGTTCTGGGAAATCGAAGAGCACGAAGTGGGCACGAAGTGTGTGACTGTATGCGAAAAACGATCCCCGCCGGCAAACCCCAACAGCCCCCCAACTGCCCCCCAACTGCCCCCAACGGCTGCCCAGACCCCCCTGTGGAGTAATGTTGCAGTAATGTTGAAGTAATGTGCTGCTCTCTTTTTAGACCACTAGAAACCTATCAGTCTTCGATGTTAGGTAAAAACACGACTGTCGGCATGCTTCGCGAGAGTTGCTGCTGTGAGATGGGCTGGTGGGGATACGCGAAGCGTATAGAATTCCCACTGAGGACGCGAAGCGTGTGAGGGGTGTGCCGAAATGGGCGCGGTGGGCGCATGCGAACGCAGCCACTGGCGCCTTCGGTGGAGCTCCCTCCCTATGGGGCCACGAAGCGTGAGAGGGGTGTACCGAAATGGGTGGGGTGGGCGAAAGCAAACGCAGCCACTTGCACCTTCGGTGGAGCTCCCTATGGGACAACGAAACGCGCGAGAGGAGTGTGTCGAAATGGGCGCGGGTGACGCATGCGGGCGGTGGCACTAGGGCCTTCGTTGGAGCTCCCTATGAAGCCACGAAGCGCGTGAGGGGGGTGCCGAAGTGGGTGTGGGTAACGCATGCGGGCGGTGGCACTGGGGCCTTCGGTGGAGCTCCCTATGGGGCCACGAAGCGTGTGAGGGGTGTGCAGAAATGGGTGTGGGCAACGCATGCGGGCAATGGCACCAGGGCCTACGGTGGAACTCCCTATGGGGCCACGAAGCGTGTGAGGTGTGTGCCGAAATGGGCGTGGGCAACGCATGCGGGCGGTGGCACTGGGGCCTTCGGTGGAGCTCCCCGTGGGCCACGACACGTGTGAGGGGTATGCCAGAAATGGAAGTGGGTAACGCATGCGGGCGGTGGCACTGGGGCCTTCGGTGGAGCTCCCTATGGGGTCGCGAAACGCGCGAGGGGTGTGCAAGAATTGGCGTGGGTAACGCATGCGGGCGGTGGCACTGAGGCCTTCGGTGGAGCTCCCTGTGAAGCCACGAAACGTGTGAGGGGTGTGCCGAAATGGGCATGGGCAGCGCATGCGGGCGGTGGCGCTGGGGCCTTCGGTGGGGCTCTCGATGGGGCCACGAAGCGTGTGAGGGGTGTGCCAGAATTGGCGTGGGCAACGCATGCGGGCAATGGCGCTAGGGCCTACGGTGGAACTCCCTATGGGGCCACGAAGGGCTGTATTGGGTGGGCCAATGGATGAAACGCAAGAAGGAGGGAGGAGGGTGAGGAGGGGGAGGAGGAGGGAGGAAGGAAGGAAGGAAGGAGGAACCCTTGGACCGTCTCTTTCTTCAAAACGAGGACCCAACACCACAGGATGGTTGGGAACAATTCTTCTTCCCAACCGTCCTGTGGTGTGGGCCCTCGTTGTGAAGAGACGGCCCCCGCGTTCCTTCCTCCTTCCTCGCCCCCCCCTTCCCCTCCCCCGCCCGCCGCCCGCCTGCGTCGCCAGCGTTCATTTCGGCACGCCCCTCGCACGTTTCGTGGCCCCACATGGAGCTCCACCGAAGGCCCCAGCGCAACCGCCCGCATGCGCCACGCACGCATATTTCGGCACACTCCTCTCACGCTTCGTGGCCCCATAGGAGCTCGACCGAAGGCCCCAGTGCCACCGCGCGCGTGCGTCACGGACGCCCGTTTCGGTACGCCCCTCACATGCTCTGTGGCCCCATGGAAAGCTCCGCCGAAGGCCCCAGCGCCACCGCCCGCATGCGTCACCCACGCCACACTCCTCAAACATTTCGTGGCCACATAGCGCGCCCCACCGAAGGCCCCAGTGCCACCGCCCGCACGCGTCACCCACATCCATTCCGGTACACATCTCACGCGCTTCGTTACCCCATAGGGAGCTCCACCGAAGGCGCTAACGGCTGCGTTCGCATGCGCCCGAGGCGTGGGTCCTTCGCCAGGCTAATTTTTGGTGCTTTCAGGCTTCCCAGAATCATAAATTCATGAGAGACCTGAACTCACCACAAAACGCGGCATTCAGAGCCTGTCCTTGCAGAGCAGCTCGCCCAGGGACTCAAGTTCGCGGGTGCCCGCCCCGGGGCCGCGCGCGCTGCGATGGCAACCGGCAGCGGAGAACGCCGTGGACACGTGCATCTGGCGCCCGTCGTCAGAGCAATGGCGGACAGCACGGGTCACATGGCCAACCAACCCAGACCCCCGACGTCGTGATTTTTTCGCAACGTCGACCCCAGGGGTCTGGACCCCTTTCCCAGGGGCCGGCTTCTCGTCCCGAGTCGTTTTTTGACGGCCCCGAGGCCCGGGGAGGGCCCCTGGAGGCCGAAGATAGCGAAAAACCTGCGGGCGTGATTTTTTCACAGCGCCACGAGGTCTGGGAAGTGCAAGACTTCCTGCTGGAGACGTTCGGAGGCGCGGTTCTGGCTCGAGGCGTGGACCGGCGCACAGACGAGCTGCGAGATCCAGCGAGGTGGGCAGCAACACCGCGGCTGGCCCCGCCGCCGCCGGGGCCTCGGGGCCCCGGCGAGGGCGACGACGGCGCCGGAGAAAGAGGAGGAGGAGGAGGAGGAGGAGGACGAGGAGGAGGAGGACAGAGGAGAGGAGAGAGGAGGAGGAGAGGAGAGGAGGAGAGAGAGGAGGAGGAGGAGGAGGAGGAGGAGGAGAGGAGGAGGAGGAAGAGGCAGAGGCAGAGGAGGCGAAGGAGGCGAAGGAGTCGGCGGCGGCGGGCAGGAGAGGGACCCCGACGACGGCGACAACAACTCCAGTGAGAGCAACTCCGGCACCGACGGGACCAACCACGACGCCGTCAACACCCACGCCCCAGCACAGCGAGAGGGACCTGAGGAAGCATCCTGGGCAGCCCTAGGGAAAAACCTCCAACACGAAGTCCGGAAGCTCGTGCCGACGCTGCAGAACGTGCCATGTGTCCGGCGCGCGGAGGCCCGGATGGCGTTCACCATGACCCTGCGGAGGATCACAAAGCAACCAGGCGACAATCCGGCAAGGATGGGCGCTGTTCCTTCCCGCCTCGGGGCTCCGGCCTAGCCGCAGAGCCCGGGAGCTCGCAGAGCGCGCCAGGCGCTTTCGCCAGGGCGACTGGCCGGCGCCACCTACGCGAGGCCACCGCCACAGCAGGCGCGCGCGCGCAGCGCCGAGGCCAGCGACCGAGGAGCAGCGACAGGAGCGATGGAGAGAACGAGCCTGCACCCTCGTCCGCAATGGCAACCCGTCGCGCGGGCGACGAGTCTCGACGGCGGCGCCCGCTGCGCCAGGCGACCGGGAGACATTGGACAAGCTGCGAGGCCCGGCCCGCCGACCGCCCGCCCCGAGCCGCCAGCTGCCCGCCGACCTGGACAGCGCGTCCGCGAGAGCGCGACTGGACAAGAACAAGTTCGGATCCTCGCCTGCGTCCCGTCTGCCAGGAAGGGCACGGCAGCAGGGCCGCCAGGAACCCGAATCGAGCACCTCGAACAGCTGCTGGAACACGAAGAATCCAGGAACCTTTCTGGATTTGCCGCCGCTGCCTTCGCGGAGGCGCGGGTGGCCGCCCCGATCGACCGAGCCTTAGCCCTGTGCAAGACGACGGCGCTCCAGGAACCAGACAACAGAGCGCGGGGCATCGCCGCAGGCGACGTCTTCCGCAGACTGGTCACTAAGGCGCTAGCTCAGCAATTTGCCGAGCAGCTCGCGGCCGCAACCGCGCCCTACCAGCTCGCCCTCACTACTCGCGCGGGGGCCGACTGCGCCGCCAGGCTGCTGATATCAGTGCTGGACCACACCGATTATGCAGTCATAGCCAGCATCGACGGAAAAAGGGCCTTCGACAACGTGTCGTTATTATTATTAATATTATTATTATGATTATTATTATTATTACTACTACTACTATTATTATTATCATTATTATTATTATTATTAGTATTATTATTACTATTATTATTATTATTAGTAGTAGTATTATTATCAGTAGCATTATTATTATTACTACTATTATTATTATTTTATTATTATTATTATCATTATCATTATTCGTATTCTTACCATCTTTAGTATTATTATTATCATTATTATTATTGTTAATATTAGTATTATTATTTTTATTATTACGATTATTAATATTATTCTTCTTCTTCTTATTATTATTATTATTAATAATAGTAATAGTAGTAGTAGTAGTAGTAGTAGTAGTAGTCGTAGTAGTAGTAGTAGTAGTAGTAGTAGTAGTAGTAGTAGTAGTAGTAGTAGTAGTAGTAGTAGTAGTAGTAGTAGTAGTAGTAGTAGTAGTAGTAGTAGTAGTAGTAGTAGTAGTAGTAGTAGTAGTAGTAGTAGTAGTAGTAGTAGTAGTAGTAGTAGTAGTAGTAGTAGTAGAGTAGTAATAGTAGTAGTATCAAGCGTTTCACGCGCGCCCCGAGCTGGCCAGCCTTATTTCCTCCGTGAATATGTGGTACGGGCAAGGCCTCACCGACCTCTGGCAGGACGAAGCGGGGACAGTTCACGATGTGCACCAGGGCGAAGGAGTGGGGCAGGGGGGCGCGCTGGCCCCAGCCCTCTTCGCTCTCGCTCTTCACGGGGCGCGTGAGGGCGCTGGAAGGAGGCTCGAACACGGGGACCTCTTTGTGGCTTTCCTTGGCGACGCGTACATCCAGACCACGCGGACCAGCGGACCAGGGCCAGAGCTGCTTTCGACAACACCGCCGGCGCAATCCACCCTCACGCAAACGTCGATTGCCACCTCGGCAAGTGTCGGGCCTACAGCAGAAGCCACTTGGCCAGCTTGGAAGAGATGTCCAGCGGGGCGACGGAGCGCCACCCGACGGAGGAGTCAAAATTCGGGGCGCTCCGCTCGGCTACCCTGCATCCGTCTCTGCCCACCTCGCTGGCAGACTTCGTGAAAGAAAAAAGCTCTTGGACGAGCTGGCGCACTTGCCCGACCTGCAATGCGCGCGGCTCCTCCTCCTCCTCCTCCTCCTCCTCCTCCTCCTCCTCCTCCTCCTCCTCCTCCTCCTCCCTCCTCCTCCTCCTCCTCCTCCTCCTCCTCCTCCTCCTCCTCCTCCTCCTCCTGCTCCTGCTCCTGCTCCTGCTCCTGCTCCTGCTCCTGCTCCTGCTCCTGCTCCTGCTCCTGCCTGCTCCTGCTCCTGCTCCTGCTCCTGCTCCTGCTCCTGCTCCCCTCCTCCTGCTCCTCCTCCTCCTGCTCCTGCTCCTGCTCCTGCTCCTGCCTCCTCTCCTGCTCTGCTCCTGCTCCTCCTCCTCCTCCTCCTCTTCCTCCTCCTCCTCCTCCTCCTCCTCCTCCTCCTCTGCGCTTCCCCGCGGGCCAACCACCTGCTACGAACTGGATCAATAGCCGAGTGCGCGAGCGGCCACGACGCAGACATGTGGACCACCCCGCGCCGCCTCCTCGGGGACCCCGACAGGTCGCAAGAGGAGGAGCGATGGGCGCGCGCACTGGCAGAAATGCCAGGGAGACACGGGGGACTCGGGCTTCAATTCGTCGCGCGCCCTGAAGAGGCTGCTGTAGTCAGAAACCTCCTCGACGGCAACCAGCCAGGCCGTAGGGGCCATCTCGACGCCGCCGCCAAGGCCGCACAGGCGCTCGAAAACGAAGGCTATCAGAGCCAAGCCGGGGGAATGGCAGCATGGCTGGCAGTCCCACGCCTGTTCCACACGCAACACCGACTACAGGGACAACGTATTGATGCCAAGCCTCACCAGGGCGAACCCAGCGAGGCGAAGGTCAGCCTCAGGACCAAGAGCTACTGGCTACACACGCTGCCCACCACCGAGGGGCGCACGTTCAAGCCCGCGCGGTTCCAGGCGGCAAGGCGCTGGCGCCTCAGGATCCCGCTGCCGACCCCCGCTCGCAGAGGCGGGGCCGCCAGCCACCGGAGCCGCCGAGCCCCGCTGGACCCGCTCGGAGACCACCTGGCCGCGTGCCCACGCCCCGGGCTTCTGGCC
>CAUYUJ010004402.1:25000-32500 GCA_963575745.1 Prorocentrum cordatum
CAACACCACCACCCCGACTGCCACCACCGCAAACCGCACCACCACCGCGACCAACCGCACCTGCGAACTCCACGATCGCGAGCAGAGTCGAGCTCGATAGATGAGTCGAGGATGTTTTCTGCCTCCTGCACGCGCGGCCAAGGGCGCCCGCGCTCCCCGCGCGGTGGGCCTATTGAACTACAACAGTGGCTACGGAGCGGAACGCTGCTCCTGATCGTCTGCCCTGCTCCCCGCTGCCCCAGAGGACCCCGGCAAAACCAGCCACGGGTAGTTCGCGTTCACACTCGTCTTCTCTCTCTTCGGTGCTCCTCACTCATTGCCCACTGCCAACGCGCTCGCCCATCGTCCAGTCAGCTCCCCGATCCCACTCGCCCCCGACAGCCGGAGCGAACCTCGGACCGTCCTCGGGGTTCGGCCCGAACTGCTGCAGCACCTCCAGGATCCTGTCGCGCATGACCGGGTAGTTCTCCAAGGACCACGTCACACTCTCCATGAGTGCGTCCATTCCTTCGGCGTGGCCCTCGTCGGTCGGCAGGTTTATCTTCGTCATGATGTCCTCGGGCTCCAGCTTGTAGGGCTTCTCCGTCATGCTCCGGAAGAACTCCGTTGCCGGCGACTTGATCTCCACCTTCGGCTTGTCGTCGGGCGGCGCGCTCTGCCACGCCACGTACGCCTTCTCGAGCCCCACGAGCTTCTCGCGAATCTCGTCCTCCACTGCGGCGGCCGTCCACACCTGCACATTGCCAGTGCTGACGACGTACTGCAGCGTCACCATGATGTTGCCCTTCTTGGCCGGCACGCTCCCCAGGAGAGACTTGACCGGCACCTTCACCCTGACCTTGGCATCTGCCACCACGGATGACGAGAGGTCCGGGTAGACGTCCAGCAGGCCGAGCAGGAACGCCCTGGTCTGCTCGTCGCTGCCCGCCACCCCGAACAGCACCATTCTGCAGACCCGGAGGCGGACCAGGGGCACCGGCGCGGCTAGCGCGAGCAGATTTCTCAGCGTGGGCTTTAGCCAAAGTGACGGATTCATCTGCCAACTGGTACGCCGACGCCCTCAGACATGCCCTCAACACGTCCGCTGCTTCTGCTCGATCTTTCGTCAGCGCATCTCCTAGCATGAGCTCTGTCGGGCCCCAGCGAAGAGTACCACCAAACCTCCAGAGGCTCCCTTTGGCTATGGCGATGTCTATGGAGGCCTTCTTGTCGTCGAGTCCTGTGGGGGCCCCTGGCTTGGTCACATGATCGAACACCGACTTACAATCGATAACGCTGATGGCCGAGAACTTCCTGGAGTACTTGTCCCTGTTCTCCAGACAGAACATGGGGTACAGGGTGGCGGCGAAAGCGCACATGATCCACTCCAGGTGACCCAGGGAGGCCTTGAGAAGCTTGCTTTCCCCCGCCAACGTCGAAGTACACCCCTGCTTGATCTTCTGGGACTTCCAGACCAGAGGGCACCAGGGAGCCAAGAGACCCTTAGCCATGGAGGGAACCGTTGCACCTATGATGTGCCCGCCTTGCGTCCTACCGGTCCCATCTAGGTCCTTTGACGAGTAGTCCGAGCGGCGCACGAAACGCAACCGCTCTGGAGGGATACTCAGGAAGGCGATTGAGATCTCATGAAACTGCTTCGCTCTCCTCACCCACGCATTCGATCTCCGAATCTGCCCAACCGTAGGGTTAGGCATGATCTGCTGGGCGAACGAAATCTGGCAACTCAAGTCGGGCCTCGTCTGGCCCACCACCCAGTTTCCCTGCTGCGTAGTCGAGATATGGTTGTGCACTTCGAAAGGCTGAGCCACATCAACGGGTCGGGCCGACCTCCTAGTTTTAGCTGGACTGATCCCTTTCGTGAACTCCGACTGCGATTGGACGATCGGGTAGTCGGCCCGCTGAGTGAGGACCGATCCCGTGAACTCCCCGCTGCCCGTCACCCATTTCCAGAAGGGGAATATCGCTCTCAGCTTTTTCACAGCACTCTCCCACAACTGCCCACGACCACCGTTGACCTGATCGTCAACGTGCACTCCGAGGATGCCGCACAGCGTGCCCGGCTCGCTTAAGCTGTGCACGCTCAGGGCCCGTGGCATGCGGGATCACGGACACCCGGTCCCTGGCCACGAGGTGGGCGTTCTCCTGCGCCACCGGCCCCCTCAGCAAAAACACGCACGGGTCCATCGGGTGCTGGTCAAACTTCAGCTCCTCCACCATGAACCGCTCGAGCGTGCGCCACTACTGCTGTGGCTGGTCTCCAAGTCCGTACCCGTTGATCACCTCGAAGAGCTCTGGGTGGTGATCCTTCAGCGTGTAGTCCTTCGGCATCGTCACATAGATCGGGCCGTTTGGCCTCGCCTCCGGCTCAGCCACCAGGAACGCCGACTTCACATCGCCGATCGTCATCTCGAACTTGCACGACGCCAGCGTCTGCAGAAGCATCGCGCGCCCGTTGATGGACATGGTGGGGCTTGCTGTCCGCCCCTCACGCACCAGGTCCAGGATGTCGGGGTCCTTGAAGCCGTGCAGCGTGCACCGGCACTTGACCTCGTCCTTGCCGTCGTCGCCGGATCGCAACGTCAGCACTGGCCTCGGGCGCAGGATCCGCTCCGGCACCTGCGAAGATCTTCAGCAGCCGCGACGTCTCCAGATCCACCGGCTTCCACGCCTTGGTCTCAGGCACCAGGCTCGCCATCTCCTTCTCGTACGCCCTCTCGATCATCGCGCGACCCTGGGGCGACTTCCACTTCCCCTCCTTGACGTTGATCTCCTTGCTGCCCTGCGTGAGCAGGACATCCACCATGCCCACGACGATGTCCTCGTCCACGTCCTCCGCCAGGTGAGCGTCCGCGGAGTCCTGGAGCGGTGGACTCGGCAGGCTCAGCGGATACACAACTCCTCCAAACTGCTGCTGACCGCTGGCCGAGCTCGAGCCGCCGGCTGATACCCCGGCAGTCGCCTGCTCCTCCAACCTCGGGCGCTTGGTGTCGTCTGGCTCCTCGAGACCCTCCTCCATCTGGCCCTCAGCTGGCTGGTTCGCCTCGCCCAGGGTCCGCTTGTCCACCGCCTGCTTGCCGCGCATGCGCCTCCGTCCTGCGGGGTGCTCCGCCTGGTCGTCTTCTGCCTCAGCAGCTTGGTCATCATCTGCCTGGTCTCCCGCGTCCGGCGCCTCCGCTGGTGGTGCCTGATCTTCTGGACACGGGGGTGATCTTCACCAACCTCGTCCGGGGGCCGCTCGCCACCGGTGATGTCCTCGAGTCTCTGGCCGCTGTCGTGCTCCAGGTCCACCATCTTGGTCCTCAGCTCCGCTTCCACCATGCGCCACGCGCGTCGCTTCTCGCGCACCGCAGGTCTCATCTGCTCCGGCGCTGCCTTCACCACCGAGCCTGGCAGCGCCAGTAGTCGCCGCGCACCTCGCCCATGCAGATTCCTGGCCGCCACCTGTGGTGAGCTCGCTTGCCAGGAATGCCCTTGTTCTTCATCATGCGCCACACCGCTACCATGTCGCCAGGGTGGTACTGGGCCACGACTCTAGGTCGAGAGTCCAGAGCCTGCCGGGCCGCCAGCTTGTCCTGTTGCATGAGCACCTTCATGCGGGCGATCGTCCTTATCCGTGCCTGCTGTGCCGCGACCGGGTCATTCACGATCGCGCTGTCGGTGATCAGGTCGGAGCTGTCCTTCAGCAGGTCGCCTGGCACCTCTGGGTTGCGACCGAAGACCACCTGCATCGGTGACACCCCGGTCACCGACAGGAGGCTGTTCTTAGCCAGCACCAGCTCCATCACACACTCGCGCCACTCCGTCTCCGTCTGGCGCTGCGCCTCCCTGATGACGTCCTCGAGCATCATCTCGAACAGCTGGTTGTGCTGCTCGATCTTGCCGTTCTGCTCCTTCGCACCTCCCGCGGTGTCGACCACCTCGATCTCCTGACGCTCGCACCAGTTGGTGAAGTCGTCGCTGATCTGGGCCCTGTGGGGGTCCACCATCAACCACTTCGGACGGATGTATGGACGGACCCACGCTCGCTTGAACGCGTCCACGAGGTTCTTGGACGTCTCCGACTGGCCACTCATCGGCTCCACCTGATGCAGCGAGCTTGTCTCGCCCATGAGGCCCAGGCACGTGATCCGCTCGCCCGGGATTCAGCTCGGTAGGTCCTTGCAGTCCATACTCACGTACTTCAGGGGCACATGGACCTTTGCCGGCGCACTGTGTCGGGCGACCTTCGGGCACGACATGGCCTCGCACTCGGGGCAGTAAAACTCCTGGGTCGCCTTGCTCGCCTGCTCCAGGACATGCGCGTGTCGTAGGTGTCGCACCAGCACGTTGTCTTGGCAGTGTCCAAGTTGGACGTACAGCTCCCGGAGGCTGTTCTTGATTGAACTGTGCGGGCGTCGTACGGGGGCAGTGGCAACAGGCATTCGTGCTGCTCAGCGCGATGCTGGACGCGAAGCTGGGACCCGACGTCGTGGGTTACGGCAGGCGGGCAGGGCCGGCGGGCGCTGCGGCCGCGGGCCGCCGGGCTGGGGCAGCTCTGGCGGCCTTCGCGGGCGGCCTTGCCCGGGCACGGAGCGGAGCCGGCCGGGCCAGGGCCTCGAGCGCTCCCGCGGCTCCGAGGCCGAGGCACGCAGGGCGGCTCGGCCGGGCGGGCGGCGGGCGGCGGCGGCTGGCGGCGCGAAGACCGCGCGGTGGCTGGCGGGCCCGCCGGGCCGCCTAAGGCGACCGCGGGCGTCGGCAGCCCAGCCAGGGGGCCAGCCGGAGGGAGCCAGGTGCAGCGGCCCCTTTCGCTGCGGACTCGGCCAGGGACTGGGACTGGGACTGGGAGAGGAAAAAAGAAAAAAAAAAAAAAAAAAAAAAAAAAAAAAAAAAAAAAAAAAAAAAAAAAAAAAAAAAAAAAAAAAAAAAAAATCCCGCGTCTCGTCCGCGTCCTCCTCAATCACCTCAGGCTCTCCTCCCTCCTGCACTATTCCGCACCCAGCCTCTGAGTTGGACGCCTCCACCTGGCACTGCCGCCGCATGCCTCGCACGATGGCCTCCACCAGCCTCCGGGGGAACCTTTGGCTGAACACCGTGCGCTTGACACCACACTTCAGCAGGCCCTCTGTGTGCTGATGCTCGTGCCCCCCTCCGCACCTTCGGTGGACTGCCCTCGCCACCGCCGATGCCGAAGTAACAAACTCCCAGCTCTCGGGCATCAGCTTGAGGGTGTCCGGGAATCTCAGACCGAACTCACAGCCGTTTGCAACGCCCACGTCTACGCCCTTCGTCTGTAGCAGCTGCTTGATCACCAGCATCTGAAGGCTAGCGCACCTCGGGGGGGTCTCGTACACGAAGTGCCTGCCCCGTTCCATCTGGTAGATCGCCACCTCCACGACCACATGCACCAAGTCCACCGACCACTTCACGTCCGCGATGTGCTGTGCCAGGTCTCTCCAGCGCCCCAAAGGCATACACTGCTGCATGATCGACAGTTTCCGGCACGGAGGGCACATGTGCACGAAGTACGGCTCGTCCTCGATGATGTGCCGCCACATGGCCTCGTAGTCGCCGTCCAGGTCCACGTCCCAGCCGTGCGCCTTGTCGAGGCTCTGACCCTCCAGGGACCCCGACCGCACCGCGACCGGCACTACCCGCGGTGGGGAGAACAGCCCGGTCACCATCCTCCCGGCCTGTGGGCTCCGACCCACCCCTACTGAAAAGTCCGATCGCCCGCGCTCGTGGCCACGCTCTGCACGCGCACCGCCGACTCGTGCATCTGCCTCCGGGTCCTCTTCTGCCGATTCAGGAAGTCGATCTCGTAGTGACCTGCCCCCGTCTCGTTCACAGGGATTGTGATGTCCAGCCGCTTCAGGTGCATCGAATCCGTCTCCAGGTAGATGGCCGCTCCCAGGGCTTTCAGGTCTGGCTTGCTCATCAGGACGCCCGCCGAACCTGGCACCACGTACACTACGAACGTCACGATGTGGTTCTGGAGCACCCTAGCTCCACCGGGCCTATGGACTCATGCACGCTGTTGTCAAACCCTCGGACCCGCATCGGCCACTTGGCCTTCTTGCCGGTTTCCACCGCGTCCTTCGCCAGCGTCTCTTCACCGACCACGGTCTTGCTACACCCCGTGTCTGGGACCGAGCACTCACCAGAATGCGTCACCCCCAGGACCGTGCCCTCCTCGGTGGCCTTTACCTCGGGCGTCGCGTCGTCGTCCTTCTGCGTATCCTTCATCTCCTGCTCCAGCCTCTTCCAACGCTCCTCCTGGCTGAGCTTCGTCAGCACGTTGTCCTCGTGGACCTTCAGGGTGCTGTTGATCTCGTCGCCCAAGTCGTCCTCGGGACAGGGCTGCACCATTTCGACTCGCACTTCGCCAACAGCCTCTGGCTCCATCGGCTCCGCGATCACCATGCCGGCGCCGTGAGCGGGAAGAGCCTACTCGGTGTCCCTGCTGAAGTGGCCGATCTTCTTGCACCTAAAACACTTCACCCGCCGGCCGAGCTTGTCGAGGTCCTGCAGCGTCGGCCCGCTGGGGCCTGGGTGCCGTGCCTCCCATCCGGGCCTCAGCCCGCGATCCAACCTTTCCTCGTTCACGGCTGCTCGCGTCTGCTTTCAAGTCGCCAGGATCTCTACCGCACCCCACTCCTCAATGGGCTCCGCAGCCTCAACGATCGCGTCAATTTGCTGGGTGACATCGTCCTCGGCGCCCTCCTCCTGGTAGGGCTCGGGCGGCGGGCGGGGTGACCTCGTTGTCCACGGGCTCCTCCTCGACCGCGTGCGCCGCCTGCGTGAGCCTCTCCGGGGGGGTCCCCGGGGAGGCCGTCCTGATCGCCGTGCACACCTCGTCCGCGTTCCAGCTCCGGCGGGTCGCCGACATCACCATCGCCAGGCCGAAGTTGCCCAACCTCGCGCCGCGCAGTATCAGGGAGCCCCCCGCGACCGACGGGAGGTCCACGCCCTCCTTGGCCAACCGCGCGAACACCAGCTGCGCACGCCCGGTGTCGGCCTCCGTGGTCTCCTGCTTTTGGACCCGCAAGCTGAAGCCGTCCTCCATGGCCTCACACAGGCGGGGGGGGGGGGGAGGGGGGAAACAAAAAAAAAAAAAACAAAAAAAAAAAACGCCGCAACCTTGTCGGGGAACCGCTCGTCGAGGCGAGCGAACACCACCTCCTCGCCCGACTCGACGTTGATCTCCGACAGGTCCACGTTCTCCACCGCCAGCGCCGCCTGGCCGTCGAGCAACGTGTACAACCACGGGCCCAGCGCCTCGACCGGCGTGTTCCTTGCCCTCTGCACCACTATCGCCGCCTTGGTCCACCTCTTCCACAATTTGTAGGCCGCCGCGCCATCGTTCCCGTCGCTGCTGAACCGCTTCGTGTTGAAGCCGCTGTTGTCCGCCATCGTCCGGGTGACAGGCTCCTGCCGAATCATCAGCTCCTCACTCGCACTTGGCTCAAGCCACTGCGAACTCCACGATCGCGAGCAGAGTCGAGCTCGATAGATGAATCGAGC
>CAUYUJ010004402.1:35000-37066 GCA_963575745.1 Prorocentrum cordatum
CGCGCGCGGGAGCATCATCCTTGCGGCTCCAGTGGGCTAAGGGGGGCCGCCCTATTGCGGGCAGGCGCCGTCGTCCAGGGGCACGCTAGGTCGGGTGGGTCGACGTGCCCAGAAACCCCCGACATCGTGACTTTTTCACAACGTCGACCCCCAAGGAGTTCTGGACCCCTTCCCTGGGACCGGCTTCTCATCCTGAGTCGTTTCTGGACGGCCCCGAGGCCCGGGCAGGGCCCCCTGAGGCCGAAAATAGCGCAAAACCTCCCGTCGTGACTTTTTCACGACGCGCGGGGGTCTGGGCACCGCGCGGGGCTCGGAGGGCCCCTCCCGGTCCTTCGGGCGCGCGCGAGGAGGAGGAGGAGGAGGAGGAGGAGGAGGAGGAGGAGGAGGAGGAGGAGGAGGAGGAGGCGCCCAGGGTGGTTCCCGAGGCCCTCCCGGGGAACGCTGGCTCGCAGTCCCCGCAGGCGGCCTTGCGAAGGGCGGCGGAAGACCCGACCCCGAGGAGGAGGGGGGCGCCCCGCGCTCCGCCTCGCCCACCTCTCCTCGGGGGGCGCGCCGGGGCGCGCGGCGAGCGTCCGACCTGCGACCGCCGATGCGGAGGCATCAAAGAACAGCACAACAGCAACAGCAACAGCAACAACAACAGCAACAGCAACAGCAACAGCAACAGCAACAGCAACAACAACAACAGCAACAACCACAACCACAACCACAACCACAACCACAACAACAACAACCACCACCAAAACCACCACAACCACCACCACAACAACAACACAACAACAATAAAACAACCACAACAACAACAGCCACAACAACAACAACAACGACGACAACAACAACAACAGCAACAGCAACAACAACAACAACAACCACAATCATTTTACCCGAACGCTCAGTGTTCTCCCCAGTGCCAGGGTTTTCTTGCGACACCAGCCAATACCCCCACTTCGTGGGGGGGCCGTTCAAGCTCTACCAAATATCCAAACGACTCTTCGAGACCACCCACACCCAGCTTCCCGCCCTATGACGTTGGGACACTTCACTTCGTGGCGTGCGGACGACCCTGGCTACTTCACTGGCGTGGGGTACACACCCACAGAGGTTGATCACATCTGTTACATATGATGTGGTACACGGTACACGTGAGATGGTACGCAGTGCCAAGATAGTTGGTCACATTTTTGGGGCAAATTCGTGGGGATGCGATTACGGAAGTACATGTGTTACACTGATGTTATACAGTCCCAAGGATGACGCATGCATTGCTCATAGACTCATGGCGCTATGATCCTAACTCTCAGTGCCCAACGCGCGCGTGCACAGCCAGACGGAGGGAGAGAAACACATGTAAAGATTCATCAAGAGACCGCGAATGGATTTCGAGATTTTTCGGATGAGAAAGTAGTGCGTTTTCATATGTTTTCTGAACATCGCATCTTGAAATTATTGAAAACCCATTGTGTTTGGCAGGATTTCGACATGCGCGCGCGGCAGCCGCGCGCATGTGCACTTCGTCTCATTTTTTGCAAGGGATGGTGGCCCTCGCAGGCGCGCAACCGTTGTTGGAGAAGTTCAAAGCACCTGAAGAAGTTGCTCGCAAAAGCCCGTTTGACAGAATTGTTTAAAAAGTGTTGGTTTTCCTACGAATCCGCAAGAGCGCGCGGAAGGACATTTTGACAATTTGTTCTTAAAAAACCATTGGGTTTTTGATGTTTTTATGTTAAAATCGTTACGAAACCTAAGGTTTTGAAAGGATTTCGTCTTGCGCGCACGAATGTCCACTTTACCTTATTTTTTGCAAGGGATTCTTGCAATTTGATCAAGTAAGAACAAGAATTTTCATTTTATAGTGTTTTTTGCAAGGGAAAACGGATTACAACAAAACAACCGGATCCGGACACAATCCACTTTTCTGAAGCTTTCGCTAGAAAATGAAGGAAATGAGGCTGCGGCCTAGGTTTTGGAGGGGGGTCGCGCACCAGGGGTCTCAACAATAATATTTCTTTAGAAGTAATAATGTTCAACTACCACAACAACTACCACAACAACAACAACAACAACCACAA
>CAUYUJ010004402.1:37166-62166 GCA_963575745.1 Prorocentrum cordatum
TGCCACGCCTGCTATGCCTGGACGACCGGCGCGTATAGAGACCGCAGCGAGAGACCACCCCCTGCGCACCCCTTATGGTGTCGAGAAAGTGCCACGCCTGCTATGCCTGGACGACCGGCGCGTATAGAGACCGCAGCGAGAGACCACCCCCTGCGCACCCCCTATGGTGTCGAGAAAGTGCCACGCCTGCTATGGCTGGACGACCGGCGCGTATAGAGACCGCAGCGAGAAACCACCCCCTGCGGACCCCCTATGGTGTCGAGAAAGTGCCACGCCTGCTATGCCAGGACGACTGGGGCCACGCCTGCTATAGCAGGACGACTGGGGCGTATAGAGACCGCAGCGAGAGACCACCCCCTGCGCACCCCCTATGGTGTCGAGAAAGTGCCACGCCTGCTATGCCAGGACTGGTGTCGTCTTGTGTGTGAGAGTGTGTGCATGCGTGCGGCTGTATGTAGACGCGTGTCGCCGAGACGTGCTGTGCTGTGCTCTGCTGAGCTGTGCTGTGCTGTCCTATGCTGTGCTGCGGTCTGCTGTGCTGTGCTGCGCTGTGCTGAGGAGGAGGAGGAGGAGGAGGAGGAGGAGGAGGAGGAGGAGGGGAGGAGGGCGGGTGTGGGGGAGACGCGGGCGCGGCGCGGCAGGGAAGAAAACCAGAACCCCACGAAGCATGTGGGGAATAAAACAAATGACAGACAGACAGACAGACAGACAGGCAGGCAGGCAGGCAGACAGACAGACAGACAGACAGACAGACAGACAGACAGACAGACAGACGGACAGACGGACAGACGGACAGACGGACAGACAGACAGGGAGGAGGACAAAAGAAGACGAAGGATCCTCCTCCTCCTCCTCCTCCTCCTCCTCCTCCTCCTCCTCACTCCCCCGCCTCTGCCTCCTCCTCCTCTCCTCCTCGCTCCTCCCTCCACCGCCTCCAACCTTCACTTCCTCCTCCTCCTCCTCCTCATCATCATCACCATCATCATCCTCCTCCTCCCGCGACTGCAACAGCAGCAACTCCATCATCACTGGGACCAACCACCTGTGCCCAGAAGCAGCCACACAGCGTGACATGCACGAGTGCTTCTGGACACGGGGACTACTACCAGCAGAGTGGACGCATCTGCCACCACCGCCACAGCATGATCAATGGGAGCACTACGGATGCGATCATCAGTACCAGGTCTGCATGGACCACATCGCTAGCTGCCCCACCTACGCATTCGGGGACGCAAGCGGCGGACCCGACACCAACGTCACGCCACTGCGGCGCATTGGCGTCGCAGTCGCTTTTTCTCCGACTTGGATAAGAAGAATATGCCACTACGAGGTGCGACGTGGGGACCATTGGCGGGCACACGCCAAACGGTCATGCGTGGCGAACTCATGGCACTAGTCCTGGCGGCCGAGAGCGTCACCAGTGACCTCGGTTTCTTCACGGACAGCGAGGGGTGCTACAACAACTACCACAACGGCCACCTCGACACCCCGACGGGGCACGATGCCGATCTGTGGGCTCGTCTCCGACGGAATGTCCAATCAAGACATAGTTCGATCACTGTTTGATGGATTCCTTCTCACATGGATGAGCATGACATTTGTAAGAATAATATCGCGGCCACCCTTGCCTACGGCAACACGGTGGCCGACGAGATGGCAGGTGCGGCTGCACGGACCGCACGAGTGCCAGCACCTGATCGCCAGCGGTTTGCGCTGGTTGAGCAGAAAGCTCTTCTTGTGCGCATGCGCGTCCTGCGTACTTTTCTGGAGGCACTAGAACATGATAGGATTACTAGTCAGTGTAATGGGAACCCTCGCCCAAAGAGGCCCAAGGGAGCGGCACCCCATCAGCCGCCTGCCCCCAGTGTTTGTGCCCTGTTCAGATACCAGCACGTCTTAGACCCCTGTGGCTCCAAGTGCACCCGTTGTAGGACCTCGACCACCCAGGCCTCAAGAGCTCAGTGGTTAAACAGTGAGTGTTTCGAGCTGTGTAATGTCGATGGCACCTATATGATGGCTCCTCTTGGGAAGCAGGTTCATGTAGCAAGGGGATCTGTCGATCCGACTCACACTTTAAGGTTCCACGCTGGGCTGAATGTTTGGTTTTGTTCTGTCTGCGGGTCGTACGCTAACCTGCTCCTCGGGAAACTGGGGGACCGTTGTTGCGACAAACCCACTTCGACAGGACTAGAACACCTGCGATGAATAGCCAGAGGGCTCTGGCCAAAGGCCCTCAGCCGTGCCGAGCGCGAAGCCAGAGCCAAGAGCACCCCACCGAGGGTGGCGGACACTTAATCACTCACATCGCTACGCGACCAGGCAGAGACTCCAGAGACTCTTCCTCCTCCTCCTCCTCCTCCTCCTCCTCCCCCTCCCCCTCGCCCTCCTCCTCCTGCGCTCCTCTCCTCCTCCTCCTCCTCCTCCTCCACCTCCACTTCCTCCTCCTCCTCCTCCTCCCTCCTCCTCTTCCTCCTCTCTACCTCCTCCTCCTCCTCCTCCTCCTCCTCCTCCTCTTCCTCCTCCTCCTTCCTCCTCCTCCTCCCTCCTCCTCCTCGCCTCCTCCTCCCCCTTCCCCTCCTCCTCCTCCTCATTCCTCCCTCCCTCCTCCTCACAACCTCCTTAGCCTCCTCATCCTCCTCCTCCGCCATCCTCCCGCCTCTCTCGGCCGCCATCCGCGTCCTCCCTCCTTCCTCATCATCATCCTATCCTCCTCTCCTCCTCCTCCCCCCCTCCTCCTACTCCTCCTCCTCCCTCCTCCTCTCCTCCTGCCACCACCTCCTTCAACTCATTATTGTTTTTCTAGTCCTCCTCCTCTCCTCGTCTTGTTCTTCGTCTTACTCTTATAAATATTCGTCGTAGGGGTATTATTAGTCGTCCTCCCTCTCTCCTCTTCCTCTTCCTCGTCCGCCTCCTCTCTCCTCCTCCTCCTCCTCCTCCTCCTTCTCCTCGTCTCTCCGCCTCCTCCTCTTCGTCCTCCTCCTCCCCTCCTCCTCCTACGCTCTCCGCCTCCTCCTCTCCTACCTCCTCCTCTTCTCCTCCTCCTCCTCCTCCTCCTCCTCCCCTCACCCCTCCCCTCCCCCTCCTCCTCCTCCTCCTCCTCCTCCTCCTCTCTCCTCCTCCTCCTCTCCTCCTCCTCCGCCCTCATCCTCTCCTCCTGCCTCTCCTCCTCCTCCTCCGCCCTACCTCCCTCCTCCTCGTCTCCTCCTCCTCCTCCTCCTGCCTCCTCCTTCCTCCTCCTTTCCTCTCCCCCTCCCCCTCCTCCTCCCCTTCCCCCTTCCCTCCCCCTCCCCCTCCTCCCTCCCCCTCCTCGTCGCTCCTCTCCGAGCAGGGGGGACGGCGGTGGGGCGGGCGCGTGGCGGGCCCTGCGCACCAGGCGCCCTCCTCTGGCCCAGGCCGCGCCGTGCCCGCGGAGGCTGGCGGCGCCGCGCCGCCGCTGCTGCTCGCGGCGGGGCTGCGGCCCTGCGAGGGGGCCACCGCGTCGTCGTCGTCGATTGAGCAGTCGCGGTCGGACTACCTACCTACCAGTCGGCGGCGCCCCAAGGGGGGGGGGGAAGTGAGAAGGGGCGGGCCTTCTCAGAAGGCTCGGAAGTCCCCCGGCCTCCTGAGAAGAGTTCCAAGCATTCCCCGAAGCCACAAAAAGCTTCTCGGAAGGCGCGAGGGCTTCTGAGAAGTCCCGCCGCCTTCTGAGAAGGTTTGTTCCTTCTCACTTCCCCCCTCGCTCGCCGCCGAACCATACCACCCCAACGCAACCCGAAGGCACGAATTTCGGGTTGGGAGGTGCGGGCTTCCTATGTGGTTTTCCCATGTTCCCCGACCCCACCCTACACTCGGAATGGAGGGCAAGTTGGGGCCTTCGGGTTGGGTTGGGTTGGGGTGGTTTGGTGGGTGGTCGGTCGGTCGGTCGGTCGATCGATTGCGGTTGTCGGTTGGTCGATCAGTCGCGGTCGGTCGATCGATCGATCGCGGTCGTCGGTCGGTTGGGGCCCCAGGTACGATTGCGCAGAACTGCGGTCGAGCAAAAGCGGGCCCTGGGAGCGGCTGCCACCAAAATGGCCGCGGAGAGCATGTGTCGATGTCTGCCGAAGCCTCCCGGGCCCAACCACCTCGATTGCGTGAATGCCTGCTCTCTTGGTATACCTTGTCCTCGACAAGCAGCATCGTGCCCCGATGATGTTGGACGCGCGGTTCGCCCTCTCTGGGCCTCCAGGAAGGCTTCCTCTGGCCGCGGCGAGCGGCCAAACTCCCCATCGGATTCCCGTCGTCGTCACCGCGGTTTTTATCGATCGATCGATCGGGGCCCTGCGGGGGGGGGCCCACGTCAGCGCCGTCGCCGCGGTCGTCGATCGGTCGGTTGATCGAGTGCGCTTTCGATCGGGGTTGCATATAATGAGCTGTAGACCCGTAGACCGATCGATCGATCGCGGTCGTTGATCGGTCGAGAGTGCGGTCATCGGGGTTATAATGGGTTCTAGACCGATCGATCGATCGCGGTCGTTAATCGGTCGAGAGTGCACTTTTTATCAGGGTTACGATGGGTTGTTAGACCTATTGATCGACCGATCGCGGTCGTTGATCGATCGAGAGTGCGCTTTTGAACGGGGTCACAATGAATTGTAGACCGATCGAACGATCGATCGCGGTCGTTGATCGGTCGAGAGTGCACTTTTCATCGGGGTAAGTTAATGGGTTGTAGGCCGATGGATCGATCGATCGCGGTCGCTGATCGATCGAGAATGTACGTTTTATTGGCTTATAGCGGGTTGTAGACCGATCGATCGATCGCGGCCGTTATCGTTCGATCGATCGAGGCTCGAGGGGGGGAGCGAGAGATGGGGGGAGGAGGGGGATTGAGGAGGGAGGGGGTGAGAGGACGGAGACGGAGGGGGGGGGAGGAGGAGGAGAGGAGGAGGAGGAGGAGGAGGATGAGGAGGAGGAGGAGGAGGAGGAGGAGGAGGCGGAAGGAGGAGGAGGAGGAGGAGGATTAGGAGGAGAGGAGAGGGGTTGCGAAAGTCCGCCTAAAGTAAAGGGGAGGAGGAGGGTGAGGAGGGAGGGGGAGGAGGAGGGGAGGAAGGAGGAGGAGGAGGAGGAGGAGGAGGAGGAGGAGGAGGTTTTCTTCCTGTCTTCCAGAGCTGCCCCAGGACTCCCAGAGACGCCCCCAAAAAACGTCCAGTGAAGCTCCTCGATCCTCGAGCCTCCCCCTCCTCGACCCTCGACTTCGAGCCGCCCCAGGGCTCCCAGAGACGCCGCCAAAAAACGTACAGTGAAGCTCCTCGATCTTCCTCCCTCCTCGACCCTGGACTTCAAGCCGCCCCGGGGCTCCCAGAGACGCCCCCAAAAACGTCCAGTGAACCTCCTCCATCCTCGAGCCTCCCCCCTCCTCGACCCCCGAGTCTGTCCAGAGCTGATGCCCGCCCACATCCTGGCCACGCCAGATTTGGGGGGACGCCCTTCGCCCCCGCTGGTCGGAGGAGGGGGAGGAGAAGGAGGAAGAGCAGGCGGAAGAGGCGGTGGAGGAAAAGGAGGAGGAGGAGGAGGAGGAGGAGGAGGAGGAGAAGGAGGAGGAGGAGGAGGAGGGGGACGCCCTTCGCCCCCGTGGTCGGCCTCCGGGGAGGGGCACCTCGTGGCCGCGGCCGGGCTCCCCTCGAAGACTCCGGCGGGGAGGCGACCAGGCAGAGGCCTCCTCCATTCTCCTCCCTCCTCCTCCTCCCCCTCCTCTCGCGCCCATCCTCCCAACCACACCCCTCCCCCCCCCCCACCCTCCTCCCTCCCATCCTCCACATCCTCCTCCTCCTCCTCCCTCCTCACCCTCCTCCTCCTGCTTCCCTGCTCCTCTCTCCTCCTCCCCTCCTCCTCCTCCTGCCTCCTCCCCTTTCCTCATCCTCCTCCTCCTCCCTCCTCCGCCCCTCCCTCCCTCCCCTCCCTCCCTCCCCTCCCTCCCTCCATCCCTCCCTACCTCCCTTCCTCTTCCTCCTCCTCCTCCCTCCTCCTCCTCCCCTCCCCCCCGCGCTCTCCTCCTCCTCCTCCTCCTCCTCCTCGTCATCCTCATCCTCATCCTCCTCCTCCTCCTCCTCCACCTCCTCCTCCGCCTCTCCTCCTCCTCCTCCTCCTCCTCCTCCTCCTCCTCCTCCTCCTCCTCCTCCTCCTCCTCCCCCTCAGAGGTCAGAGGGCGAGGGCGGCCGAGGCCGAGGCGGAGGCTGCGCGAGGGCAGGGGGCCTGCCCCGAGGAGGCAGAGGAGGAGGAGGAGGAGGAGGAGGAGGAGGAGGAGGAGGAGGAAGCAGGGAGGCTCGGGGCCGCAAGCGGAGGGGAGCGGGCGGCCAGGGCCAGGGCCGCGCCCGGAGCGCCGGTGGCGAGGGCGAGGGCTGCCAGGTCAGTGCGCTGCGGGGCAGCCGCAGCCAGAGACGGCCAGTGCGGTGGGCGCGCAGGCCAGGGGAGAGGTGAGGCCGGCTGCGTGGCGGCAGGCCTGGGCGTCGTGGTGGTCGTCGTTGTGGTCGTGGTCTGGTCGTCGACGTCGCGATCGGTCCTCCGCGGAACCAAACGCAACTTGTTCTAACCCCCCTCGCCCCCCCCCTTCCCAATGTCAGTGTGCGGCGACGCGCACAGCGCGGCCCGCGGTGCCCGAAGGAAAGCAGAAGCCCCTTGCTTCGACGCGAGCCTTGGAATTGGGGGTCCGGAGGCGACGCCGCGTCGCGGGAAAAAAATGCGTTTGATTTCGCGGAAGGTTGTCGGCCTCACATGCCTTCTTGCCGCAACTCCCGCGGCAGGTCGCGGGTCGCGTCGGGTTGTGGGCGCCCTGGGGTCGGCCGCGACGGAGCGGTTTTACCGTCGCGCGCTTGGCCGGCTCGGCTCGGAAGCCTCCGTCGCTTTCTATTCGAGTCGGCTCGAATGTCCCAGTCGTGAGTTTTGCTGGGCGCCCCTCGGCAGCTCTGGGCGCCAATGGCTGGGCCCACCGACTTTCGCAGGGTGGTGGCCCTCGTCGTCCGTCGAGGAGCCGCCAACGGGCGCGCCCTACCGGGCGCGCCGTGCCTCACCGGCAGGCAGGCGGATGACGTGTCGCTCCGCTCCACGGGGCGGGAGGCTGGGAAAGGCTCGCGACGTGGACGCGTGGGGGGCCAGGAGATGGATAGCGTGTCGCGCCGAAGCGTGGTGGGCCAGAGCCGGCGGAGCGACACGCTACCCCAAAACAATTCCCGACCGTAAGCTTTCAGAGGGGCCCGCAGCGGACTTATTGCGCCTGGGAGTCACGTTGCCAGGGACAGCTGAGACATGCAGCCTGACTCGTGGCCCATGCTCCCAGGTACGTCTTGACTGTTGCACTCTGGGCTACTGCTAGACAGTGCTGAGCTTCGACTTCAAAGCAGTCCATGAAATGGAAATGTGGTAAAGATGAGGAAGGAGGATGAGCAGGAAGAGGAGGAGGAGGAGGAGGAGGAGGAGGAGGAGGAGGAGGAGGAGGAGCAGCAGGAACGGCAGCGCGAGGATACAGGACGGACGGACGGACGAGGGTCGGAGGAGGACGAGGGCAAGGAGAAGGATGGAGGGACAACGCAGAAGGACGAACGAGGAAGGCTGCGCAGAGGAGCTTTTGCGCAACCCTTCGCGGCGGCGGCCGCTGCAACATGTTATGCCGTGCAAGCTGATGGCGGGTCGCCCTGCTTCGCAGGGCGAGGTGCTGGGAGATGCTCGGGACGCTGATGTCTGGGGATCTGGACTTGCCTGGCGCGTCGCGCCGAAGCGTGGTGGGCCAGAACTTGCGGCGCGACACGCGACTCAAACGTTCCTCCCTGTAGGGGGAGATGGATGAGGACAAGGAGGAGGCAAGGGTCTGTTTGAAAAAGGCGATGTGGGCAGCAGGAGAAGGTCGCACGCGACCTTCTGAACCTCTCTCCTGCTCCCGTTTCTCTTCCTCCGCCTCCTCCTCCTCATCATCCCTCCTCCTACTCCTCCTACTCCTCCTCCTCCTCCTCCTCCTCCTCCTCCTCCTCCTCCTCCTCCTCCTCCTCCTCTCCTCCTCCTTCCGCTATTTTCCCACTGTTTGACTCGCCATGAGGGTCTGTGCCCTGAAGAGCGCAGTTCGGCGGCCGTCGGCCGCCGACAGAGGAGGGGAGAGGGAGGCCCGTTTCACCGTCCTGGGATATTTTTGGCCAGGAGGAAAGAAAAAACGAAAAAAAAAAGTAAGGCCCGTTGGGCCCTGCACCAGCTGGCGGAGGGCCCGAGGGGCCGAGGGCCCGAGGGGCCCTGGCCTTCAGGCTCGGCGATCCTCCTCCTCCTCCTCCTCCTCCTCCTCCTCCTCCTCCTCCTCCTCTCCTCTCCTCCTCCTCTCCTCTTCCTCCTCCCTCTCTCCTCCCCTCCTCCTCCTCCCTCTCTCCTCCTCCTCCTCCTCCTCCTCCTCCTCCTCCTCCTCCTCCCCCTCCTCCTCCTCCTCCTCCTCCTCCTCCCCCTCCTCCTCCTCCTCCTCCTCCTCCTCCTGTTTTCCACCTCCTCCTGCTCCTGCTCTGATCCTGCTCCTCCCCCTCTTCCTCCTCCCTCCTCCTCCTCCTCCTCCTCCTCCTCCTCTCTCCTCCTCCTCCTCCTCCTCCTCCTCCTTCTCTCCTCCTCCTCCTCCTCCTCCTGATCCTCCTGATCCTCCTCATCCTCCTGCTGCTCCGCCTCCTCCTCCTGCTCATGATCCTGCTCTCTCCCTCCTCCCTCTCCTCCTCCTCCTCCCTCCTCCTCCTCCTCCTCCTCCTCCCCTCTTCCACATACTGTTCCGCTCCCACCCCCCTCCTCCTTGCAGCCTCGAGCTGTCGGTCAGAGTGTCAATCCGACGCAGCCATCCCCCCCACAGGATCCCCTGGGTGGGGGGGATCAAACTATTTGGCTGTCATATAAAACGTTAAAACGAACGGACAGGCCTCCCCAGGGGCGGGGTAGCTATCCCCCAACGCCCTGGGGAAGGGGAGAGAAGGGAGGGAAACGAAGAAACGGCAACGACGAGGAAGGCGACCAATCTGAAGGGAGAAGAAGAGGAGGAGTGGGGGGCGACAGGTGGCGGACGGCGACAGATGCAGGGTGCGGCCGTAGCCACACTCGCCCAGTTGGATTGCACAAGGGCAGCTTCCAAGCCTATAGGAAGCCCCGCGGCAACAACCCTGTCCCAGGAGCGTTCCAAGAGGGCCAGATGGCCGCAAGATGGCCCATGAGGTCCCCAAGATGCTCCAGAATGTTTTCAAAAGGACCCCATCCAAAAACAAACATCGGCCTATTGCCTCAGGAAATCGTGCACTTTGGGCATATACGCTTCGATCGTCACAGCAGTGTCTAAGGCCGTCAATAGGCCCCCGAGATCGCTCCAAGATGGCCCAACGAGGCCCTCAATGACACCCCAAGACGGCCCAAAAGGGCAAGAAGCCCCCCAAAGGCCCGGCCCAACATGGCCCCAAGACAGCTTCCAGAAGGTCCTCGCCCCCCCCAGACGGCACAAAGAGGGCCCCAGTCCTCCTCCTCCTCCTCCTCCTCCTCCTCCTCCTCCTCCTCCTCCTCCTCCTCCTCCTCCTCCTCCTCGGACGGCCAGAGAGAGCCCCAAGACGGCCCGGAAAGCCCCCCAAAAGGACCCCCAGGGGGGGCCTCGAGAGGCCCCCCCCCTTCGTGGCCCGACGGGCCCAAGACTCGCCCCCCGGAACGCGCCGAAGTGGCCACCAAGAAAGCCCCCCCGCAGGGGCCCGCACGCCTGCCGCCGTGACGGCCCGAGAGGCTCGCACGACGGCCCCCCCCCGCGCTCCTCCAGAGCTCCCCCTCCCGCAAGCACTCCAGGTCGAGGCCTGGCCGTCCGAGGGGCGGCGGGCCCCTTGGACGGCCCGCCGTGTTTTTTTTTTTTTTTTTTTTTGTTTTTTTTTTTTTTTTTTGTTCTTCTTGTTTTTTCTTTATATATATATATATATATATATGTTTTGATTCGCGGGTCGAGAGCGCACCTCTTCTGGTCGAAGCTAAGCGGGCCGCGCGAAGCTTGAATCAACCAGAGAGGGGGAAGGAGAAGGGGGCGCAACCTCAGAACGAGGCCGGGAGGAGGCCCCAGACGGCCCGCGGGGCGCCAAAGACTGCTCCAGGGCGGCCAAGGAGAGCCACAGAGAGCGCCCCGCGACGGCCCGACAAAGGCATCAAGATGGCTCGACCAGCTCCTTGGACGGCGCTTCCCCACAAAGTGCCGCACCCTGCCCGGAATCTCGGGTTGGCAACCGATTTCCTGGAACATCGGTTGCGGACCCGGGATCCCAGCAATTACTGAAAAATCAGAAAGACCATCTCCATCATTGCGAGCATCCTGGCGGCGGTCCCCACACAGTCCACGGGGCGGCAAATATTGGTCCAAGACAGCTCAGGACGCCCCCAAGAGCAACCCACGAAGGCCTGTGGAGGTATCAAGATGGCTCGAAAAGCTACTCGGGCGCCCAGGAGGCCTCCAGAAGGCCCCCAAAAGCCATTTTAAAAACTTCCGTGAGGCCTCCAAGAGGCTCTCCAAGGAGAAGCCTCTGCAACAAGAGCTGAGGAGGATTGGGAAGAATTCGCGGGGTAGGGCGAGAATGAGGAGGAATGAGGAGGAGGAACAAAAACACATGAGGAACAAATAACGAATAGCATTAGTATAACGGCGACGTCGGAAAAAGGCAACACGGCCCTGTTTGTTTGACCCTCGTGCCCTGCATGCCAAACTTCAAGGATCAAGGTGCATGGTGCGAAGCGCCACTGCAGTCTGGTATAGAACATCTATATGTTTACACACCGAGGGTCTACATGTATACATACATATATACATACACACATATATATACACAGTCACACATGCATATATGAATATATATATATATATATGTATATATATATATATGTGTGCATATTATACACATATATACATATGTGCATATCTATACATATATCGAGCGAAAGAGAGGGACAGAAACAAGAGCAAGACAACCAAACTATGTTCATAATCGGCTCAAGCTGTATTTACTGCCGATTCCTGGCTTTCGTTGGGTAAAATGTTCTGCTTTCGCCAGCTTCCGCCAATGTTCCGCCAATGTTCCGCCTGCGGCATCGCACCCGCTTTGCTTCCGCCGCCATTCTGCTGGCGTTCCACCGCATCTCTTGCCTGGGAAGAGATGTGAACCCCTGGGGTCCTCCAAGGCCAAGCCCTTTCTGGAACGCGCATGTGCGTGTATGCGAATCTGGTCTGAAACTTTCGATCCGCATAAACAAGGGCTCCCAGCTTCGCGCTTCGCGCTGCGCGAAGCGCGAAGTGCGAATAACTTCGCGCTCTCGCGCCGCCTCCCAGGGGAGAAGAGTAGGATGAGGAATCGGAGCCGAACCGCGAAGCGCGAAGCGCGAATAACTTCGCGCCCTCGAGGGCGCCCTTGATAAAGCGGCGGCAGCCCCGGCGACACGCAATGCCCTGCGGGCGTGTCGCTCTGCTTCGCGGGGCGGGCGGGGGGCAAAAACTCGAGACGTCGACGGTCGGGCGCCGGGACGTGCCCGGCGTGTCGCCGCCGAGGCGTGGCGGGCCATAGCCGGTGACGCAGCGCGCTCTGTCAGCCTTCCTGACCACATGGGTACATAGATGTGTATAGGTATATGGAGGAGAGATGCAGAGAGAGAGAGAACACGAAACAACAACAAACATAACAAAGTGATATATATATATATATACATATAGAGAGAGATAAGGCAGCCAATGATAGATATAGGTATATAAACAAATCAAAACGAAAGAGAGAGAGAGAGAGAGAAAAGAGAGAGAGAGAGAGAGAAACAACACACATTGATATGAGAGAGAGGCAATCGTACAAATAGATTACATGTAACAGAGCAAACGAACAAAACACGCACCGGGATGGGCGGGCCGAAGTCCGTCGGCGGGCAGCAGGAGCAAGCGCCGCCCGTCCGCACCTGTCAAAGCTGGAGGGCACCGACACCGAACGGGGTGGCCCTGACGGAAAGCCTGCTACCCAAGGTACATATCGTGGCATACGGCCGGCTAGGCGTGACCCGCCAGCGAGCCGAGTGTAACTCGGCGGTGGACAAACCTCCCTTTAGTAAACCTCCCCTTCGTGAAAACGGCCTGGGACCGAAACCGACGGACCTGGACCCGCAAAAATGACGGCCGCGACGAGCGGTGCAGGCGCGGCGGGCAGCCCGCGGCCTTCCGCTGGCACGCCGCCGTCCCCCCGCAAGCGGGAACGAGCCCTCTGGAGGGGCGGCCCCCGCCGCGGCCCAGACGCCGCTCCACAGCCTCAGCGTGCCGGGCCGGAGCGCGGGACGTTGAAGAGCGGCGGCGCCTGTGTCCGCTGCGCAGGATCTTGCGAAAACGCATTTTTTTTTATCCGCGGGTCGAGAGCGCACCTCTTCCGGTCGAAGCTAAGCGGGCCGCGCGAAGCTTGAATTAGGCAGAGAAGAGGAGCATCTTGCGAAAAACACGCGCGCGCAGACCCCCCGCAAAGGCGGGGAGCAAAGGCCTCCCTCGCGCCAGGCGTGCGGAGCGAGCCGGGCGCCAGCGCCCCTGCCCCAGGGCAGGGGCCCCCCTTGGCCGAGCCAGCCGCGCCCGGCGGCGCAGCCAGCAAGGGGGATCTGGAGGGAACGAGGGAGGCAGAAAGAGAGAGAAAGCACAAACAAGAAGCACAGAGAAACAGCGAAACAGAGAGAAGCACACACATACACACACATCTATATATACCCATATATATATAGAGAGAGAGAGAGAGAGAAAAAAAAAAAAAAAAGAGAGAGAGAGGGGGCGCTCAGACCTGGCCGCCTGGCTCCTGCGCGCGCCAGAGCACGGGCAGCGACGGGCGGCGGAGCTCCGCCGACGGGCCTCTCCTCCTCCGCCTCCTCCGCCGCCGCCGCCTCCTCCTCCTCCTCCTCCTCCGCCTCCTCCTCCTCCTCCGCCTCCTCCGCCTCCCGTGGCATGGAAGCCGACGGCGAGAGAACACGCGGCGCGAGATCCGTGCGAAACCTGCGGTCGACAGCTTGGGTGTGGTCGGGAGCTCCTCTGACGGCCTACAGGGGCTGATGAAAGGCTCTCTCCAAGCAGCTGTGGCCCGGAGCTCCGACCCTCCCCTCTCCCGAGTGCTGGAGGTAGGTCGGGTATGTCCCCCTACAGGCGGATCTTGGATGACAAATTCAAGATACCCCCAACATGCTCCAAAATAGCCAAGAGAATACTTAGAAAAATCATCCCCGTACTATTTTTCACTACTTTTGAAATTCCTCCTGCAGAGGAGGGAAGGGCCCGATTTCGTGCTCGAGCTGATCGGGGCGCCCGCCATCGGGGCCCTCCTGGAACGGCGAGGCGGGCACGGGCGCCCTGCGTCGAGGCGAGAAAGGGCGAAGCGAGCGAGGCGAGGACGCGGGGAGGGGGCCCGAGCGGAGCGGACGGGGGGGACGAGGAGGATGGGCGGCAGCAGGAGGGCGAGAGGAGCGACGAGGACAGCGGCACGAGGAGGCCAAGGGAAGCGAGAGGAGGGACGAGGAGAGCGAGAGGACGACAGAGGAGGGGAGATAAAGGGGTACAGAGGAGGCTCGACCGTTAGGACCCGTTCCGTCTCAAGTACAAGGGGGTGTAGCAGGGGGTCCGACCTCCAGCGGATATGTTTGACTGGTTCGACCTCTCTGGGCTTCCTGGAGCGTAATCGTGGTCGAGCCTGGGCGTAGCTCGAGCAACTGGCCAAAGTGGACTCGGGGATGGGTCAATGGTGAGGTTTTGGACGCAGTGGCGAAGGAGGCGCCAGAGGAGCAGGAGAAGGGCAAGGAGGGAGGATGGAGGAGAACGGAAAAGGAGGAGCAGTAGGAGAGTAGAGAAGGAGTGAAGAGGAAGGAGGGAGGGTGAGGAGTGAGGGACAGAAGGAGGAAGACGGCAAAGAGGAAGAGCCAGGGGTAGGAGCGGAGGTGGAGGCAGAGGACGAGAGGAGGGCTGGGAGGAAGACGGGGACGAGCGCGATGCGGAAGAGGAGGAGAAGGAGGAGGAGAGGGATGAGGAGTAGGAGGAGAAGGAAGAGGACGACGACAACGACGACGACGGCCAACGGTGGGACGAGGAATATAAGGGCGAGGGACATGCGAAGGATGAGCGAGCGAATGGATGCAGCAAAAAACGAGGAAGGTCATGCACTGCAACGCGCGCCAATTCCGCACGATGGACTCCGTCCACATGCTATGCGGGGGAGATTGCTCGATCACCGGCGCCTACGGGAATCCGTCCCGGAAGCAGAGGGTGAGCTCGGCATTCAAAAGGGACCACGACTATGAGGTGGAGATGGGGCAGCGTAAACAAGCAAGGCAGAGGGCGGAGGGGAGGAGGACGAGACGCTACACAGCGGGTGAGCATGAGGAGACGAGCGACGGGGATGATGACGGAATGGAGGAAGGCCCCGAGGGAGGAGGAGAAGGAGGAGGAGGTGCAGGAGGAGAAGGAGGAGGTGCAGGAGGAGAAGGAGGAGGTGCAGGTGCACGAGGAGGAGGAGGAGGTGGAGAAGGTGCAGGTGCAGGAGGAGGAGGAGGAAGAGGAGGAGGAGCTGGAACTGGAACTGGATATATGACAAAGTCAGAGGTGCAATGACAATCGACAGTGCTGACGACAGACATGCAACATGCAATGCGACAAAGGGCCAACCCTCATGACGCCCCTTTGGGTTGGGTGGCCTTCTCCGTCTTGCTCAGAACCTGTAGCCAGAGACCGACCCCGAGAGATTCTGGAGAGATGCTCAAGCCTGTTGGGGGTGGGGCGCTGACAAGGACGGTCGAGCCCATCCAGCAACTGATGCCCGTAGCACCCACACCAACCACCATACCACAAATTCAAATCATCATGCCACTGCATACGATGAGAGGAGTCGACGAACCCCCCCCGCTATGTGCAACTGACCCTGGGGGGTTGTAGAAAATAACTCCGTTATAATTCAAGGGTTCGAACAAGATGACTGACGCCATGCCGTGGCTCTCGCCCTCGTGGCTGAGCCTCCACAGCGCGTGCACCTTCGCCCTGCCTCATCAAGGCAATGGCTCGAAGAGAAGAGGGAGAGAGACGCAGCAGAGGGGGGGGGGGGGGCAGGCGGGGCGGGGACGGACTTTTTTCCACGAGGCTCAACTCTGTTTTCCTGCTCGGCATCGCAAGCGTCGAGTGTGGTACGCAAAATCCGCATGCGCACTGGCCGTGCTCGCTGCCCTTGCAAAAGAACAGTGGTCCGAACCTTCTGTGGGAGCCGTGCCTCACGCGCTGCAAGGCCTGCAACCTCGTCTACAACTGCGCTGCTGGTCACCAACCGTCTGGGCGCCACCTCACGAACAATGCCCTGGGCCGTGAGGTGTGAGTTGGTGGAGAAACTGTCACCGACGCAGCTCCACCCGCTCTCTGCCTTAAGAGCTGGCCGAACTGCGCCCACAAATCCCTGTCTTCTCCCTGCGGCGTCTCATACTTGCGAGCAAACCACCCCTTTTACGACTGGTTCGCAATCGGATACTCATAAAATGAAACCTCGCGAAAGCCAAACTGCGAGCACTAGCGCACGGAGCTCGCCCCTCGCTACAGCTTGGCGGGGCCACACAGCGGCCCTCTGACAGTGCTGACAAGCTCGACCTCAGGCTCTAAGGAGACGAAAAGGGCCACAGCAACTCCAACACGTCGAAAGAGATTGCTGCTGCTATCAGCTCCTCATCGCCACTGATGATGAGGGGGCACTCTGCCGTGCCTTCCCCTGAGCAGCCTGGAGAGACTTCATCGAATCCCTCCACAGTCCAGCATTCGACTCAGGCAGGCGGGGGGACGGCCGTCCACGCAGCGGGCATCATGCCCCTCAGCCAGAAGCCTTCGTCCATGTTCATCTGCGCCAAAGCTTGCGGCAGAAGGTCCTGCGAATCGTCGAAAGCCGTCTTGCCCTGGTTGCGCTCGCAGGGCCAGATGCGGTGCTTGGCTGTTTCGGGCTTCTTCCCACATCGCGGGCACAACACATTGCCGTCGAACCTCTCGATCTCATCCTTGCGTCTCTGCATGGGCCAAGTGCCTCCGATCGCGCACGTCAGAATGGTCTCATACAAGCGGTGCCCATAGCCTGGCACTGCAGCGAGCTGCTGAAGAAGTATACGATATGAAGCACAGTACACACCTCCTTCAAGGCGGGCCCCGCAGACATGGCGACTAGCTTGATTCCACAACTCCCGTCTCAGCGAAAAGCGAAAGTCTTCCAAATAGGCAGCATGGGAGTCAATAGCGTTGTCACGCGTGTACCTGGCATCGTCGAATCTCCAGTCGCCCCCTGCTGCCTCATGCGGCGGCGGCACTGTCCATGCCGTGGGCTCGTCAACGCCCCAGCCCGCCTGCGAGAGGCGCAGCACCACCGCTGAGAGAGGCCCGCGAACGTGCCGTGAGCGCTGGGCCTCGGGGATGGTGCGCAGGTGCTGCACAACCTGACGCCAGGCCTGTCGCACTCCAGGCCCGAGCTCTGGAAAATCCCTCCACGTCGTCGGCCACTGGTCGACGCAAGCCGTGGGCATCTGGATGGCAGGGTCAGCGTCCCCCGCTCGGAGGGCGAGAGGGAGGAGGAGGAGGAGGAGGAGGAGGAGGAGGAGGAGGAGGAGGAGGAGGAGGAGGAGAAGACATGCCGCAGGAGAGCGGGCGAGAGGCCGGCAGCACCAAAGGCTCGCTGGCGGCCGCACTCGCCGCAGTCTTGCGCGGCACCTGCGACTGCAGCCGGTGCTCCGCACGGTTGGACACGTGTCGCGCACGGCGTCCGCGCTCCGCGTCCGATTGGCCAGCGCCCTGCCCAAGCGCGCTTCGGGTGCGCCGTCGAGGGCCCACCCCTCCTCCTCCCCCTCCTCCTCTCTCCTCCTCCTCCTCCTCCTCCTCCTCCTCTCCTCCTCCTCCTCCTCCTCCTCCTCCTCCTCCTCCTCCTCCCTCCTCCCCTCCTCCTCCTCCTCCTCCTCCTCCTCCTCCTCCTCCTCCTCTCGCTGCGAAAAAAAATCACGGCGGAATGTTTTAGATTCATTTCCGCCCTCCGGGGGCCCGCATCGGGCGACTGGTCCGGGGGAAGGGGTCCAGACCTCTGGGGGTCGATGTCGTGAAGCAATCTCGAGGTCGGAGTGCTGGGCAGGATGGAGAGGTCAGCGCACCATGGGCCGAGGCTTCTGAGCGGACGAGGGGGGTTCAGGCAAGGAACCCCAGAGAAGAGGAGGGAGCCAGGAGATCGGGGAGACGCCATGGCCCTGGCCACGACCATCTCCACACGCCACTGGCCCTCCCCCCCTCCTCCTGGACGCCCCCGCGAGCTGGAGGCACTCTCGGGTCGGATCGGACCGGGCTCGGCTCCACGCGAGCCGGGCGACGGAGCGGTGCACGCCGCAGTGCGTAGGCGGCCCGGCAAGCGTGCAACCTCCACCTCGAACAACGAACGAATGAGCGACCACTGCGGACAGTCGTCTGGGCCTAGCTGAGGCCAGGTTTGGGAGGCCATGACCTTTTGGAGAATTCAGCCATGCATCGTGACTGATGGACAAACAATGCTGACCAGCGTGGGCTCCAAGCTGTGCGTTGTTGGAGTGGAGGTGACAGCTGTGGAGTGTAAGCTATGTGGTGACGGCTGCGACGTGTAAGCTATGTGGTGTGAGCGGTCGATTGGGTATGTGGCGTGGGCCATGTAGTGTAAGGCATGCGTGTACAAGCTGTGCGGTGCAAGCAGTGTTGCGCGAGCCACGAAGCGGCCACGGGCAGCGACGTGGCGAACCCTCGATGTGCCGTGCGGGATACGAGGTGCAAGGACGAGGCGGCCACGGGGAGCAGCGTGGCGAGACCTCGCCAGACCCACCCGACGCACGAGGAGGCCACGAAGCGGCCACGGGCGCACGACGCGGCCACGACGCGGCCACGGGCAGCAGCGTGGCGAGCCCCCGCTGGACACACCCATCGAGCGGGGCGGCCACGAGGCGGCCACGAGCGGCACCGCAGAGGTTCCTCGACACACCCGGCCAATTTCTTCATACACCCTGCGAAATGCTTAAGAAATCATGGGTTAAGAAATTCAGACTCTCAGAACTTGAATACAAAACCCAACATTTCCATTCAAATCTTAAGATTTGCATTGAAACGTTAAGAATAATCGAGATTCTGGCCGAAAACTTAAGTTTTCTTAAGCATCGCCTAAGGTGTACGGTGTAAGTTGTTGTGCTTTGGATGTGTAAACTACGTGGTGCAAGCTAGGTGGTGCAAGCGATGTAATTGTTGCTCGACCTGAAGTTGTCGATTCCACTGCTCGGGCAAACATCCCACCCTCCCACCCCCCTCTGGTTTTGCAGAACCCATGCGGCCACTGCTGCGAATCTGACTCGCACTGGCTGGCGCATCTCTTCGGCCACGCTGGAGCGCGCAAACTCGCGCCCAGGGATGCCAACTGGTTTGGCACAGCCGATGCGGCCGCGATGGCACTTTGCCGATGGGAACTTCCCAGCGCTTCAGAGAGGCCGCGCTGGCGCGCGGGCACTTCAATGCGGGTCGGGGACTCCGGCGAGCCCGATATAACCATGGCGTCGACAATGGCAATTACGCTGATGACAGGAGCGATGGTGGTGGCGATGACGACGATGACGACGGCAAGGCCAATGACGATGCCGCTGGTGACGACGATGACGATAATGATGTCCACGTGTCGGCGATGAAGGTGGTTAACTGATGATGGCGGCCAGGGCGGCGATTGGCGATGACGATAACGGCGGTGATGCGACGGCGCTGATGCGGCTGAATGAGAGGAAATGCGCCCGCAGGAATGCAAGACGCCAAGCACAGTTTGACGAAACATATTGGTTCCCATGTTTCTGAAACGCTATATGTTGAGATGCTTTGGAAACCTGTGGCTTCGGGGGGGGATTCCGACACGCGCGCGCGACGGCGCGCGCATGTGGCCCGGGCGGCCTTGTGCGAGACAGAATCGTGCACTGGGCGCATGCTAGATCGACGCAGGTGCACCGCGTGGTGAGATGGGAATGCGGGTTCTGTACGGGATTGCTGAAGTCAGATCGTGTTCCTGCGATTGCAGGAAATGCGCGCGAACAGAACATCAGTAAGATGTGGGACAACAAACCTAAAAGTGTTGATGTTTGTCTGCTAGAGTGCCTGCAAAACAACGAGTGCGTTTAGTATGATTTCGCCATGTGCGCGCGTGCGGACTTCGTGCAATTCCTGCTATGGGTCATTGAAACAACATCTTTTGAGACAAAAGGGAGGGCGAGCACCGCATACTGTTATGTGACAGGAACGACGGTGGGGGCGATGTCCAGCCTGGCTGGGATGGCATCATATCATATGGAAGCTGAACGATGAAAACCTCGCCAGACCAGCGGGCCAGAGGCGTGCTGAAATCTCCAGAAAAACCTAATACTGTTGATAGTTCGCGCGGGCGCGTGGCGGCCCCTGGGAGTCCCTTGGCGAAGAGTGCCCTGGCCAGGTCCCGACAAAGGTCCCGGCCAGGCCTGGTCAGAGATGAACTCCTGCACGGGCCTCGGGGCCGTCCCGAGCACCCCCAGTGAGGCGCCAAGAGGGTGGCACGTCCCACGGCCTCGGGCCAAGCGCGTTCCAAGATGGCCCATGTTGGTCCTGAGACGGCCCTAGAAGCGCCCAGGACGCTCCAGGAGGGTCCCAAGAGGACTTCGAGAGGCCCCGCAAGCACAAAATACAATGCCTTGCGTTTGCTTGAGCTTTCGAAAAATTTTGGCGGTACCGCCTGTTCGAGGTGCCGACCACCCTGGACGGCCCAAGAGGCCCAAAGATCGCTCCAAAAGGCAGGACACGCCTCCAAGAGGGCCCCCCAATGGCCCAATATGACCCGAAGACCTACGACGGCTCAATAGGCCTCCAAGACAGCCCAAGGATGGCCCCGAGAGGGGGCCCAGAGGGGGAACCCAAGAGGCGCCAGGAAGCCCCCAGAGGCCCCCAAGAGCCCCCCAAGAGGCCCCCAGAGGCTCCACGAGAAACTCTTGAGCCCCCAGCACGCCCCCAGGAAACCCAAGAGGCCTCCAAGAAACCTCTAAGAAGCTCCATGGAGGCTTCAAAACTGCTCCCCACAGGCTCCCCGGAATCCTCCGAAGAGACCCCAAGAAACGTCCATGCGGACTCTGACCCACAACCCAAGTGCGTCTCGAAACTCTGCTGAAGCACTCTTGAACCATGTTGGCGCCATCTGGGGCAGTCGATCGTTGTTTTGAGAGGGTGGGAGCCACATCTCCAAAGATCTCCTGGAGGACAGTCCTGCCTGCCCCACCGTTCCCCATAGGTACGAGCACGCCAACATGCAGCCACCGTGGTGCGAAATTGGGCGGAGTGAGCGAAACGATTAAATCATCACAGTAAGGTGCAATGCTAAAAAAAGGGAGCGGCGAACCCCGAGGGGGAGAGTGGTGGAGTCTATCTTCTCTTGATTTCTTTTGAAAGGAGAGTTTGCGTGGGACAAGCTACGCGGTGCAAAGGATGTGGTGCAATCGAGGAAGCGCACCACGTATGGTTGCAAACTACGCGGTGCAAGTTCCGTTGTACAATCTACGTGATTCACGCCATGCGGTGTACGCTGCGTGGTGCGAAATCTGTGATTTTGGGCTTCGACGTTAGGCGGAAGGGGGGGGGGTCTGGCTCCGGACCTCTGCTTTCGATGCGACTGCTTGCAGCAGCGCGCCGCATGTGGGGGAGACCCCACCTGCTTGAAACAGGCGCCGACAATAGCCATGATCTACTCCATGGGGCCCACTTGGGGGCCTCTGGGACCGTCGGGGGCCGATTTTGGGAGCCTTTGGTGCCGACGTGGCCGCTGTTAAGACTGAAAAGCGAATTTCCCCAAATGTACGTTTTCCCATCGGAAGCGCTGTTTTTCCCAACCATCCTGTGGTGTTGGGTCCTCATTTTGAAGAGACGGTGGCCCGCGTCTCCCCTCCTCTCCTCCTCTGCCCCCTCCTCCTCCCTCCTCCCCCTCTTCCTTGCGTTTCACCCACCCAATACAGCGCTTCGTGGCCCCATAGGGAGCTCCACCGAAGGCCCCAGTGGCTGCGTTCGCATGGCGGCCTCGGGCCATTTCGGCACACCCCTTTCGAGGATCGTGGCCCCATAGGGAGCTCCACCGAAGGCCCCCAGTGGCTGCGTTCGCATGGCGGCCTCGGGCCATTTCGGCACACCCCTCACGAGGATCGTGGCCCCATAGGGAGCTCCACCGAAGGCCCCCAGTGGCTGCGTTCGCATGGCGGCCTCGGGCCATTTCGGCACACCCCTCACGAGGATCGTGGCCCCATAGGGAGCTCCACCGAAGGCCCAGTGGCTGCGTTCGCATGGCGGCCTCGGGCCATTTCGGTACACCCCTCACGAGGATCGTGGCCCCATAGGGAGCTCCACCGAAGGCCCCAGTGGCTGCGTTCGCATGGCGGCCTCGGGCCATTTCGGCACACCCAGCACGGCGTATCGTGGCCCCATAGGGAGCTCCACCGAAGGCTCCAGTGGCTGCGTTCGCATGGCGGCCTCGGGCCATTTCGGCACACCCCTCACGAGGATCGTGGCCCCATAGGGAGCTCCACGGAAGGCTCCAGTGGCTGCGTTCGCATGGTGGCCTCGGGCCATTTCGGCACACCCCTCACGAGGATCGTGGCCCCATAGGGAGCTCCACCGAAGGCGCCAGTGGCAGCGTTCGCATGGCGGCCTCGGGCCATTTCGGCACACCCCTCACGAGGATCGTGGCCCCATAGGGAGCTCCACCGAAGGCTCCAGTGGCTGCGTTCGCATGGTGGCCCCGGGCCATTTCGGCGCACCCCTCACGAGGATCGTGGCCCCGTAGGGAGCTCCACCGAAGGCTCCAGTGGCTGCGTTCGCATGGTGGCCCCGGGCCATTCCGGCACACCCAGTACAGCATTTCGTGGCCCCATAGGGAGCTCCACCGAAAGCTCCAGTGGCTGCGTTCGCATGGCGGCCTCGGGCCATTTTGGCACACCCCTCACGAGGATCGTGGCCCCATAGGGAGCTTCACCGAAGGCCCAATTCGCAGCGTTCGCATGGCGGCCTCGGGCCATTTCGGCACACCCCTCACGAGGATTGTGGCCTCCACCGAAGGTGCCAGTGGCAGGGTTCGCCTGGCGGCCTCGGGCCATTTCGGCACACCCCTCACGAAGATCGTGGCCCCATACGGAGCTCCACCGAAGGCGCCAGTGGCAGGGTTCGCATGGCGCCTCGGGCCATTTCGGCACACCCCTCACGAGGATCGTGGCCCCATAGGAGCTCCACCGAAGGCCCCCAGTGGCAGGGTTCGCATGGCGGCCTCGGGCCATTTCGGCACACCCCTCAAGAGGATCGTGGCCCCATAGGAGCTCCACCGAAGGCCCCAGTGGCAGCCTCCCTTATGGCTCTTAGAGCCCTCTCCTGCTTCTGCTCCTCGGTCAGGGGGGCGCCGTCCTCGTCGTCGTCGGCGCCCGCGAAGACGGCCACGAACGTGTCCCTGAGCATGTCGGGCTCCGGCGGGAAGTTGTGGCCACATCGGGAGCGCGGGCGAAGATATTATTCGCAATTGCGGTAGTCACAACTGCGTGTGGTTGGGTCTTTCGCCAAGCTATTTTTTTGCTCTTGGGGGGTGCGAGGTCCCGCGCCGATCTGCAAAAAACGATGGATCCGATAACCTCCCGCGCCGCGCACGCGAAAGGTGCTCGCGCGGAGGCCGCGGCCGACACGCGCGGAGGGGGGCCCACACCGGCCAGGCCCCCGAGCTCGCGCGCGCGGGCCGAGAGCAAAACCATCGGCCGCCACCAGCTGGTGTTTTGGGGCCGCCTGGCCGACGCCCAGGATCGGTGGCGAACCCCAGGAGGGAAGCGAGGAGGGTTTTTTTCAACGTTCCCCGCCCCCCCCCCCCTGGAAATGAATGGCAAATTGAGGCCTTCGGGTTGGGTTGGGGTGGTTTGGTAGGTGGTGATCGATGGCCCTCGCCGAGACAACAACGCACACGCCCGAGCGAGGGCCACGGAGGGCGAGGTCTCTCGGCCACGCGCAGAAGGGGGGCGGGGGGGAGGGGGGGAGGGCTTCGCAGAAGCTCCCCTGCTCCTCAGAGGGCGCGGGCCTCATCTATAGATGTAAGGCTGGCGCATTCTAAGAAGCAGCCTCCTTCTAAGGAGCCCTCACCCCTCCCTCCACCCCCTTGCGCGCGCCGCCAAGTCTCTCCCAGAGCGCCCCCCCACCGGCCGCCGACCGCGCCTGGGAGGCCCTGGGCTCTTCTCCGAAGATGCCCCTTCTTCTGGAGCGCCCCGCCTGCCGCCTGCCGCCTCTGGGGGCCCCAAGCTCTCTCCCGAATGCAGCGGAGACCCGCCGTCCAAGCAGTTCTCAAAGGCCTACCCGAAGGCAGAAGCCAAGCAGTGCTCAAAGGCCTACCGTTCTCAAGTTCACATGTCCTTGAAACACAAGCATGCCCGAAGGCAGAAGCCGTGCCCTTGGAACACAAGGCCGGCGCATGACGAAAACAGGACGCGGCCACCCAGAAACGCTGTCAAACCTGTCGCGTAGACCACAGGAGGCTCTTAGAACCTTCCCTGGTGGGCCACTCGGCCAGCCAGGACGCTTCCCCACGGTTCGACGGCGGCCGACGCACGACGAAGACAGGGCGGCGCCACCCAGACACGCTCCCTCACCCGTCGCGCAAACCACAAGAGAGGCTCTTGGAACACTCCCTGGCGGGCCTCTGGGCAAGCCAGGACGCCTCGCCACGGCTCGACCGCCGCCTCCCGCGCGCGGCCCGCCGCTCACCCACGCGGGCCGGCTCAGCCCGCGGGCACGACCTCGGCGCGCGCGCGCGCGGCGGCAGCGCCCCCAAAGCAAGAGAGGCTCCGCGCCTCGCCTCGCCGCCGCCGCCGCCGCCGCCGCGGCCGCCGCCGCCGCCGCCGCTGCCGCGGCCGTGGTCGCAGCGGCCCTGCGGTCTGGAACTCCCGCTTCGCGCGTCGCGTCGGCGGCCCCGGCGGCGCGCCGCGCCGTGCCAAAACGCACGGCGTGCCGCTCCGCTCCGCTGGGGCCGGGGGCCGGGAGCGGCGCGGGAGGCTGACGCCCGGGGCCTGGGGCGCGGGCAGCGTGTCGGGCCGCAGCGCGGTGGGCCCGGGCCGGCGGAGCGACACGCCGAGCCAGGGATCCTGACCGTAGTTGTGGCCGCCGTCGTCGTTCTCCCTTTCCCTCGAGCCGCTATCATCGCGCGCGACGTGGTATAGGCACGGGCGTGCGCGCAAATCAAGCACACCATCGGCATTGTGCGGACTGTGGGAAATCGCCTGTGTCGTCGTCGTCGTCGCCGCCGTCGCCATCGCCGTCGCCGTCGCCGTCGTCGTCGTCGTCGTCGAGCCGTACCCTCCTGCCGTACCTCCTCCTGTCCCCCGTCCTCACTGCCTCTTCCCTCCCAACCCCCCCGCCGTCCACCCTCCCCCCCATCCCTGCTCTCATCCTCCTTCCCTCCCTCCCTCCCTCCCTCCCCCCTCCCCTCCTCCTCCTCCTCCTCCTCCTCCTCCTCCTCCTCCTGCTCCTCCTCCTCCTCCTCCTCCTCCTCCTCCTCCTCCTCCTCCTCCTCCTCCTCCTCCTCGTCGCCTGACGACCACGACCACAATCACGGCCACGACCATGACTACGACGGCGGAGCCCGCGGGCCGGGACGGCGCCAGGCCTCGCCCTTCTCCTTCTTCTGCGCGGCCTCTCGGGGGGAGGGGGGCGAGGGGGCGGGCGGGAGGTGATGACGATGACGATGGCGATGACGATGATGCCATCGTCATCGTCATCGTCATCGTCATCAGCATCGTCATCGTCATCGTCATCGTCGTCATCAGGGGGGGAGCGGAGGAAAGGGAGAGGCGAGGAGGGGAGAAGGGATGGGGCAGCGGGCGTAGGGAAGGGAATGGGAAGGAGGGGGGGGGGGGACGGGGGAAGGAGGGCGGGGAGGGCGGGGGAAGGGAAAGAGGCAGGGGGGGGGGGGAAAGGGGGAGGAAGGGGAGAGGGGGGAGGGAG